>CM062813.1:3347357-3658639 GCA_031772625.1 Pinus tabuliformis
CTCCTAGTGCATCTTGGTCAAAAGATGGCCAACGATCTCTCTGATTCCTCTTGCTTCCTTTTAATGTTCTTGGTGTCCAATTGCAAGGCAAGGGTTTGCATCATGTCACTTTTGAAATCTTCTAGCATATTTTCAATTTCACCTTTGATGGATAAGTTATAGGATGATGTACTAGCCATAGGTTGACTACCCCTACCCTATTTCCTAGTTGCCCTAGAATGGTTTCTAAAGACAATCTTAATATCCTCATAGGGTAATTGGTATAAATCTCCTCCTACTATCGTATTTAAGGTATCCAAAAGATCTTCCTTTACTCCTCTAAGAAAGACCAGCTTTAGTGACTTAGGGTCAAGTGTGCACCTAGCCCTTTTGTACCTAAGCTAGAATCTTTCTTCATAGTCTTCTAGGGATTCATCGTGGCCTATGGTCATCCTAAAAATATCTTCTTTAGTGTCCTTTGACCTACAGTAGTCCCTATATTTGTTGTTAAAATTCTGTTGCATCTGAGCCCAAGTTGTGATTCTATCTCCAGGTAAAGCCATGAACCAGCATAATGCTGCATCCTTGAGGGTAGATGGGAATAGTTTTAACTTTTTCTCATCATCTGTATAGTCATATGTTCAACATTTAACAAAAAATTCAAATAGGAAAGTGTCAGGGTCCTTTGTGGTCAGTCCATGGAGATGAGGTAGAGCAGAGAGGCTTATATTCTTCATCTTGGTGTCCCCATTGGTTTCCCTGATGGGGAAGGCACTCTCAATCCTCTCTCTATCTCTCCTATAATTTTGGTTCTAGCCATTGGTTTAGTAGGAATGGGTTCTTCCTCTTCTTCTTCTTCTGTAGTTTCCTCAAATAGGTAAGGTTTCTCACCTAAAGGGTCTTCCAATTCACCGTAACTGAAGAAGAGAGAAGGTTACATGTGGAATGAAGTGGGGGTATTTGTCAATAATTTCCCTAAAGTGTCCCCAATCCTACAAGGCATGAAATGAAATGTTTCTGGGTTTGTTTTTTTAAGATTTTGTTAAATCTAGAAAGTACTTGCAGAATGGAAAGGAATGTAGATAATGACAACAGAAAGAAAGAAAGAAACTAGACTACTTTTGCGGAATTAAACTAATGGAAGAAAGTTGAAGACTAGAAGTAGAAGAAAAGAAATTTTGGAGACTAGAAATAGAAGAAAGCAGTAATTACTTCTACTTAGACAACTCCCTAGCAACAACACCAAAAAGTGATGAGCCTAGGTATTGTAACAATAATGCTGCAACTCCCAGGGCTACCAACTTTACTTATCAACCTCAGGTTTGTACAAACTTGGAGGTGATAGTGCTATATGCACAACTAGAAGTGAAGTTCCTGCCTGTTGTCACTGTTTTTCTGGAAAGAGACCCTAGGGTTTCCAAGCCAAACTTCCATAGGGTCAGAAGAAGCTTAATTCTTTGATGGAAGGAGAGAAAACCTATTATAAGAGAGAGATACTCTATTGTAGTAATGAAGAAAACAACATGAAATGCTAAACTTACACCATAACCTAACTAACCAATTAAAAACTATGCTAAGCAGAATTGCTAAATTAACACTAACCTAATGTTAATTATCTAAGTTGCAAAGGTAAAGAGCATCAAAACTAGACTAAGGTGTAACAAAGAAACTTGGGCTAAATCAAGTTTCAAGCGGAAAAAATAATCAGAGGTAGAAATTAGGGAAAGGAGGACGTGAGGGGGCAAAAGCGCATAAGAATCGTTGGATTATTCTAGTGAAAGGCAAATGAATGGCAGAGATTTGATTGCATGAGGTTACATAGATAGATGGGGGAATAGGGTTAATGAGCAGGATGAACGGTGGAGATTATATCGCGGCGGTTGAGTGAATAGATGAATGAACAGGGTTAACCTGAGATGGACGACTTAGATTATATCGTGGGAAAAAGAAACGTGCGGAAATGAAAGAGTGGGTTTAGAGGGTAGTAAGTTGTTTATCACATGCCCTCAAATATGTAAGTGTTTTTCTAAAATTTTGTGTGATTAGCCTAAATGGGCGACAGGTAGCACGGAGAAACCACTCTCATTGCGTGCCCTCGGGCAGATAATGATCAGATAGAAATCCACGCGATATCGCGCGATAGTCATTGGATCAGGCAGGGTTGATCAATGGTGGAGATCAACCAAGCTAGTTGGCGATTGGGTGAAGCACAACCGTCAGATAAGGCAAGGAAGATAGACGGTAGGGACTTAAAGTTCATAAAATGAGTGGTGGACTCCACACGAGGTGGCAGTTGGAGAAAATAGTGAATCAGACGGTGATTGTGAAGGTTTGTTGGTGATCGGATGAAGATGAAGCAATGGATGAGGAACGTGATGGAGGTAGTTTAAAATGAAAAGGACAGAGAGAACCAGTGTGGGTGAAAAAACAACTGCTTTAAACAACGAACTCCATAGCCCATGCGAGAACCAGATACCTGTGTTTTTTGGGCTGCTGAAGGGTATCTACCTCAAGTCCTAGTCTCGAAGGTAGGAGATGAGGCCGAGACACCTGCGCACAACCTGATAGTAATATTTTCCTCTAACCAACCTATGAATAAAAAAACACAAATGGAAGTAAACTTAAAGCCAATGCAGCTATTGAAGCAAATGAGTAGAAATAGGAAGTTATTCAAACAAATGAACAGAACGAGAAAACTACTTGAGCAAATGAATCAGCAAACCATGAAACTACTTAAGCAAATAAACAAAATAAAACTCTTATGCTAGCAGATATGTACAATGAAGAGGAGATTTGGCTGCTTGGGTCGGGCCCTAACCCAAGAGCTTCAGCCCTCGGAGTTAACTCAGAGATGGCTTAAACAGAACTCATTATTATTAGGAAAAATCATTGATTATAGAGCAAACTATCACCAGTCTCTGTAGCTCAGAAATAAAATAGAGTTTTACAATAGAAGTCCTAATCCTACTGAGGTGTTAAACCTCTCTATTTATGCATTTGAAGTCCCTAACGACTTCCTTCCCATTAGGGAGGCTTGGCTCCCAACTTAAGATAATTTTTTTCTATCCCCTTCCCTTGCTTGGCTATCTTTTAGTCTTCAAAGTGATGGTTGTGTGCATTCCGAGCTGATGGTGGAATATTCAAATGGAGGGGTAGTAAATGAGGGGGATTTACCTCCTATATTTACTTTCCCTTGTCCCATTCAAGTCTTTACCAAGGTCTTTGCCATAGTTCTTTTCTTTTATCCTTTATACCTATATTTTTCCTTGCTTTTGTCCTTTATTCCTGTATTACATGCAAATTAGACCACAAAGCCAAATATCCAACTCTAACTCATTTCATAAACAAAATATAAGCAAAAGTATGCAATAAGTTTGAGAATAGTTGGTTTGACTAAGCTAGGAGGTGAATTAAGGCCAATTAAGGCCCATATAATTACGCAATAATGAGGCTCATGACGCAGCAATACACTTTAACCTGTCTTATTCAGTTATCTAGATTTCCTGCATAAGATTCTCCACTAAATATAGGTAAATCAAATTTGACATCCAACTTGAAAAATGGATTTTTATTTGCATCCCTTTGATTCCTATTAGAATGATGAGAAGAGGAGGAAGAATAAATTTCACTGGAAGATAGAGAGGGAGGAGGTTCTTCTCCTCCACCTTCATGATTTACCAAGGCATGATCATCTGGCTCCTTCTTCTCAAGCTTGATTGTCTTCTCATATTCTGTAGACAAATTTTCAACTTTCTCTGCCATGGTGAAGAAGATCTTGCAATAATTTTGCTCTTTCTCTAATCGAGCTTCCTCATATGCCATGTTTTGTTTTCATGGTGCATGCCCCGCTCCAAGATCAAGGGATTTAAGTTTTCCTTCACCTCTTTGGATCTTTTTCTTGGTTAGCACACTCATGAAACTCACATCAAGAAGACCTGCTCCGATACCAAACTCGATCCAAATCTTTTAACTTCAAGGATGCTTTCGTAATTGCATATAAATGAGCATATTAACCAAGTAACTCAACACATGAAAAGGAAGTGGAAATCATAAAGCAACCATGAGATCAAAGGCACACAAACGATTTGATTATGGATTTCACGCAATGGGGGATACTTCTTCGGGCCCTGCTTAAAGTGGGGAGGTCTTAGTTTATTAAGTGACATCAAAGAAATTAGTTACAAGAAACTTTACAAAAATGACCCTTATACCTCCAATTCGGATGATGGCCTGAAAATGGAGACCTCGGCTGGAGAAACAGACTACACGGTTGGATTCCTGGTGCAAAAAATGTATAAAATCGAGTATAAACTTATCAAATTATGATAAGGAAACCTCTATCCCTTTAAGGGAATATTTCCAATATCTAAATTGATCCCTCACTCATGGATCCACTGCCTCTAGGCTGCTCAAGGTTCTGCCTCACTCCTATGATGGTCTGGTTCTGAATGGAAAAAGAAAGTTTCAAAAATGTTTAGCGGGCGAAGCAACCAAAATGGGTTGTTGGCCCATTGGTGGTGGTGGTGTGTTGTAAGGAGGCGGTTCTATGTTCAAGTCTCAGCATCACATATGGTTCAACCATTGTTTAATTTTGATTTGGATTTCAATGGGGTTGGGTGGGTCCGTCAGGGGTGGCCCTCTTGCCCCATTTAAATGTACAACATATTTAATGCGACTTGATGGGGTTAATGTTTTTTATGTATTAAGGTTCAGAGTTTGAATTAATGTGTTGGCTCCTCTGGGGTTAGGCGGGTCCGCCAGGGTTGGCCCGTCCACCCAATATGTAATATAATATCACCGTTGAGGAGTGGTGGCTCACCACCCTATATATATATATATATATATTATATATATATATATATATATATATATATATATATATATATTGTTTTAGTTTTTTATAGAACATGTGGTTAAAATATTCCATTGGAAAATAAGGATATTAGAAAAATTAAAGAGGCGACAAATTTCCCTGTTCGACTGCTGGATTCTGTGCGCCGGGATTCTGCCAAATTGTTGCCTCGTTAGTGATTGCCACTTGACCAAGTATGACTAGAACTTTGACTAGCTATAACTTGAGCACACGTACTTGGATTTGAGTGTCATTTACACCATTGGAATTAGGGAGGCGGGCACTACATTCTGGTCATGGTTTCACTTCCATATGAGAAATTTTATTTTTGAGTTATTTTCAAGGCCACTTCTATTTCTGGATCCACCTGGATCAAAATTATATCCATATATGAGACAAAACAAGATCAATAACAATGGGAAACAAAATAATGTTGCTACATCTCAATAAGATCTAGGATTTAATTCAAGTGATGAAACCAAAATCATGACCATGGGAATAAAAGGTAAAGCTTCTAATGCAAGTACTAGTTCTTCTAGTAAGCATATTAAGTCTCAAAATGATAAACAAAGAAGTGATATTTTTCATATCAAGGTCATTACAAAACATAGTAAAGTTGATACTTTATTTGATAGTGGATCCCAGGTCAAACTTGTTCTGAAGCTATTTTCAAGAAATTACACTTCATACTAAGCCATACCCTTTGGGTTGGGTATGTGAAGATGCCAAATTTCAAGTGACAAGAAGGTATAAACTGAAATTCGCCATCACTGCAAAATTTATAGATGAGGTAGAGCTTGATGTTGTACCACTTGACATATGTGAAATTGTTTTAGGGAGTCCATACTTGTGTGACTGAAAAGCCATATTCTACTATCATGAGAACAAATCTCATATTTGTAAAGATGGAGTTGAGTATATTGTTAGAAAACATCGCAAGAAGATGAAATTATCTCTTGTAAGTGCTTGTCAGATGAAAACACTTGTAAATGCTAGTAAGAATTTTGTGTTGCTGATGATTAAAGCTAAAGACACTGTTGAATCTGAAGCTTCCAAAGGATGTGATTCTAAACTCAAGGATGATTTGGTTGAAGTTGTTAATACTTATGAAAATATGTTTCAGGAACCTGAAGGGTTGCCTCCTAAAAGATGAACCCAGCATGAGATTCATTTGTAGCATGATGCACCTCTTCCAAAAATTGGCATGTGTATAATGTCAGTTTTGGAGAATGCAAAGATCAATAAGAAAATTCAAGAGGTCCTTGACAAAGGGGTCATCAGGTCGAACACATCTCCTTGTGGGTCTCCTATTGTCTTGGTTCCAAAGAAATATGATACACGACACATGTGTTTGGATTTTAGAGCTTTGAACAAAATCACAGTAAAGAACCTCTATTATTTTCCTGGCATTGATGATTTGCTAGATCGGTTAAAAGATGTGTATTTCACTAAGTGAGATTTGAGAAGAAGTTAACATTAGATAAGGATTGCAAAAGATGGTATTTGGAAAACTTCTTTCAAGACAAAACAAGGTTTGCTTGAATGGTTAGTTATGTCGTTTGGGCTTTGCAATGCACCTGCAACATTCATGAGAGTTATGAATGATGTGTTGAGACCATTCATTGATGATTTTGTATTAGTCTACTTAGATGATATTCTGATTTTCAGTAAGACTCATGAAGATCATGTCAAGCATATGAAGCAAGTTTTCAAATGTCTTGAAAAGAGAGTAATTGTATTTGAAGATGTCTAAGTGTGAATTTTGGAAAACCTTTTTAGTTTATTTGGGTCATATTGTAGGAGGGGGTGAATTGAAGCTTGATCCCTCACAATTTGAATTCATTGTGAATTGGCCTAAAACCAACAATGTAACAAAAGTTAGGAGCTTTTTGGGAGCAACCCAATTTTGGAGAAAATTTATAGCTAACTTCCCAATCATTGCAACATCCTTACATGCTTTGACAAGTGTGAAATAGGTCTTTCAGTGGGGAGGCAAGAAACAAAAAACTTTCAACACATTGAAAGAGAAAATTAGTACAACACTAGTTCTAATACTTCCGGATCTTAAGAAACCATTTGAGATTCAAACTGATGCAAGTGATTATGCCATGGGGGTAGTTTTGATGTAGCATGGTAAGCCTATTTATTATCATTCTGAAACATTTACCAATGTAATAATTAACTATCCAACTTACGATAAAGAGTTGTATGAATAAATGGAAGAATTATTTGATGGGTAAAGAAATGAATATTCACACTGACCATCAACCTTTGCAATAGATACAATCGAAAACCAAGCTATAACAAGCTAGACATTTCATGTGGATGGGATTCCTATAACAATTTAATTTGGTAATCAGGTACAAGAAATGTATATACAACAAATTTGTTGATATATTATCAAGGCCTATTGTTAATGCATATTTCATTTTGAATCATAACTCAATCATGCATGAAAGTTATATTGAACAATATGCCTAAGATGATGATTTTAAATATGTTTATGCAACTTTGATCCAAGGAAATCATGTTGAAGAGTTGGATTATCATGTTCATAACAAATTTGTTGTATCATCTTAGCAAGTTATGTGTTCCACAGGCTGAAAGAGTCAATGTTATAAGGGGAGTCCACACTTCTCTTATTGATGGTCACTTTGGTGTAAGAAAAATAGTTGCACAAATTCAAAGGCATTATTATTGGCCTTGCATGAATGAAAGTGTTTCAAGATATAGGGATGGTCCATGTGTGCTACTAGCAAGCCTAGTAATAGGAAATTAAGTTTGTACATTCAACTTCATATTCCTTCTCGTTCTTGGGAAATTATTTCTATGGATGTTGTAGGGGGGCTACCAATGTCTAAGAAAGGTCATGATTATCTATATGTTATTGTGGATCATTTCAGCAAAATGTGTGTGTTGATGCCATGCAAGAAATAGGTTACCATTGAACATACCACAAATATGTTGTTCCAAAATGTATGGGTTCAATCAGATATGGTCCTTTCAAAATATTGGAGAAGATTGGTAACAATGCCTTCCGATTAGATTTTCCACCTTTTATTCAAATTTATTCTGTTTTGAATGTGGAAAATGTGAGATTGTATGAGCCTCCAATGATTGACGATCATGAATAGAATGTTCAGATTCCATCTATTGAAGATTTTTCTCCTAAATATTTAGATGAGTTGTAGAAAGACTCAATTCTTGACACGAGAATCATGACTTTATGCATAGGCAATGTGGAGTATCTTCAAGTGGGGCTCAAAGGTACCAATCCAAGTAAAGCAAGGTGGATTGGGATTAGAAAAGTGAGGGAGTTGTGCCCTCACTTACTTGTTGAGTAAAAACATACTTTGGTTGGTCCAAAAGCTTTCACTAGGGAGGAAAGGTCTAGGGGATAAATAAATATGCTCAAAAATCAAAGTGATTGAAATCACTCGAAACTTGTACCAAATCATAGATCTCATTGTTTTGATTCCAACAATGCTTGAATCACCTAAATTCGACAGCTTGTGTGAAAGTTATCACATTCTAAAGTTTCTGGCAAATAACTAAAAAGTCAACTTACATGGTTAACTGGGCTAGTGACTAGGTATGTTGTACAATGACATGGCACTGAAATCAATAGGCTAACTATGCAGGTACGGTAGTCAAACGGGCCAATATCATGTTGATACATGGAAGGTCATATAGGGCGATTTGGCAAGATTTCATTTGTTGGTGCGTTTTGTGGTTGACTAATTGGGAGGTGCCACATGGACCAATGGGAGGGCGCTTCATGGCCCTTGGGATTCATGCTGAATGTTGGTTGGGTTGACCAAAAGACCGCGACATATTGAAACCCATGACCTCACCGTTACAAACCAACCACCGAATAGTTATGCCATCAATGTTTCTTGTTTAATATAATTGGTGGTTATACTTAAATTTGAATGGTTTTGTGATTGGTGGGAGGGGGAGGGGCATGTGGCCCTAGCATCGAGTCACAATGTGACCACATGTCTAAGAGCCAGGCAGAGAGAGTAGGTTGTGAGGCACTTGGCCCATGCCTAGCCCAAGGTCATATCACTACACATGTGACCGTTGGCAGAGCATCAGATGGGTCAGTGCATGGTGCCCAGCCTATGGCTTTCGCAACCGCCATATGACCAAAGGAAGGGAGCCAGAAAGTGCGTGGTCTTTTTCCTATGCCCCTTTGCTGCCATATGATCGAAACAAAAGGTGAAGTTTGGGCGGAGGTGTCCAATTAACGGTTTGACATTTTGCACCATTTGTGGTGGAATTAGCGTCGTCCTTGTGCAAAATTTTCGCCTAGAAGATACACCAAAGGAGGAATGTTAGGTCCCTATAGTACTAACGATGCCCCTATTAATATTGTAATTATATCCATTATTAATATTATTGTGCCCCATAGAATCCCTCTATTGTTATTTTTGTGCCTTTATATTATTATTGTTAGGTCGGCTTGGTTATATTGTGACTCCTTAGACTCCTATATATAGAAAGGATGTTTTTTCATCTGAATCATCCAAGAATTGTTCATTTATGTAATGTAAAGGAGATTGCCCCCTCTAAGAGGCTGAATTCTGAGGTGTTGATCTATCTTTTCTATCTTTTTGTGAGCTAGTTTCATAAAATTTGGTATCAGAGCTTTGGATTCTAGGGTTTCGCTGCTCCAAATAGGTCATCATGGTATTTTCACTATAACTCTTTTTCTGCGGCGTTTTAGAAGCAAACAAAAAAACCCATTTGAGAAGAAATCGTGTTGAACCTCGAGTCCTAATTTCAAATATTTTCACGCTATATTTGCGGAGATACGATCTAAGGAAGTTGGTCTTTTTGTAGACTCCTGAATTATATTCCAAACAGGTGACCTTGGGAAAATCGTCATAACTTTGTTTTTGAGCATCAGATTGAAATTTTGTAAGAAGTTACAAAAATAGGACAAACTTTACTTTCCTGTTTATATTGTTTAGACCCGAAGGTCAAAACAGTGACACGTGGCACCTCATACAAGTTCGCTCTTCTGAAAAGGTATATAATCAAGTGATCTTGGGAGATTATGCATAAATCTTTCTTGGAGAATCTAAATTCAATAAGATTGGTGGCATTGGAAATAGGACATAGAGGGCTAGTGCAACTTGCAGTTTTAGAAATGAAAGATCCAAAATTACAGAGATACATCATATTCAATATCGAGTACCTACAAAGTGAAAAAAAGGTGTGTATTTTTTTTAATATTTGCATAAGCTTGGTTTAAAAAAATAGTTTGAAGGAATTCAAAGGGAATAGTGAAGAATTATTATCGATAATTGATGCCCCAAAGAAAGAAAATGGAAACAGCTAGTAAACAACTTGAAATCTCTAGCATGACTCATGAAGAAGAGGAAGAAATGCTACATGATAGATCAAAATTACAAGACCAAGTGCAACAAATGTCACTCTCACAAAAGCTAACAGAAGCTAAGATAAATGGCATGGAAACTAAGATGAATGGCATGGAATCTAGGATGAATGGCATGGACGCTAAGATGGATGGCATGGATGATAAGATGGAAGAATTGAAGATAAATTTGAATAAGTTGCTACAAGAAATGGTCACTAATGGTGAAAGAGTAGTAAAGGAAAATCATGATGAGAACAAAAGAAATGTTAATCATGATTTCATAGACTCTAATGTTGGATCAAAGACCCACCATATTCCAAAAATCGATATGAGGAAGTTTGATGGCAAGGATCCCGCAACATGGATACTACAAATGGTGCAATTTTTCGATTTCAATAATGTGCAAAACACACAAAAGGTACGTATTGCAACTTTATATTTGGAACCAAATCAGTTTGTATGCTATCAATGGCTTTGCTCTCGTAAACAAATTATCACTTGGGAAATTTTTATAGAAGAAATGACAACACATTATGAGGATACAAAAAGCAACACCTTTTTTAGCCAATTGATAAGTCTCAGAAAAAAGGGTTCAATAATGGAGCACATTGAGGAGTTCCAATAATTGAACATAAGGGTAAAAAATATTCTAGAGGAGCATAGGATTGATGTCTTCATAGGGAATTTAATGGAGAATATCCAATATGATGTTCGCCTTTGGGAACCTGATTCATTGGAGAAGGCATTCAGGTTAGCAATAAAAATGGAAAGCAAAATTATGGCAACCAGGAAGCATACCACTCACAACTATAAATATGGAAGTGTTGTAGCCCCTAGCCTTCTACAAACTATAAGGTTGACACCACGAAAATTGGAAGAAAAATAGAAAAAGGGCTTTGTTACAGTTGTGATAGCAAATACACTGAAGGTCATAAGTGTGTTGAGAAGAAATTATTCTACATAGATTGTGAAGAGTAAGAAAAAAAGGAACAAGAAAGGTCAAAAGAAAAGGATATACTCCAGGAACAAAGCCTAGATAAAGAAGAAATGAATCCGACCATATCTTGTAATGCATTGGCTAGAATTACCTCTCCTCAAACCATCAAGATAGAAGGACATATCAAGAAGAAAAAAGTAATAGTGTTGATTGATTCAAGAAGTACCCACAATTTTATTGATTGTAAGATAGAAAAAGAATTGAATTACTTCCTATATCCAGCACCAAAGTGTCAAGTGATGGTTGCAAGTGGAGGAACGATAAATTTCTTTGGAAGGTTCCATAATATTAAGATATCCATGGGAGAATATGTATTAAATAGCTCAATGCCTTCCATTCCAATGGGAGGTGCTGATGTTATACTAGGAGTTCAATGGCTACAATCCTTGGGTACAATAGCTTTTAACTTTCAAGAACTTTTCATGAAATTTTATGTGGAAGGAAAGGAAATTGAATTAAGGGGCATTACAGGGAAACCAGGAAAGATAATCAGCTCTAACTGTATGAAAAATCTTCTAAAAATGGAACAACAAGGTGTTTGCTAGATGTTTCCATATCGAAATCATTTATTTCTCTAGATCTCCAAAAAGTCTTGGACAATCATTCCAAGGTATTGGAGACTCCCAAAGGTCTCCCTCCTATTCGTGATCACGATCATGCTATTCATTTGATTCCAGGAAGTTTTCCTCCAAACATTAGGCTGTATAGATATCCCTATTCCCAAAAGAGTGAAATTGAACATATGGTTGTAGAAATGCTAGAGGCTGGTATAATTCAACCTAGCCAAAGTTCTTTCTCTGCTCCAGTAGTATTGGTGCAAAAGAAGGATGGATCATGGCACATGTGTCTGGATTATAGGGAGCTCAACAAGCTCACTATTAAAGATAAGTTTCCCATTCCTGTAATTGACGAATTATTGGATGAATTGCATGGATCAATTTACTTCACCAAGTTGGATATTCGTTCAGGATATCATCAAATCAGAATGAAGATTGAAGACATTCTGAAAACAACATTTATAACTCATGAGGGTCACTATGAATTTTTGGTCATGCCTTTTGGCCTTATCAATGCACCTTCTACATTTCAAGGTTTGATGAATTCCATTTTCAAACCCTTCCTTAGAAAATTTGTGTTAGTATTTTTTGATGATATACTAATCTACAACAAGTCTTGGAAGAATCATTTTGAACATGTTGACAGGGTGCTACAACTATTGGAGGAGAAAAAATTATATGAAAAAAGATCCAAATGTTTCTTTGGAGTACAAGAGGTGGAATATTTGGGTCATATTGTATCTCATGAAGGAGTTAAGGTAGACCCTAGCAAAATTAAAGCCATTAAGGAATGGAAATTCCCCACATCCATAAAGCATTTTCGAGGATTTCTCAGGTTGACAGGGTATTATCGCAAGTTCGTTAATAATTATGGGAAAATAGCAGCACCTCTAACAACATTATTGAAGAAAGATGCATTTTCATGGACTCCAGGAGCAACAAAAACCTTCAAACATCTTAAAGAGGAAATGTGCCAAGCACCAGTCTTAGCTACACCAGACTTCACAAAAACCTTTATTGTGGAATGTAATGCTTTAGGAAATGGAATTGGCACTATTTTAATGTAAGATGAAAGACCCATTGCTTTCGAAAGTTGTCCAATCAAGGGAAAGTATTTACACGAAGCTATTTATGACAAGGAAATGTTGGCAATACTACATGCACTTAAGAAATGGTGACCCTACCTAATGGGAAGACACTTCAAGGTAAAAATGGATCATGATAGCCTTAAATTTTTTTTAGAACAAATATTATCCTCTGAAGAACAACAAAATTTGGTTACAAAGATGTTGGGTTATGACTTTGAAATCATCTACAAAAAAGGGAAGCAAAATGTTGTGGCAGATGCACTCTCAAGAAAGGATGAGGATGTGGAAGAATTATTGTGCGCCATTTCTATTATCCAACTAGATTGGATAAACGAAGCAAGGGGGAATGGAAGAATGACGAAGAAGTGTGGGAACTTATTCGAAAGTTACAACAAGATTCCAGTACCACTGATACATTTAGTTGGAAAATGATTTGTCATGGTACAAATATCGCTTATGCCTCTGTAAGAATTCCCAACTCAAACAAAAGATTCTTTTGGAATTGCACGCTTCTCCCTTAGGAGGGCATTCAAGATTTTTAAAAACTTACCACAGGGTTAAGAAGGAATTTTTTTGGGATGGCCTTAAATAAGATATTTAAAAATTTGTGGCAAAATGTTTGGTTTTCCAACAAAATAAAGCTGAAACAATTAAGACACTAGTTCTATTACAACCTTTATACATTCCATGGCAACATTGGGAGGAGGTTTCAATGGATTTTATCACAAGTTTACCCAAGTCTGAGGCAAATAGTGTCATCATGGTGGTAGTTGACAAACTTACCAAGTATGCACACTTTTTTGCATTATCACATCCATTTAAAGCCAGTAGAATTTCTACTGCATTTATGGAAACAATTCAAAAGCTACATGGAAACCCAAAGATTATTGTAAGTGACAAAGATCCCATTTTTACTAGAAATTTTTGGACATAATTATTTTCTTGTCTTGGTACTCAGTTAGCTCATAGCTCATCTTATCATCCTCAATCTGTGGGAAAACTGAGATAGTAAACAAATGTTTGGAAGGATATCTTCGTTGCTTTGTATCTGATAAATAGACACAATGGGTCAAATGGTTGCCTCTGGTTGAATGGTGGTATAACAATTCCTTCCATACTGCAACAAAAATGACCCCATTTATGGCACTTTATGGATATCAACCACCATCCATCACATCATATTTAAGAGAAAATTCTAAGGTTCAAGCAGTAGAACATCACATCGAGCATCAACAACAAGTTCTCCAACTCTTAAAGGATAACCTTATGTTGGCACAGAATAGAATGAAACAATAAGCAGATCAACATCATAGCGAAAGAAGTTTTGATGTGGTGACTTGGTATTCCTACAACTACAACCATATAAACAAATGTCCCTCAACAAGCTAAGAAGGATAATAAATTATCACCAAAGTATTATGGTTCGTATAAGGTGTTGCAAAAGATTGGTACTATGGCATACAAATTGGAGCTTCCTGCAGCTTCTCGAGTGCACCTAGTTTTCCATGTTTCATGTTTAAAGAAGGCTATAGGTGACAAGCTCCTAGTTCAAACAATATTGCCAGAGCTTGATGAGGAATGAAAAATTATATTGAAACCGGAAGCAGTCATAGAAACAAGAACTTGACAGCTATGAAATTGATCCATTTCAGAGTATCTCATCAAGTGTAAGAACTTATCCGCTGAAGATTCCATATGGGAGGATGAGAATTTTATAAAGAAGCATCCAAAACTACTCAAGCGTTGAGGAAAACACTTTTTTGAAGGAGAGGGGCATGTTAGGTCCCTATAATACTAATGATGCCTCCATTACTATTGTAGTTGTATCCCTTATTAATATTGTTGTGCCCCATAGATCCCTCTATTGTTATTTTTGTGCCTTTATATTATTATTGTTAGGTCGACTTGGTTATATTGTGACTCCTTAGACTCCTATATATAGAAAGGAGGTTTTGTCATTTGAATCATCCAAGAATTGTTCATTTATGTAATGTAAAGGAGGTTGTCCCCTCGAAGAGGCTGAATTCTAAGGCGTTGATCTATCTTTTCTATCTTTTTGTGAGCTAGTTTCATAACAAGGAAAATGTTAGTTTTGCCAGTTTGGTGAATTTACAAGATAGATAGTAGAGAAATGGAGGAGGCCTAAATTGGCAAATTTTGAGCCTTTTTTAGACCAAGAAGAACCTACAGAGCAGTTTTTGGGTGTTCTGGACACAATGGAGACATTATTTTTGTGATTTGAGCATTGTATGTTGATGCAATTGACATTTTGAGCATATAATATAAAGGGCCAACATTGGAAGGTGGACATGAAGATGTAGCCTAAGAGGGGTGGAATTCGTCATCAAATTTTTGTTTGTGTGATGTTGCATATTGTCTATTTTTCATTGGTTATATCTACGAAACTTAACTAAAATTATTAAGTGTATGTGTTTTTTCAAATTTGATTCATTGCCCACAAGACATAAACTAGCTTGTAAACCTTTTTAAGAAACCTTCAATTTTAAATTTCAAATCATGGGAGGCCTTGCCAATGGGTTGTAAATTATATAAAGGAACATGGCGAAAAACACAATTGCCCCCTTCCTCATTCTTAGCAAAACGATATGTTCTTTACATTGACCTTGTCATATTTGAGTTTGAAAAACTTTATGAACTTAAACTTGGTCATAGTAGTCATAGTAGTTAATGCAGAGTATTGTGATTTAGGAGCCAACATACATATTAAATGGAAGAATGAACTTTCCAAATATTGAATGCCAAGTTTATTCACTAATGCCTAAGCTATCTTTGATTTATTTTATGGCGACATAGGAGCCAACCCATATTTTGGATGGAAGAATGGAAAATTGAACTGTACACCTATGAGATGTGGCCTTTATGGCTGATTATTCACTAATTTTGAAGTTATCTTTCATTTTTTTTTTAATGGTGATTAAGATTTGACCCACATATTGGAGGAAAAATGGAAAAATGAATTTTCCAATTGATGTAGGAGGCAACTCACATATTGGATGGAAAAATAGAAAAATGAAAATTTCCTAATTGATGTAGGAACAAACTCATATATTTGATGGAAAAATAGAAAAATGAATTGTCCAATTGATGTAGGAGCCAACTCACATATTAGATGGAAAAATGAACTATTCAACTGTGGATTGTGCAAGGACTCTACGTTTCTTGGAACAATTTTGATTCCCCACAAGTGACTCATACCCTTAACCACTCTCCACGACTCTTGAATTTCATACCTAATAAAAACTAAACCCCACAAAAACCAACCTCATAAATATATTAAATATCAATGCGACCATATAAATTTATTGTTGGGCTCCAGGTTTTGACAACCCATGGTTTACACATCTCTGGGTGGTGTCTTTAATTTCTAGAGAACATTCCACCACCAAACAGGGATAGGAGGCTTGTGATCCGAAAAGATACAAAGATAACCATACTTTGGGGAGTATTTCCCATTAAGTGAGTGAGCACATATAAGCTCATTCCCCCCCCCCCCCCCTCATCGATTCAGGCATGGGATTCCAAAAGATAATTTGTATAAGATTTCTAGATGGTATGCCAAATGGGAGGGATGCCCAATATGCCTGAAGATTTCCAGGCTTTTCTAAAGATAGAAGTGTTGCCCTAATCAACAATATGGGCAAGTCTAGTAAATCCTACATTTGAGAGATAGTGTAGTAGATCCTGGGGTAGTTGATGAGCGTTCCCGTATCTAGTCCATGGGTCCAACCCAATGCGTAATAGATTTCCATTGCCAATATTCCAAGTCAGTCCATCCCTGATATATGCAAGTGAGTTAAGGACCACCCTCAAAATCGTTGAAATTTTTGATCTATCCCAAGTAGGTTGTCAAATCCAGTCAAGGGGATGGAGTGGGGATATATACTTCTGGGAGACCACCTCTACCCAAAGATTCCTAGAGGTAAGTACATTCCATCCCAATTTCGTTGCTAGAGCAATTGCAAATACATCTAGATTTTTCATGCCCCATCCACCCCATTTTTTGGGGAGAGCACGTTGAAAATAACAACAAGAAATGATAAAAAAAAGAATCTAGTATATTTAAATTTTAATTTGTCCTTGAATTAAAATTGAGAATTAAAATTGGAATTTAGTCTCACCAGCTACTTGAAAAATAATAAATTAATTCATCTTGAGTTAATTAGTTGGAGAAATTCAAGTTAGAAGTATTTTTGAAGTCATGCAACAGTTATCCCTTAAATTAAGGAGATTATCCCTTAATTAAGGAGATAAGATTGAGTTATATTTGAGTTGTAATTAGTTAACTCAGTTTACTGAGTTAAGTCCAGTTAAATTAGCTCCAAACTGTTTGAGGAACTACTTGTGAGTTAAGTCAATTAATGCATCCATGCATCAAGCTAGTGTATTCTATATAACTGAAGATTCTCTCATAAATAACTCATGCATGTCTATTCAGAGAAAGACCTAGTTGAGATTAAAGACAGGGACACTGTACTATCTATTGCATGAGTTTTCCTATAAAGCAAACTCATCCATGCAGTCAAGGGAATGTTCCTTGAGGATTGCGCAGTTTTATAGGGTGTGAGATCAATGTGAGTGATCAGTGTTACACTTGGTAACAGTAGGATCACCCAGGAGAAACATCTCAAAGAAATAGGAGGCTTGGAGGGCATAGGAGAAGGTTTGTGAGAAGCCTTTTTTACCTGTGAGCATCCAGGAGGATTGTACTGAGATTTGGTTAGTTGTGGGAGCTACGGCTTTGTGTAATTCTGAGATATTTCCACCTTGTATGATAATACAGATAGTGGGGTTTTTAGATGAGGCTTTCCCAAAGTATTTTTATGTGTCTTGGATGATTGATTCTTCTTCTTGTGGTTATATGTGTTCAGCTCAATCTTTCTCGATCTTTAAGCTTCCGCAAATTGATAGTAGAAGTAGGTTATAGTATTTTCATTTGATTTATATTGCATTATCGAGTTAATCTATAGTCAGATTTTCTACATAGGTCTCACAGTGAGATTTGTAGAGAAATTGCAGAATTTCTACATGGTATCAGAGCTAGATGGTCTATAGAGAAATTTCTACATGGTATCAAGGCTGAGTTTATCAGAGCAGTGAATAGTATACGAAGAAGAGAATTTGAATTTTGAAGTTCAGGGTTGCAGGTGTAAATCGAATTCATATCATACTTCAAGTTGGTCAATGGCATTTTATGGCTTGAGACTCGAGTACGCCTTGGATGGCAGCTCGAATTACATAGCATGGAAAGATCACATGGAGGCTGTATTAGAAGACAATGGCTTGAAGGATTTCATTGATCAAGAAATCCCAAAGTCAGGTTCAGCTAATGCACAAGAGTTGGATGAATGGAAGAAGTGTGTGGAGAGGGTGAGACAAATCATCCTTGAGGGAGTTCGAGACCATATTGTCTCGAGTCTCCATTAGAAGGATACTCCATGTTCAATGTGTAAGACATTGAAGGACCTCTACCAAAACAGTAGCGACCAGAGGAAATTGGCGCTCAAGGATAATCTTCGAAGAATCAAAATGGAGAGTAGCAATACTATTTCCACATATCTAAACAAGCTCACCACCTGCCGAGATGAGCTTGGTAGTGTGGGAATAACTACTGATGATGATGATATGGTGAGCCTTGCTCTCCTCGGCCTTCCAAAGAGCTAGGATAGCTACCAGGCCTCTGTGAATGGAAGGGAGAGACTGTCGAATTGGGAACGACTGTGGTCGGATATCATGCAGGAGGAGATTAGTTAGAGCACACGAGATGGTTCTTCATCCAAGGATGATGATGAAGAAAATTTGGCCTTAGCAAGTAAGGCAAGGAAATGGAAGGGTAAGGCATCCCATTCCGAATCAAATTCTTCTCGTGGAGGGAAGAAGGTTGACAAGTCTAAAGTGAGATTCTTTAATTGTCATAAGATGGGTCATTATGCAACTAATTTCCCATCGAAGAAGTTCGAGAAGGGATCCTCAGTAGAATTGGAAGGTGAGGCATTAGCCTCTCAGTTCGAATGGACTTTACCCTCATCACATGCATGGTGTCATTGATGATGGGTTGTGGTTGGTATCTTGACATTGGAGCCTCATTCCATATGACCGGTGATAAAAGTTTATTTAATACCTTGGAGGAGAAAGACCTCAAGATGCGCATAGAGATGGGTGACGATGAAAGGTTTAGTGTTTCAGGAGTGGGCACAATTGCTTTTTAGAGGGAGCATGGAGCTCCTATCACCTTGGCAGATGTGAAATATGTGCTTGGACTGAAGAATAATTTGGTATCGATCGCGATGTTGGAGGACAAAAGCTACGATGTTGTTTTCAGTAAGGGAAAGGTTTTCCTTAGACACATCACCATGAGACAGGTGAAACAAATTGATTCACGAGTCAAGAACCTATATGCTCTTGAGGTTCAAGATGCATGCAAAGCCTTGAGGAGCAAGGAAAATGTTAGAGACTTGGTGGTTGAGAGGGAGAGTAAATTACCTCTCAACATACAACCCTAGAAGAAGTCTCAGACAATTATAGAGGAGCCACAATTGGAGATGTTGAGAGGAGACCGAGTGGAGGCATCCACTCATGCAAAGACCTCTAGTAGGGGGAAATTTTGAGCCAAGTTAGCAGAGGGATCACATGTAGCCATACCTCTAGGTATGAGGTGGGGCAATGTGAAGTGATAGTCCCAAGAAGGCTGAAATTGGGCAGGGTCCATTGAGAGGTTTTATCTCATGGATCGTACCTTGCTATGGGAGCCCAAAGTATAGAGTAACGGGAGGAATCAGTGAGATTTTCGTAGACAGAGATCAAAGTGACAGAGGCTAGAGAAGTCAGATACTGAAGAGTACAGAGAAGGATTGACAATAGTGCAGAAAGGCTGAGTCAGCAGAAGCGCAAAGTTTTTAGTCGATAGAGGCAATAGAAGTCAGAGACTTTGATGATAGAGGCATCATTCAGATTCAGGTTGGATTTTTTTTTTGTTTTTGGAGTTTTTGGAGCAACAACACTAGAGAGAAGTGTTGCATGCAAAACATTCCAAAGGCTCAGGATCGGGATCGAGTTGAATTCCTTTCTTGTTGAGAGGGAGTGTTGAAAATAGCAACAAGAAATGATAAAAATAGAATCCAATATATTCCAATTTTAATTTTTCCTTGAATTAAAATTGAGAATTAAAATTCGAATTTAGTCTCACCAGCTGCTTGAAAAATAATTAATTAATTCATCTTGAGTTAATTAGTTGGAGAAATTCAAGTTAGAAGTCTTTCTGAAGTCATACAACAATTATCCCTTAAATTAAGGAGATTATCCCTTAATTAAGGAGATAATATTGAGTTATATTTGAGTTGTAATTAGTTAACTCAGTTTACTGAGTTAAGTCCAGTTAAATTAGTTCCAAACTGTTTAAGGAACTAAGTGTGAGTTCATTCAGTTAATTCATGCATGCATCAAACTAGTGTACTCCAGATAACTAAAGCTTCTCTCATAAATAACTCATACATGTCTATTCAGAGAAAGAACCAGTTGAGATTAAAGACAGGGACAATGTACTATCAGTTGCATTAGTTTTCCTATAAAGGAAACTCATCCATGTGGTCAAGGGAAGGTTCCTTGAGGATTGCATAGTTTTATAGGGTGTGAGATCAGTGTGAGTGATCAGTGTTACACTTGGTAACAGTAGGATCACCTAGGAGAAAAAACACAAGGAAATCAGAGGCTTGGAGGGCAGAGGAGAAGGCTTGTGAGAAGCCTTATTTTCCTGTGAGCATCCAAGAGGATTGTACTAAGAGCTGGTTAGTAGTGAGAGCTAAGGCTTTGTGTAATTTTGAGATATTTCCTCCTTGTATGATAATACAAATAGTGGAGTTTTTAGTTGAGGCTTTCCCCAAAGTATTTTCATGTGTCTTGGATGATTGATTCTTCTTCTTCTGGTTATATGTGTTCAGCTCAATCTTGATCGATCTTTAAGCTTCCGCAAATTGATAGTAGAAGTAGGTTATGGTATTCTGCTTTGATTTATATTGCATTATCGGGTTAATCTATAGTCAGATTTTCTACATAGGTCTCAAAGTGAGATTTGTAGAGAATTTGCAGAATTTCTACATGTTATCAAAGCTAGCTGGTCTATAGAGAAATTTCTATAGAGAAAGATTATCCCATCTATAGAGAAATTTCCAAAAGAGATTCCTTGACAAGGAATCTATCCAGCCTTTTGGAAAGTGAAGCATCACCCGTCATTCGATTACGCTAGGTAGGTTGCAACTGAGCCATGAGGATATCAAAAAGATGATGATCCTCCAACAGAGAGATGATATGTTCAGATAGTGGGTCGAGTTGTGCATTGTGACCCCAGGATTCCACATGGCCAATAGAGAAATTGAGGTCACCCCCAATAATGAGATTATCAGCTTGCATATATGTGTGATTTAGGAGCTTGTTCCAAAAATGTGCCCAGTTGATGAAGGGGCCATATACATTGATAAGTCTCAGCTCCTTCCCAAATTCAAAGTAAAAATATCAGCACCAATGATACGCTCCCCACCCAAAATATTCAATAGTTTAACAACCCGAGGATTGAATCCCAGAGTCAGGCCACCAGATCGCCCACGAACATCCAACGCATTAAAATGTTGACCCGGGATAAGGGCCTCAAGGGTGGGGATGATTGATGTACAAGATGCAAGTGTTTCTTGAAGAAAAATGATGTCCACTATTTTTGTATCAATCAAACGACGAAAGGCTAGTTTCTTTGCGGGACTAACCAACCCATGACAATTCAAGGATAGCCACTTCATGGGGAACTAGGGGGAGGAGAGGTCAGAGCTCTAAGGACCTTGTCAATAGTAGGTTGTCGACCATGAGCCACATCTAGTCCCACCTCGAATATAGCCTTGGAGATATTGGAGTGTCGACCCCGAGTAGTTTTAGAAGGCGAAGGGGGAGGGAATATTCTGATGCCGTAACGATCACCGAGAGAATTCCGAGAAAGGGAACAAAGGTTATAGTGATGAATTTAGATAGAATCAATGGAAGGCTCGATAGATGAGATAGCTCTGGCAACATCTAGTATGGAAGGGGGGGTGGGGGTAAAAATAGGCAGGGAGAGAGCCAATGAGCACAAAATAGAGGGAGGAAAAAATGCAGGTGCAGAAGTGCAATGTGAAATGGATACACTGTGAATGTAATTAGATGAAATAACATAATTTAGAGAGGGTGCAATGGAACAAATACCCGCATTAGAGGCAGTCGTGGCACAGCCGCACGAGATATCGTAATACGTGGGGATGGGGGGCGAACATTCTCCATGCGAGCCCCACGGTTCGACTGAGTAGACATCAATAAATGGTCATCGGCCTGTGCAAGGCACTTGCCACGCATGTCAACCTGATTTTCTTCAGCAGCATGTTCCGGCCGAACCACCGAAGCAAAGCTGGATGCAAGAAGAGGGAAATCATTGTATAAGTGGCTGATTTTGTGGCATTGCCGACATTGATAGTGTAATCCTTCATTGTCTAAAATTTGAACATGACATGTATTTCTCCAGTGAATCTACAAGTTCTCCTCTAGACTCTCTCTTGTGTCTAGATGCACCAAGATGCGCACCGTAGCCATGTTCTCAGTGACAATGCAGGATTTGTCATAGTCCAAGTATGTACCCAAGGCATTCCCAATTCTATTGAAGACATCTTCCGACCAGAAGTGAAGTGGTAATCTTGGTAGTAGAACCCAAATAGGGTAGACCCCCAAATGTTCATGCTCCAGATCAAAGAGTGGACTCCATCGCTTGAGAAGAACCAAAGAAAACTCAATATGCCAATACTTTGATAAAACCTAGGGGATGAATTTAGGGCACTGAAAGCGTAGCGCAAACCAACCATGAGATAGAGTTACCATATATGGTAATTCATTAAGTACCTGACCCCAAATTTCCAGAATTCATTGACGTAGACGAGTAGCCAAGTATGCTCTGCCACAGACCCACCCAACTAGTACCTGATTAGAGGTATCGATCACATCACCCATCTGGAGATCGTCACTGAAGGTGAGAGAGATCTTCTTAGTCCCAGCCTTGACTCCTTTGTACTTATTTGTAGGCCTTCCTGGCTTGCTAGTGGAGGGAATAACATATGGTGAGGGAGTAGGACTAATAACACTACCCACCTGAGGTCCCCCGATCAAATCTGGGAGAGGGGGAGAGGTACCAACGAAAAAGCCCGAGGTGGGAGGGTTTGACATCAGGGGAAGCGGGATGGAAGATGAGAGATATATGGAAGGGGGCATATGAGGGTCCTGATCCATGGAGAGGGGAGGAAATAGGTTCCTAGAGGAGGGGAAAATAGGGGGCTCCGATGAGAATGAAGTAGAGGAGAGGTCCAGATAGGTCACTAGAAACTAAAGCGAAGACGGGGATGGCAGGGAAAAATTAGGCCCGAGAGTGAGAAAAGCATTGTCAGGAATACTAGAAGCCAACAACGAGGAAGAGTATGAACCGGTCGAAGGGTGAAATAGTTGAGCCAGAAGTGAAAATGAAGGATATTCGGAACTGTATAGACCCTCAGATCACTGACCAATGGTGAGGGAATCTGCAGTGAAATGTTGGTAGTGGTGACAGATAGTTGTGGGGGGAAGATTGTCTAAATGGGCACCGAGGTGTATGGGTCCTCACTATAATCAACCATGTCTTCCTCCATTTCAACCAACAGCCCGCGAGGAAAGCTGCCCAGAAAAAAGTGCTGAAAAACAATTTCCCAGACAACAACTGATGACCTTGATGTCAGGTAATGGAACAGGAAAACGATAGTAGGTGGAGGGAGTCAACTAGGTGGGGAGTGTGTAATAACCACAGTCATGGGCAGATGGTAGAACCGAGTGGTCTGCACGAGAACTAGCTCCTAGTGTTTGTCATATGGTAGTGATGTTATAATGTGATGTTTAACATTTTGATTAGGTCAAATTACATAAAAAAAAAAAAAAATAGAATCTAAAAAAAATAAATTAAATAAGAAGATTAATGTCATGTAAGCTAAACATTTTAATTGGTCAAAATAAAGTAAAATAAAAAATAACGAAATAAAAATAACCTTATAAAATAAAATAATAATAATGGCCTATGGTATTGGTCCATGGTATTGACCCATGGTATTGAGAACCCATGGTATTGACCTATGGTATTAACCCATGGTATTCATGTGGAATGTAACTTATTTAAAGGGAAAAATTAAACCAGACAAATCCATCTTAACTTCAAATCTACGAAGAACAAGAAATCAAATCTATTTATAGCCGACCATGCTCCTTGAATGACCCAGATTTCATATAAATGCTAGACCCTTAAGTCTTAATATGGTATCGCTCCATTTGTTTGTTTTTTCATTTTCCCTAGTTGGGTTATTCACATAGTGATTTTTAATAGATTCGCAAAGCCTATTTCCACAACACATAATTTGAATTCCAACTACCACCTGACTCATCATGAGGGAAGGTTGTAAGAGCAATGCATTATTGCGGTTTAAATTAGGTGATAGGGTTGAGGTTTCAAGTAATGAAAAAGGCTTCAAGGGAGCCTGGTTTCCTACCACTTTTGTCGAGAAGGTGAGAAGTCGCAATGAATTCATGATTGAATACAAAAACTTAAGGCAAACTGAATACAACTGAGAGAGACTGTAGCACTCCCTCATATTAGACCTCAGCCATCGGATCTGAATAGGCAATTTTTCTGCATTAACAAAGTTGTTGATGCATATGATCGAGATGGGTGGTGGAAGGGAGTTGTGAAAGACCTCCGCACTCACAGTAATAAATATGTTGTTTACTTCCAGAATACCAATGCGCAGCAGGAGTATAATATCAAATATGTTCGTGTTCATCAGGTTTGGACAGATGGAAATTGGGTTATGTCTTCAGACACAGAGGTATGGAATTTCAACAAATGTTCAGTTTTGACTATGATTTGAATAGTTTTCATTTCAACTGTGTTTTTTGGATTTTAATGGCTCTGAATTAGATTTAGTAACTTGTAAGGTTTTGGACTAATTTTCAAATCGGTCATTTAAAAATTAATTGAGGTACTAAATAAATACCAGAAAGTGGTTACAAATCACTATTCTCATACCATATAACCATAATTTTTTCTCTTACTTCTGGACATTGTTTGTCAAATTGGCTAGGACAGGGTTTTCTTGTGATTTTTTTGGGGGTAAATCACGATGTTGCTTCAACATGATTTCTGACTATGCTATGTTGTACTGTGTTTTTTGAATCTGAATGTGGGATTAAATGAATTGGATACAAACTCTCCACAACTTTCTTCTCAAAATCTGGTGAGTATTAGTTTGAAACCAGCTAGAAGATCTACTCGTGCTAATAAAAATCGAAGTAAAACTAGGGTTTCAAAAATTTCAGGAGAATGCAGGGCAGATGAGCAATGTGGTAACTTGCAAACTGTAGGTATTATTTCTGCTAAAAATGTGGTGAATATTAGTTTAGAATCAGCGAGAAGATCTACCCATGCCAATAAAAATCGAACTGAAACAAGGGCTTCAAAACTATCAGGAGAATGTAAGGCAGATGAGCAAGGTAGTAACTTGCAAGCTGTAGGTAGTCTTTCTATTAAAAATTCGGTGAATATTAGTATGTAATCAGTGAGAATATCTACTCATGCCAATAAAAATCAAAGTGAAACTAGTATTGTGGTAACTTGCAAGCTGCAGGTAGTAAATCTTCCAAGAGAAAGTGAGAAAGTAAGGATGAGTCCAATTATGGTACCTCCTACAAAAAGAAATGCCCAAATGAAAAGGGTTTTGAAGTTACTGGGGCTAAAGATGAAAAAAAACTTCATAAATTTGTTGCTATGGGTAACTTGCAAGCTGCAGGTAGTAAATCTTCCAAGAGAAAGCGAAAAGGTAAGGATCAGTCCAATTATGATACCTCTTGCAAAATGAAATTCCCCTTTGAAAAGGGTTTGGAAGTTACTAGGGCTGAAGATGAAGAAAAGGGTTTGGAAGTTACTGGGGCTGAAGATGAAGAAAAACTTCGTGAATCTATTTCTGTGGGTCCAATAGGAGACCTGCATGAAAATCTTGGATCCCCTGCTGAAGTTGAGACCGTGACAATCTCAATGCCTTATATAGAATATGTTGACCAAAATCTATGTTCTCCGTATGTGACTCAAAATGGATCCAAAACACCCTCTAAGGCTTCAAACATTTAAAACTATCGCATGAGAAGAACTTTTGGAAAAGTTGGATAACACTATCGGGAGGCAAAAACATAGAGAAAACATTGAAAAACAGAGAATCGACGATTTAAAACTATTTTGCATGAGAGCCGTCGGATCTGGCCAATCAACTGTCCAGATCTGATCAGCATATCGCAATCAACAAAGACAGGCAGAGTTTATCAGAGGTGACTATATGGGAAGTGCGACAATGATCATCGTGACTAAACGAGAGTCGTTGATCTATGCGCGTGGATCAACAATCAAGATTTAAGCGCGCTATCGCATCATTGATATATATATATGGAATTAACCGTGGCCCGGAGGATCGGTGATATGCGATTGCGATATCACAATATCGAATCGGAGCAAAGAAAGGGAGCAGGGCTGATAACAAATGCGACTTCGATGAACCGGACCCGATAAAATTATAAACGATATTTGATATATTTTCAAGTTTGGAAAAAGGGCTTTTTCAATGTAAATCACATTTTCGTTAAATAAACAAAAAACAAAAGAAAATGCATCGATGTGATGAAATCAGACCCAAAAGGGTTTGTGAATGCAATTACATATTATTTCAAGTCCGATATGAGCAGGATTTTCATGTTTTAATTTATTTTAAAATATAAAAGGAAACCACGAAACAAGTGGGGTTTCGAGAGGACCGAAGGCGGTAATAGGTTTTGGCCGAGCTTGGACTGAGCCCATACATTGGCTGCCACGTGTCTAAGCCCTTGAGAGAGAAAACCACCCTTTTCAGGCAGTTAATCCCCGTACGAATGAGCCGCCCGAAATGAATCTTAGTCGTTGGATCAAGATCCATCAGATCAATGGTGGAGATGCGATCACAATATAGAGGTGGACCCGATAGGAATATAGTGCAGATTTATGAATATTTGAAGTTTGATGAAAAATGTTCTGGCGGATTTTTCCTGTGTTTTATGGTGTTTCTCTGTGTAAACAGAAAACACTATTTTTTGGGATTTCAAAGGCCCGATGGTCCCTTCCATTGGGGAAAGGTGGCCACCTTCCATGAAGACATTATGCAATGATTGCTAATGCTCAGAAGGGGGTCTGAGCAGACAGAGGATGGGAGCAAGAGAGCTCGAGAAGAGGAAATGAACAGACAACACCAATTGGCTTTAAAGCCATAGAAGATAGAAAACAGAGACAAGCAGTGCTGAGACATAGAGAAAACAGAGACAAAGAGTCTGTGAGGAGTCTGTGTACTCAGGAAGACTTGGGGGGATCCAAGTAAAGCCTTGTTGTTGTGTATCTGTTGTGTGAGACTCAAATTGAGCTCACTTTTTGTAAAAACCTTGCTTCTGAAGACATAATAGAGAGGTCACCACTAAAGGCTGGACCAGAGACATAGCCTAAGAGTGTTGGGTGAACTCCTTATTAAACTTGTTGTGTTCATGTGTGTTTGTCTATTATGTTCTTTAACTACTTCATTTTCTATGCATTTCGCAATCTTATCGATCCATTGCACAAAGTAACATAAGCAAATCCATGCACATGAGTCTGTAATACCTTAATAATTTTTTAAGATCTCATTATCAGATCAAGTGGTATCAGAGCTTTAAGTTTAGGTTAGACAGGATTGTGTTGTATTGTTGAATGCCAACTAGGTCAAAGATCAAATTAGGAGAAGAATAATTGGTTGAGGCTAACCCAGAAATTGGACGAGTCTATCCTAGGAGGAAAATGGTAGAAGAAATTCCCTTGGAATTAGACTCTCAGTTCATGGACAGTTTCATGACTGTGAGAGCCATGGTGGAAGAAATGTATCGAGAATTTAAGAAAGGTCGAGGTGAAAGTCCTTCAACCTCCAAAAAAGACAAAGGAACAGAGAAACCTCCTCTAGATTGTTATCTAGAAGGCAAAGGGAAAGGAGAAAAGCCTCCTCCATCGACCCCTCCTTCTAGCCCTAAAAATAAAAAGAAGAAAACATATTTGATTAAATTAGATGTAAAGTTTGATTTGCCAATCTATGATGGAGAATTAAATGTATAAAAGATAGATAATTGGATTAGACAAATTGATGTGTATTGCAGGGTGTAGAACATTGATTTAGAAAGGAGTAAAATTCAGCTATCTAGCCTTTGCCTTGGAGGAACTGCCCTAGTGTGGTGGGAAGGCAGGACACAAGTTGATTTGAAGAAGCATGGTAAAATTCTTTCTACCTGGAGTGAATTTGTTCCTACCCTTAAAAAAAAATTCTATCCACTAGCTTATATGCAACAAGCGATGAGGAGTTGGAAAACTCTTCACCAATTAAAGGGCCAAAGTGTACAAAGCTATACCCAAGAATTTAGAAAAAGAGCTTTAATTCTAGCATTTCTCTAGACTCTCCTGAAACTTTGTTGAAGTATATAGGTGGTCTGAATAGCTATTTGAGGCACACCATTCTCGTGTTTAACCCTACTAGCATAGATGAGGTATCAGTTCAGGCTACACATCTAGAAGCTAGAGGCAAGAAAGTGAACCCAAAGATTAGGGGATCATAAAAACCCACTGCAAGCAAGAACAAGTAAAATAAGAAGCAAAAATGGAAAGAGAGGAAGGCAAACGTTGTACAGAAAGACAAACCTTCATGCACTCATTGCAAGAAGGATGGGCATGATGATGAACATTGCTGGTCTTTGCATCCAGAGCTAAAACCCAAGAAGTTCGATGGCAAGAAGAAGAAGATTGCTGCTACTATTTAGAAAGATTTGGGGTCAGACTCAAGTGATGAAACAACAGTCACAACTACAAGTATAAAAGGTGAAAATTCTGAAGCATCTACTAGTAATTCTGCACAATCTATTGGTAATGAAGAAAATGAGAGGAAAAGACATGAGCTTTTTCATATTAGACTTATTTCCAAGCATCCAAAGATTGATACTTTATTTGATAGTGGTTCACAAGTAAACTTGATTTCTAAAGCAATTGCAAAGAAGTTGGGACTACTAACTGTTGGGCCGTTAATATGCCATTATTATTATCACTTTTGAACACTTATTCCACCCATTTCTACTATTCTTCGTCATGTCATTTATTATAATTTATTATATAAATCCATTTTACGATGATTTATGCTTCTATGAATGAATATTATTTATTCTCCTTTATTCCTAATAAATTGATGATTATGCATGATTTTATCAATGATAGTTTTAATAAATCAGTTGTAACATTATTCACCATTTTTAGCCTTCAAGATAATTTCCAGATTGAAGATTTGACTATTAAAAGTGCCAGCTCAGAAATTCGCTGGAATAAGAAGTGATAGTTTTGCGGTTGAGATTCTAAGGAAATGAAGCAAAATCTAGAAAATCTGGAACATGGGTTTTGTCCAGAACGGACCCAATTAACTTTAGTGAAGAATGGTTTGCCCAAATTTGGCTTGTACTGAGAGAAACGCAAGGTTCTTTGAGCATGATTTTCTTAGATTTGTTGTTGCGGCCGTCCTCCAAATCTCAGCTGCAAAGCCAAAATCGTCTTGCTCTTGTTGAAAGCTGGATGGAAATATATCTTCTTGTTGATCAATTGGTTAGGAGCAAACCAATTTTGTAATAGAAATCATGTTGTACCTATCTTTATTATAATTGCTCTCTGATCTCTCTTTACTTAAATCAGAACAGAGATCAGAGATGGGGATTTGGAGGATTCAAATGATGGAAAAATGATGGAATTGAGGATTTAGAATTAAAGATTTAGAATTAAGAATTCATGATAGGATAGGAGAAAGAAAGGATTGTTTCAGGCTGTAAGTCTCAAAGCTGCTGCTGTTGTAATGATTTTACCATTTAATGATTAATACCTGATTTGGGAGTTGTTGTTCATTCTTTTCATCTGAGGTAGCCCAGCAACATCCATTGGCGGCTAAGGGCCCAGCCTCTGGTGGAGTACGCTGCTGCTGTGTATCATATTTTTACAATTGTTATTGTGTGATGGTTTGATTTATTTCCTATTCTTTTGAATTGCATTATTTTACAGTTTCATGTTTTTATAGTGTGTTGTTAGAATATTTTATGGAATTGTTTTATTGCACAAGTTGAGATTGAATCGCGTGGCTGTTCTTTTCCATCATAATAGAGATTACTATCCTTTTCAACTTATATTGTTATGTTGTTCATTTCAAATGTAAAGCTTTGCTGTTCATTTCAGATTGTTGGCTATTCGATTACACTAAAGAGTTTGCTTTTAAAGAGTTTTTCTAGTTTACTTTCAATGGCAACTTTAGTTCAATTTCGATTTCCTTTTGATTGCTTTAAAGCAGGACTGTCAACTGTAGAGAACATTGGTAATTGCTTCCTCGTTCCCAAATTGATTGTCTTGTTCCGGTTTGATTTCAATTGCATCAATATCCCGAGGAATGTGTTATTGCTACTGTAACATCGATTGATGGTTGTTTGAGTGAATTATTTAGTTTAAGAACATTTTAGTTTCTTGCTATTCCATTTCTTAATTATTGTTTCATTTCTTATCTGCCGTTCCATTTCCTGTTATTCGCATTATCTTTGCTTTGGTGTGAAGAACGATCTGAAACTGTAGTGGGCATTGGCATTTGTTGTCTAGTCCCCAGATTGATGATCTGTTCCTTGATTACTTTTGGTTACATTAGTTTCCAAAGGGATGAGTTATTGATACTGGACCCTTGACTGATACATTTCTTATTTTTCCGAATGCATGATTTAAGTCTTAAAGTGCTTTGTTGTAAGTAGATTTTATTTCCAGCTTTCATTTACTTTTGGATTTTGAGCACTATACTGCAAAACATTACTCTTGAGTAAATAGCTGCCTCAGACTGAGTACACTCTTGAAATAAAAAGTCGTCATTGGGTTGATAATTAATGTGAAGGTAATTAGGAGTTCAAAAGACACCTTTTTATTGCTCAAAATTTTGGCGCCGTTGCCGGGGAGAGTGTAGCCATTTCTAAAGAGTAGTGTGAATCTGATGAGTGCCTGCTAGGGAAGAGTTGGATCTTAAAAACGGAAGGTAAGAACCTGCGTGCGGAGCATGTAAAAGCCCTGCTCCACTGTCCGCTTTCCTAACAAATTTGTTGTTGCTTTGTTGGGTAGAAATAGATGTTTGAATTTTTGTGTGAATGAATTAAAAGAAAAAAATAGAAATTTTGAAAAACAAATCTCATGATTTCTCTCAAGTGGTGATGTAAGCACCACCCATTTCACTAACCGATTGACAGGGACATTTGAAGAAGGGGCCTCGAAGAAACACATGAAGAACATCTTCTATTATGGTAAAAAATGGATCACATTTTTACTTTTGAATTTCCTATCAAAGATCTAGGAGGAGTGACACAAATGCACATAATTCCCCCATTGTCTCTACCAAATTTTCATGGCTTGACAAATGGAGATCTAGATACATTCTTATTTGAGTTCGAAATACTTTGTAGAGGATATGATTATTGTAATAATGATCAAAGATTGAAAGTGTTTCCTCTTACTCTAAAAGGAGCAGCTCTCCGATGGTTCATGAACCTAGGTGGGAATTGCATCCAAACATGGGAGGACATGAAGAACATATTCTTGAAGAAGTACCAAGACTATTGCAAATCCAATGAAGATATTTTCGGTATGATACAAGGGGAAGATGAAAGTTTGGAGGATTATGTAGATCGATTTCATTATAACCTTCAAAAATCAAAGCATAAGCATTTGGAAAAGGAGATCTTAAAAACACTCCTTGTTAAAGGAATCAAAGATGAATTTTTAGAACTCTTAAATCTGATAGGAAAAGGTGATGTTTTTCAGTTATCATATGATGATGTTTGTGAATTGTGCATAAGGTATTCAAGAGGAATCTCCAAGGCTGGTAAGAATTCTAGAGATGTTTGTTCTTTCTTTTCCAAATCTGCTACAAGAATAGGAGACATAAGAGTTGAAATCAATACTTTATTTGAAAATTTTAAAGTTGATTTTATTAGCTCTCTAAGTTCAAAATTGGATGCTTTGCAGGTTCGGAAAAATCAAGAATTTGATGAAGTGTTTTCCACTCATGACCGAAAGGAGAAGTCCATAGATAGTTGTTCTTCCTTATCTAGGATGGAAGTAGCATATCAAAGAGATGAGGAAGATGCAACAAATTCAAAACCATGGAAATCATGGCCTAAAGGTATGATTCAAAACACTTCCTCTTCATTCTCTTACTTGCATAATCCATTATGGAATACTAATGTGTTAGGGCAGCCATGTCAATTTCAATATAACCACCAATCTTGTTTACAAGTTGGGCATGGTTCATCTTATGATGGCATGACTACTCTCCCTCATCTTGTAGCACAAACATATTCTCCATATTTTTCACCAGCTCTTCCACAACATCCTGCTTGCATATCAAATTTATCCACTCAACCCAACCAACCACATCATCACAATGCTCCATTCCTTACACATTTTCTTGCTCAACTAATTCCACACCCTCACCATAATAAACCAGTACAACATGCTTACAATGTTGAACTGCCAAATTTACCCACCCTTCCCACCCATTCTATCTCACATGCGCCATTAGAGAAAACTTATAATGAGATTCAGAATGTTTCAAATTCAAAAATTGTAGAAGCTATGGAAAAAAATGAGGTTTCTTATAGTATGTATCAACAAGTTATTTTAAAAGCTCAAGAACTTCAGGATCTGATGGATATGAGAAATCAAGAAAGTAACGGATACATTGAAGATTGGTTTCACTCCATCATTTGTTTGCAACATCACTCTATGCTTCAACAATTTTTGATACCATTTTTTGAAGGGAAGTTGGTTTCTCATACCCTAATATCCATTAACATGCATTTTTCAAATTTGGGTATGTGCATACATGAAGCCCTATTTCGAAAATGGTTCCATTGTAAGTACTCCTATATGTAGTCATATTCATTTTTCAGATCAAAATAGGTTAGTGTAGAAAATAAAATAAATAAGGGAATAAATAAATGCATTTTTTTTTTTTTTGTAAAACTAGTTGTTTCTTTTGTTGCAACACGCTATTGAAATCAACATCGATGATAAATGTTTCAATTCATTTGTGTATGTAGATGATTTATAATAGAAATAAAAATTCTAAAAACACTTATATTCATCTTTATCATCAATATGAAAAAATGGTTGAATATCATTTTTTTGGCTTGCGGGCTTGATGAGATTTCTGGAAAAACAGTCGGGATAGTCATGTTTTGAGGGACCAAAAGTGAATATTTTTAAAACCTGTTTCTACCCTAGGTAGCCCTTGATGTATACTTTCTAATCCAATTTGAACCACTCAATTTGGATTTGAAACGAAAACATTAGAGCCAAAACATTGACTGGATGTCTAGCGGGTAGCTCAGGAACAGAGTTGGGACAGTCAGTTTTTGGAGGCCTAAATGAATGAATTTTTAAAACATGTTTCTATGGTAGATTCCCCTATGAATCTAGTTTATAATGAAATTTTAATCACTCATTTTCGATATCGTATGGGGAAGTTATGATCAAAATACTGACTATCTATCGTAAATCAACACTCTTAAAACTCTGTCTTTCCGGATGTTCCTTACAGTATTTGACCTATCAATTCTTCTTTTTTTCAAAACTTGTTTCTATTGGAAATAAATAAATGAATCTATTCTCATTTCCAATTTTAATCATTTGAATCCGACATCAAACGAAAAATCTATGCTTAAAACATTAACTGTTGTTCTGAGCTGGGTAATCGAAAATGACTCTGTTATGCAGGTTGTTCTAACTAAAATTGACATATCATATCATTGAATTTTTAAAACCTGTTTCTATTGGAGATACGCCTTTGAATTAGCGCTCATTTCACTTTGGAATCACTCAATTTGGACGAAAAACAAAGAATTTGTGATTAAAACACCACTGGTTAGTATGGTCGACCACTGCTCTCCCGCAGGTGACAAATAAATTTTAATTTGTTATTTTCTCTGTGGATTTGCTATATAGAGTAACTACTTTTTAGTTTTTTGCATAATTCTTGGATTAGGGAGCCCGATCACCTCTCTTTCTCCATGATTTGATGTTTTATTGCAGGTAGACACTCGTTCTTTGCAGGTCTTGGGAAAATAAAAAAGGTCAATTTATGGACGAGTGATTTTTGAAAGAAATTTTAATGAAACAAAGGAATTTCATCCAAGTCATTACCCAACGGATTCATAATAGAAGAAATGAAGAATTGATTTCGATTTGAAGATTCATGTCTTGTCACTGCTGCCAAAACATTTTTCAAAAAGATCAATTTTTTACATAATATCATAGCTGTTGTAACTTAATTTACATATTGTTTTTAAATAAAATGTTGTTTCTTTTCTAATTTCTCTTATATTTTGTGTTTCAGGTATTGCTTCATTCAAAGTGTAAATCATCCTCAACATCAATGACGTGAACAACTAATTTGTTTTTTTTGCATGTTTGCATTTTATGACTGTCCATTTTGTTGTTCCTTTCTGAATGGAATAACACTTCTACACTTTCATATTTTGTTGTTCCTTTCTGAATAGAACAACACTTCTGCACTTTCATGTTTTGTTGTTCCTTTCTGAATGGAACAACACTTCTGCACTTTCATGTTTTGCTGTTCCTTTTCGAATGGAACAACACTTCTGCACTTTTCATTTTTGCTGTTCCTTTTCTAAAGGAACGACACTTGCGTTTTTGCTATTCCTTTTCCAAAGGAACGACACTTTTCATTTTTGCTGTTCCTTTTCCAAAAGAACGACACTTGCATTTTTTCTGTTCCTTTTCCAAAGGAACGACACTTTTCATTTTTTCTGTTCCTTTTTCAAAGGAACGACACTTGAGTTTTTTCTGTTCCTTTTCCAAAGGAACGACACTTTTCATTTTTGCTGTTCCTTTTCTAAAGGAACGCCACTTTCCAAAGGAACGACACTTTTCAATTTTGTTGTTCCTTTTCCAAAGGAACGACACTTGCATTTTTACTGTTCCTTTTCCAAAGGAACGACACTTTTAATTTTTGTTGTTCCTTTTCCAAAGGAACGACACTTGCGTTTTTGTTGTTCCTTTTCCAAAGGAACGTCACTTTTCATTTTTGCTGTTCCTTTTCCAAAGGAACGACACTTTTCATTTTTGCTGTTCCTTTTCCAAAGGAATGACACTTGCATTTTTGTTGTTTCTTTTCCAAAGGAACGACACTTTTCATTTTTGCTATTCCTTTTCCAAAGGAATGACACTTGCATTTTTGCTGTTTTTTTTTCCAAAGGAACGACACTTTTCGTTTTTGTTGTTCCTTTTCCAAAGGAACGACACTTTTCATTTTTGTTGTTCCTTTTCTAAAGGAACGACACTTTTAGTTTTTGCTGTTCCTTTTTCCAAAGGAATGACATTTGCATTTTCACACTTTTTTATGTGTATTTTTGCTTTTTTTGTGTGCATTTCCTTTGTTGTTCGCTACACGGAACACCCCTTTTTGAGTGTTTTTGTTGTTCCTTCAAAAGAGCAACACTTTGGGAGTATTTTCGAGAGAAAGCCTTCCTTCCTCTTGTGGAATTATTCTTAGTTCATCTCAACCACATTTTACTGATTCCCCTTCATGGCATGAAGTACACTATTTTTATGAGGACAAGAATTATGGATTCTATTGGAGCAAGTTAATATCATTCACGTTATGATCTTTAACAGGACATCTCCTTGATGATAGATTATTTTCAAAAGGGACACAATTATTTATATACTACTTTACTGCATTGTTTTCTGTTGAACATGATATTGATTGATCATCTTAATACCATGCTGGTTCCACCCTTCTTGGTTATAATCTTCTCTGTCTCTAATAAATAAGATTATGGGTATATTTTTTTTTTCTATTGACATGTTCAACTTCTTCCACCATCCCTACTCTTAAGGAGTACTGAGCCTCCCTCTTTTTATCATAAAAATGTGTAATAACAACAAAATTTTGTTCACAGATGGAGGATAGGGGGTCTCACTACGAGCCAGCCTACCATGTTCATAAGGCTGTAACAAAGTGACATTCCCATTATGGCCACCACACCAGGGTTATGATCCACTGGATAGCCAGATTATCCTTGGAACAGGAGGTCTCATCACGAGCCGACCTGATCACTTATGCTACATCCCAGTGAATGGCAGTGTGGTTATCTGGTTACCACGCCAGCGCACTGGTCTCTTCTGTAAGAACAACACTGAAACTCTCTAGTTATAAATTGAGGATTCTGGCTCATAGGGTTAAAAAGAAACCCTGCCGAGGCTATGGACGCCTGCTGGCAGCAGAGGCTCTGCTTATGGTATTGAAGTTATATCTTATCGTCAATTATTACTATAATACCATTTTCTTATTTGTTTTCTTTTTATCAGAGAAGTTATTTCCTTAATTTTCCCTGTTTTGAACCTTTATGCATGAGAAATTGTTTTCAGATCAATCGCATCATTTTCAGCTAGAATGCTGTCAGTCAAGCATCTTTTTGGCATATTGTTGTCTTTTTTCTCTTTTTCATAACTTATCATCAATCCATAACATCCTATCTCTTATTCATAACTATCTTTACACACTCTGCTCTCATTATAACCATAACTCCCGTTGTCCTATCATTGATATGTGTACTCTGCTTCATTTACTGATATATTGTTCATTCCTGTGCCTTGTCGTCAACATAACCCCTCTCATACGCTTTATGGTCATGGAATTCATTTTCCAATTGGAGGGGGGGAATGTATGCATTATGGGATTGCATGAGATATGATTACTGTACTCTGTCATAACTTGTTGATTTGACAAAATATTAATATTGCATGTATACAAAAGTTTTTCTGACTCAAAGTTTTGCATGCATCTTATCTATTTCTCTTCAAAGCTAACACTATGGATTCAAGAACATTGTATGCAAAATAGTGATGTGTTTACAGGAGAACAACAAGTATGGGGGGAAACTCTATTCGCAGCATGACCACACTATTGCAACTAACACAAGAGGCTCGAGCAACTCGTGAACGTGAACAATTCTTCAGACATGATGTGCTTACTTGGATCCCACCTTTTGTATCACTTTCAGCACCAACTCTGCCTACATCAGCTTCAACAAATGCCAGTCCATATATGTCATTCCACATTTTTGGAGGTACAACTTGAGGTAAAATCGCATAATTTTCTGATTTATTACGAATTTAGGAGAATTTCATAAAAATCCATTTTGAGCATTATTTATCATCCTTCACTCCACATTTGTACCACTTCCCATTTTTCAACGATATATCATCTTTCAGTTTGGGGGAGTGTTGCTTTCATTCATTTCTTTCTTCTAACCATGTTATTCATATTCTTTATCATCCATTGCTATTCTTATTCCTTCTCAACACCTCCCTTCTTCCATGTTGTTTTACACCAAGCGTCGAATTCAACAGCTGGTAGCCACCACCTCTATTTGTTTTCTAGCATTGCATGAGGGTATGTTAATTTTTCAAAGAGGGGGAGGAATTGCTACGCATGATGGATGTTTTCTATTTTCTTTCTCATTTAATGCATACAATTTCAGTGTAGAAATTGATTTCCATAATATTTTTAAAAAACTATGAACTCAATTCTTGTGATCTCTAGGAAACACAGACATACTATTAAAATACACATACCTAGATAATTTCAAGATAAATTGGTTCATAAAATTTCGGAAATCATGCACTCTCACCTACAGCCATTTTGTTTATATATCATGATCCGTGCATCAAAACGATCTGATTTTTGGATCATAGAGGCATTCATATATTGTGAATTTACTTGCAACATTTCAACAAAATCTGGTTTGTAGTTTTTGAGAAAATGGTTAATGAAGTTTGTTGTTATTTATATCATATTTTGCTGCAACTTCATACATATAGTTGAATGTCAATGTAAAAATTATTATGCCTTCATCAAGATTACTAAAATTGAATATTCATTAATTAAGGAAGAATTGATTTGTTCTATCCATTTCATGAGCTCAGATGAACATATTTTTTATTGCTTGGTTAACACATGGGTTTTTGTCTTTGGGTTGCATGAGGACATGCAACATATTCAGTTTTCGTTGCATGAGGACATGCAACATATTGAGTGTGGGGGTATGTTGGGCCGTTAATATGCCATTATTATTATCACTTTTGAACACTTATTCCACCCATTTCTACTATTCTTCATCATGTCATTTATTATAATTTATTATATAAATCCATTTTACGATGATTTATGCTTCTATGAATGAATATTACTTATTCTCCTTTATTTCTAATAAATTGATGATTATGCAAGATTTTATCAATGATAGTTTTAATAAATCAGTTGTAACATTATTCACCATTTTTAGCCTTCAAGATAATTTCCAGATTGAATATTTGACTATTAAAAGTGCCAACTCAGAAATTCGCTGGAATAAGAAGTGACAGTTTTGCGGTTGATATTCTGAGCAAATGAAGCAGAATCTAGAAAATTTGGAACATGGGTTTTGTCCAGAATGAACCCAATTAACTTTATTGAAGAAAGGTTTGCCCAAATTCGGCTTGTACTGAGAGAAATGCAAGGTTCTTTGAGCATGATTTTCTTAGATTTGTTGTTGCGACTGTCCTCCAAATCTCAGCTGCAAAGCCAAATTCGTCTTGCTCTTGTTGAAAGCTGGATGGAAATATATCTTCTTGTTGATCAATTGGTTAGGAGCAAACCAATTTTGTAATAGAAATCATGTTGTATCTATCTTTATTGTAACTGCTCTCTGATCTCTCTTTATTTAAATCAGAACAGAGATCAGAGATGGGGATTTGGAGGATTCAAATGATGGAAAAATGATGGAATTGAGGATTTAGAATTAAAGATTTAGAATTAAGAATTCATGATAGGATAGGAGGAAGAAAGGATTGTTTCAGGCTGTAAGTCTCAAAGATGTTGCTGATGTAATGATTTTACCATTTAATGATTAATACCTGATTTGGGAGTTGTTGTTCATTCTTTTCATCTGAAGTAGCCCAGCAACATCCATTGGCAGCTAAGGGCTCAGCCTGTGGTGGAGTACGCTGCTGCTATGTATCATATCTTTACAATTGCTATTGTGTAATGGTTTGATTTATTTCCTATTCTTTTGAATTGCATTATTTTACAGTTTCATGTTTTTATAGTGTGCTGTTAGAATATTTTATGGAATTGTTTTATTGCACAAGTTGAGATTGAATCGCGTGGCTGTTCTTTTCCATCATAACAGATATTACTATCCTTTTCAACTTATATCGTTATGTTGTTCATTTCAAATGTAAAGCTTCGATGTTCATTTCAGATTGTTGGTTATTCGATTCCACTAAAGAGTTTTCCTAGTTTACTTTCAATGGCAGCTTTAGTTCAATTTCGATTTCCTTTTGATTGCTTTAAAGCAGGACTGTCAACTGTAGAGAACATTGGTTATTGCTTCCTTGTTCCCAGATTGATTATCTTGTTCCGGTTTGATTTCAATTGCATCAATATCCAGAGGAATGAGTTATTGCTACTGTATCATCGATTGATGGTTGTTTGAGTGAATGATTTAGTTTAAGAACATTTTAGTTTCTTGCTATTCCATTTCTTAATTGTTGTTTCATTTCTTATCTGTTGTTCCATTTCCTGTTATTCACATTATCTTTGCTTTGGTGTGAAGAACGATCTGAAACTATAGTGGGCATTGGCATTTGCTGTCTAGTCCCCAGATTGATTATCTGTTCCTTGATTACTTTTGGTTACATCAGTTTCCAAAGGGATGAGTTATTGCTACTGGACCCTTGAATGGTACATTGCTTATTTTTCCGAATGCATGATTTAAGTCTTAAAGTGCTTTGTTGTAAGTAGATTTTATTTCCAGCTTTCATTTACTTTTGGATTTTGAGCACTATACCGCAAAACATTACTCTTGAGTAAATAGCCGCCTCAGACTGAGTACACTCTTGAAATAAAAAGTCGTCCCTGGGTTGATAATTAAAAAGAAACCTTTTTATTGCTCAACACTAACCACACCTCACAAGAAGCCATATCCATTAGGTTGGGTATGTGATAAAGAAAAGCTACAAGTGACTAGACAATGTAAACTTAGGTTTGCTTTTGGGTCAACATTTGTAGAAGAGGTTGAGTTAGATATAGTTCCCTTGGATATATGTGGTATTGTTTTAAGAAGTCCTTACTTGTATGATAGAAAAAACATTTTCTATAGAGCTGAAAATAAGTATCAACTCACAAAAGATGGAATAGAATATATTGTAAGAGCTCATCAGCTCAAAAATAACTACACTCTCATTAACTCAGGGCAGATGAAAAGAATTGTAAATTCATGCAAGAAATTTTTACTAATGCTTGTAAAGGAAAAGACCCCTAATAAAACCAATGCATTTGAAGGCTATGATGCTAAACAGAAAGTTGATTTAGAAAAAGTTGTTTCAGAATATGATATCCTATTTCAAGAACCTAAAGGTCTGCCACCCAAAAGGAAAATAGTACATGATATTCATTTGCAGCAAGATGCTCCATTGCCTAACATCAAAATGTACAGGTTATCCTCTTTAAAGAATGTAGAGATCAAGAAGAAGGTACAAAAATTGCTCGATAAATGGTTCATAAGACCAAGCACATCATCGTGTGGATCTCCAATTGTGTTGGTGAGGAAGAAATATGGTTCGTGGAGGATGTGCATTGATTACAGAGCACTGAATAAAATAACGATCAAGAATCGTTATCCTTTTCCTCACATTGATGATCTATTAGATCGGCTGAAAGGAGCTGTTTACTTTTCCAAGTTGGACTTGCGTAGTGGCTACCATCAGGTCAGAGTTGCAAAACAAGATGCATGGAAGACTACTTTCAAAACAAAGCAAGGGTTGTATGAATGGCAAGTTATACCTTTTGGCTTAACTAATGCACCTGCCACTTTCATGAGAGTTATGAATGATGTACTCCGACCTTTTATTGATGATTTTGTAATTGTATATGTGGATGAAATTCTTGTTTTTAGTAAAACATGGGAAGAACATTTGAAGCATGTAAAGCAAACTTTAGATTTTTTGAAAAGAGAAAATCTCTATGTGAAATTGTCAAAATGTGAATTCGGCAAAACATCTTTAAATTATTTGGGTCATATTGTAGGGGGTGGTGAATTTAAGATAGATCCCTCTAAGGTTGAAGTCATTGTGAACTGGCCTAAACCCAAATCTCCTACAAAAGTTAGGAGCTTCCTAGGAGTAGCAAAATATTGGAGAAAGTTTATTGCTAAATTTTCCTTGATTGCAGCTCCCTTACATGCTTTGACAGGATTGAACAAGGTGTTTCAGTGGGGAGGCAAATAGAAGAAAGCCTTTGACACCTTGAAAGAAAAAATTAGTACAACACCAGTACTAGCATTGCCAGATCTTCAAAGACCATTTGAGATTGAAACATATGCCAGTGTTTATGCCATGGGAGTAGTGTTGATGCAACACGGTAAACCCATATGTTATCATTCTAAGACATTTAATTATGTAGTGCATTAGTGAAAAGTGTGAAAAGGTGGAAACATTACCTATTGGGCAAGGAAACAATTATACATACAGATCATCAACCACTTCAATATTTGCACTCACAAACTAAATTGCAGCAATCAAGACACTATAGGTGGATGGGTTTTCTACAACATTTTCATCTTGTCATCAGATATAAGAAGGGCATACACAATAAAGTTGCAGATATGCTATATAGACCAATCATAAATGCATCTACTATACTTAAGCATAACTCAGTATTGCATGAAAGCTACATTGAACAATATGCTCAAGATGTCAATTTTAAAGATGTATATGCAACTTTAAGTCATGGAAAACAAGTAGAAGAATTGGATTATCATGTTAAGGACCAACTCTTTTATCATTTGGGAAAGTTATGCATTCCTTAAACTGAAAGAGTCAACATAATCCAAGAACCACACACTTCTCTAATATCAGGTCATTTTGGTGCGAGTAAAACAGTTGCACAACTGAAAAGGTTATGTTATTGGCCAAGAATGCATGAAACGGTTTCTAGATATATTAAAGGGTGTACCATGTGTGCTAAAAGAAAGCCCAACAATAGAAAACTAGGCTTGTACACTCCACTTCCAGTTCCTTCTCATCCTTGGGAAAGTGTTTCCATGGACTTTGTTGGGGGATTGCCAAAATCTAGAAATGGTCATGATTATTTATATGTTATTGTGGATAGGTACAAAAAAATGTGTATTTCAATACCTTGTAACAAGAAAATTACAGTTGAACAAACAACAAAATTGTTCTTTCAGCATGTATGGGTTCATTTTGGGTTACCCACTTCCATTGTATCTGATCAAGATTCCCGATATGTTGGGAAATTTTGGTCAAGTCTCTGGGAATTGATGGAAACCAGACTGAAGAAGAGCACATCCTTTCATCCACAAACATATGGAAAAATAGAGGTGGTCAACAGGACAATGATCCATTTGCTCAGAGGCTATTGCAGCTAGCATCCCAAGCTTTGGGATGAACATTTATTTTATGTGCAACATGCTTACAACCATGCTAAACACTCTTCTACACAAAGATATCCTTTGGAGACTTGTTTTGGTTTTACTACAAGGTCTCCCTTGGATTTTTTCTTTGAAAAAGACATAGAAATTGATGGACACGTTGATGTGGACAAAGCAACCAAGTTCGTTGAACAGATCCAAGAAATTCACCACGCAGTGTAGGAACGGTTGGAGAGAAGCTAGGCCAAGTACAAGGCAAGGCATGATAAGCATCGAATTGAGAATAGCTTCCAAGTTGGTGATCAAGTCTCGCTGTACATCAGTAAAGACAGAATGCAAGGTGAAGGTAAAAAGCTGAAGCCAATAAATTATTGGCCTTTCAAGATACTTGAGAAAATTGGCGAGAATGCTTTTTGACTTAATTTTCTAGCTTACATGCATGTCTATTTAGTAGTTAATGCAGAGAACTTGAGACTGTTTGAACCTTCATTAATTGAAGATCCCAAAGGACAAAGCCAATTGCCTTCTATTGATGATCTATTGCCTGAATATCTCAATGAGTTGCAGGAAGATACAGTTTTGTACAAGAAGGTGAGAACTACATGCAAAGGGGATGTTGAGCACCTCAGAATCGGACTCAAAGGTTCAAAACCAAGCAGTGCAAGATGGATAGAGATTGGACAAGTGAGGAAGTTGTATCCTCACTTGATTGATGCTTAAAAACACACTTTTGGTGGTCCAAAATATTTTTCAGTGGGAAGGCGTGATCCAAAATGGATCCAAAACACCCTCTAAGTCTTCAAACATTCAAAACTATCTCATGAGAAGAAATTTTGGAAAAGTTCGATAACACTATCGGGAGGCAAAAACATAGAGAAAACATTGAAAAATAGAGTACTGACGGTTTAAAACTATTTTGCATGAGAGCCGTCGGATCTGGTCGATCAACGGTCCAGATCCAATCGGCATATCACAATTGGCGAAGGCAGGTAGAGCTTATTGGAGGCAGCTATATGGGAAGCGTGACAACGATCAGTGCTACTAAACGAGAGCCGTTGATCTATGCATGCAGATCAACGGTCCAGATTTAATCACGCTATCGCATCGCTGATATATATATGGACTTAACAGTGGCCCGGAGGATCAGCGACATGCGATTGTGATATTGCAATATCGCATTGGAGCAAAGCAAGGGAGTAGGGCCGATAACAAATGCGACTACGACGAACCAGACCCGATAAAATTATAAACAATATTTGATATATTTTCAAGTCTGGAAAAGGGGCTTTTTCAATGTAAATCGCTTTTTCATTAAATAAATGAAAAAAAGAAAAAAGAAAATGCATCGATGCAATGAAACTGGACCCAAAAGGGTTTGTTAATGCAAATACATATTATTTCAGGTCCGATATGAGCGAGATTTTCATGTTTTAATGTATTTTTAAATATAAAAGGAAACCATGAAACAAGTGAGGTTTCGGGAGGACCGAAGGCAGTAAGAGGTTTGGTCAGGCTCCACCCAAGCCCATACATTGTTTGCCACGTGTCCAGGCCCCGGAGAGAGAAAACCACCCTTTTTGGGTGGTTAACCCCCATATGAATGAGCCGCCTGAAATGAATCTCAGCCGTTGGATCAAGATCCCTCAGATCAATTGTGGAGATGTGATCATGATATAAAGGTGGACTCGATAGGAATATAAAGCGGATTTATGAATATTTGAAGTCCGATGAATAGTGTTTTGATGGATTTTTCCCTTGATTTACAGTGTTTCTCTGTGTAAACAAAAAATGTTGTTTTTGGGGATTTCAAAGGCCCGATGCTCCCTTCCGTTGCAGAATAGGTGGCCACCTTCCCTGAAGACGTTATGCAATGATTGCTAACACTCATAAGGGGATATGAGCAGATAGAGGTCGGGAGCCAGAGAGCCCGTGAAGAGGAAATGAACAGACAGTGCCAATTGGCTTTAAAGCCACAAAAGATAGAAAATAGAGACAAGCATTGTTGAGACAGAGAGAAAACAGAGATAGAGAGTCAGTGAGGAGAGTCTGTGTACTCAGGAAGACTTCGGGGATCCAAGTATCTATTGTGTGAGACTCAAATTGAGCTCACTTTTTGTAAAAACTCTGCTTCTGAAGACATAATAGAGAGGTCACCACTGAAGGTTGGACCAGGGGACGTAACCTAGGAGTGTTGGGTGAACTCCTTATTAAACTTGTTGTGTTCATGTGTGTTTGTCTATTATGTTCTTTAACTACTTCATTGTCTATGTATTTCGCAATCTTATCGATCCATTGCACAAGCTAACATAGGCAAATCCATGCACATGTGTCTCTACTACCTTAATAACTGTTTAAGATCTCATTATCAGATCAGTATGATACGCCTGTAATAAGGGGAAAGGGAACTTTAAAATAGATACAGCTACTGGCTTATCATTCTATACTTGAGGCATTGTATCTTCAAAATAATCTTGATTGGAAACGTGAAATGCTCCTCACAAACCTTCGGGATGTGTTCCAAATAAGCAATGAAGAGCATGCAAAGGAGTTGAAATGTGTAACTTCAATCCAATAACTAAGAGTTGTTCGGAACTTATTTTGGTCAATCTAGTTTTTTTTTATGGTCCAGCTTGATTTGAACTTCAAAAGAAGAAAATAACTTCTCTTTACATTCTATGTGATTAATTCACAGCAATATGATTATTACTGAAAGATTAATGGTTAATATAGTTAGCTGATTTATTTTATTGTTATATTATCCAGGGTTAATATAGGTAATAGGTCTTAGTTTTGATTTTTGTTATCATTATTGTTATACTTTTCATTATTATTGTTTTTTTAACTTTTTTCATAATAGTAATCAAAACAAAACAGGGAAAACTGTTTTTAATAGTAATTGTAATTACATTGATAGGCACTTTACTACAACTTCATATGGGGGAGTTGCAGTTGAGTATAAAGGAGTTGTGTAAGAGTAATGTATGAAACTTTGTCAATAGTTTTAAATAAAAATAAATAATTAAATGAAATGTTGGCTTCATATCTTTTAATTGGGTCGAGCTCTACAACCTAGTAAGAATTTGTAAACATTTACATGTCATTTCAATTAAATAATAATAAAAATAAGTAATATAGAACCCATTATGGAGAGATATTGTAGTGTTTGTAATAAAAATATTAAAATTCAATTTATTATAAATTAAGATTGAATTAAAATAATGATATTATAACCATATTTAAATTTAATTAACGAGGACATAAAAATTTTAAAACATACAATATAGCAATATTTTTAACCATAGATATTCACACCCACTTTTTATTATATATTATCAACTTGAAAATAGGTTTTACTAGAAAACCATGGTTCATCAATACCAGGGTTCATAAATACCATCTCATTTCACAATCAATTTTTTTTTATAAATATTTTATTTGAATTTAGTTTTATAACATTTTTGTGTCAATGTTTTTAATTAAATCTAAAAGAAAACAGATTATAATCACTTTTAACATGTATCTAAACCCTATATCACATTAAAATATATAAGATATAAATAGTAGCTATAAATTAAAAACTTGACACTTACAATATAACAAAATCAAAAAAATTACTTGGTCAAATTGCATTAAAAAAATTTGAAAAATGTGTTAATTAAAACGTTTTGACTCAATAAAATTACATAAAAATAGAAAAATATTTTAAAAAATAAAATATTAATTAAAATTATTAATAATTAATAATTAAATTAGCCTAGATACATCGTAATTCTATGTCTTAACTCTAGATGTATCAAGTTCTGGGAGGGATCAAATCTCTTGAGGTGCAAAATTTGAAGAAAGGTTTTTTAGTGTAAAATTTGAGGAGATTTGAGATTTGATCCCTCTCTAGAGATTTGTGATTTGAGATTTGATCCCTCTCCAGCCATAGATCCAGAGTTAATGGATTTAAGTTGACAACTATTCAAATTAAAACATCTATAAATATAAAATATAAAATGTAAACTAATGCCAAATAATTTCACTTGACAATTATCTATCTTAGTATCTTAATTTATAAACGAAAATTTAACAATAAAAAATCATATCTTGGATAAATATAAAATAAAACATATATAAGTATAAAATGTAAAATGTAAACTAATGTGAAATAATTTCACTTGACAATTATCTATCTTGGTATCTTAATTTATAAAAGAAAATTTAACAAACAAAAATTATAAATTGGATAAATATAAAGTACAACCATGGCTCGATGGCAAAAAATTAACATATTAAATATAAAATACAAAATCATAACCAAACTACCCTTTTATTAAATGCTACTAAAAATGAATGGTTTAGTAAGTTACAAACTCAAGTTCTAGAACTCGAATTTGTCATTAGGGAACTAGATGATTCTCAAAAGCTACTTTAACACAACCAAATCTAGCTACTAAAAATGAATGGTTTAGTATGATACAAACTCAAGTTCTAGAACTCAAATTTGTCATTAGGGAACTTGATGATTTAATGTTAAGGTTATTCTTTGGTCCACCCATTTATCTTAAGGGAGGTCATCTAGCTTAGAGGGTTTAGCAAGTAATATTTATATATAATATTTAATTAAATGCTGTAAGGTAATATTGTAGGAAAGAGTAGCATTAAGGATATGATTGAAGTGTAAACAAAATCCATAAGATCACTTTATTGAAAATAAAAATGAATAGAATTTGTATACTATAGGATCATACAGAGATGGGCGAACAATTCTAAGAAATAAAAATAACAATAACGGCTTCGTCTCCGACTTATCCTGGCTTACACCATAGATCAAGGAACACTAATCGTACTTATGAATTTTTGGTTATAAATAATATATGCAGTTGCATATGCAAAGTTAACATGAACACCATTATGCAAATGCAACTTGCTCTGCCATAACTTTGACGCCTCTTTGTTGTTTAAAGACCACACAAACTATGAGGCTATGCAAACTTATGGATAAATATAACCATTAGTTTCGGAAGAGTAGGACCTCTTAAATTATGGTCTAGTTACACCTAAAGCCATTTAATTACTACCCATTAAATTGCACACAATGATGAAGGGAAGACTTGAACATGCCAAAGCCTATGTTGTGGCATTTAATAATTCACATTAGATTGAACCTAATCCGTATTACATTTCTATTGAGAAAGGAGGAAAAACAAGCATCTCAACAAACATAAAAATTAGGAAGTTGCAAGAGTTTCCTACAATGCACAACTATGATAATTTGAATTAAAAATAACAAGGTAGAGAATGCATAATTTAAAGCCAGAAAATGTACATTTACTTTATCCATGCTTTATAAAAATAAACGTTCACAATGTGAAAAGCAAGTGACTCGTCTATCGGTTGAGTTAGTTTGATTTCCAATAGAATCACAACCAACTTTCCCCCATAATTAGAGAAGATTATTAGACTTCAATCCCAAAAATAACACACTACATCTATAAATTAAAATGATAAAAACAAGCCAAGCTATATGATTGAAAGGGCTAGCCAGTACCATTAATTCAGATGATAAAAACCACTAGTTATACAAAGCTATACTACTACTCCAGGTTCCAAAACCCTACTGACGATCACCTTTCTGAGTGGCATGAACTTCCTCTTCATATGACTCAATATCCTCGTACCGCCATATATTCAAACTTCCTTACTTGGTTTTTTATTGGTGCTCTTCTAAATTATCAAGGGTAGATTGTCTTTCCTTGGTGTCAAATTTTTTCTTCCTTTCCAATCGTGCCAGGCCTTCCTATAAGAAGAGAAACAATGTAATCAATAATTATTCAAGAAATACTCAGGGAAGGAGACAAATAAAATGTCATAAAATCATCATGCCAAAGTTTGGAAACTCAACTCTGAATGACTCGAAGAAACTCAGAAAAATATTAAAAAACATATTACATTTCTCAAATTGTGTTAGGGTCCCACCCTAACCCCCTTATTTATGTAGTGGGATCGAGTCATAGTAAAGGGTCAATAAAGCCCATATTAATAATTGTAAGTGGTTAACCCGCAATTAATGATGGGACCACAATTAGTTGCAAATGGGCCATGGTATTAGATAGATGGTATTAATAAAACCCATGGTATTTATCCATGGTATTGCATGTATGAGTCCAATATAAAGGATAGAGACTCCCCGCGAGGAGCATTGTGTCTTATTTTTGAATCGATCTCTGCTCTATTGTAGGTTGCCCCCTCGAAGAGGCCAGTGAACATTGCTTTCTGAATAATAAAATATTTGTTGTTGTCTCTCACTATTCTATGTTCTCGGTATCTTTCTTCACATATTTTGTATTTGGGTATCTTTTTGTAGTTTATGAGCATAACAAGTGGTATCAGAGCACTTTCCAGGGCCGGTGGGATCTCCATTTCTTAGCAATTTTTTTTTTTGCTAGAGACGTGTTCCGACGTCTTTAAACCACGGGATCTGTCGTTGAGCACATAAACCTGCGGATTTGGGGAGGCATGCACGCAGGAAATACAAGAGGTGGTCACGCTTGTTGGACTCCCTTGTAACCCTTGTGGGTACCCCTTCGAGTAGTAGCTCATTAGACAGAACCGCGTACAGACTGCCTTCCAAGTACCTTCTGGGTATATCGAAAGCCCCTTAGCTCCTCTTCAACCTAGCCATAGATAAACCGTCGGCCGTCTTGCTGCTACAGTACGCCGAGAACAACACTCGGAGAGATTACTCGCCCGTATGATAGGGTAGTCGGGTTGTACGGATAAGAGTACAGTTGATCCTCCTTAGTTAGAGCCTTGAAACATTGGGCCGAGTACTACTGTTAGACCCTTATGTGTATTGCGATCTGTAGCACCTCACACTCCTCAAGACCATAGTTCCCTTTTCTATCTTGGGATCACACATCATCTCTGCCAGATCCGCTCGCGCAAAGGGGTGTAGCAGAAACAGACATCAGTCCCGCAGTTCCGAGTTAGCAGATCAGCCATTCCGATCTATTAGATCGATCAGATCCGCAGCAACAATCTGTTCCGTCGCTCAGAGCTATCCAATCAGCCATTGATATCTCTCAAATCCACCTGATCTGAGTAGTTGTGTGGGGTTTCTATATTGGGGCATGATTTTCACAGTACTTTTGGCAGCATTGACATTATTGGTGATCTAGCCCATCAGAATTAGGATGACGAGGTGATCACGGTGGTACCATTCAATTCTTAGTGAAAAAAATTTTGGGCGGCCCCAAATTTCAAGAACATCAGGTTGGTGCATGGTAGAAACTAGAGCTCAAGCTATGGCCAATGAGAGGATGGACAAACTTGAACAATCCTTGCAATTCCTCCAAATTCAGCTTGACAGACTAACTAGCATAATCCCAAGAATAATCCCGAAGGGCAAGGAGGAAGCCCATGAGGAGGCGTATATTGGCAATGGACATAGTGAGGGTGAGTCTAGCCACTCTCTTCACCTCTGGGGCCCTCACCAACAATCCCATCCATGACCTCCCAAGTTGGATATGCATAAATTTGATGGTTCTCACCCGGCAACATGGATAGCACAAATGGAGTAGTATTTCAATCTGAATAACATCTTAGACAATGAGACTCAGCTTATGGTGGGGAGCATGTACTTGGACAATGAAAGGTGGCAATGGTGGGAATGACATCAACGTTGCAATGGAACTTTTGTGACTTGGAGCACCTTCAAAAAATCTCTTACAGAACGCTTTGACTAGGAATCTTCTTTTTTGGGTCATTGTTGAGCTAATTTATGTTCCTAAACTAACACAATTATTTACTATCAATCCGGGTTCTTTATTCTTTGAGGCAAATTCACTATTTGTGAAGATCTAATATAACCAACCTTGAAAGATAAATGATTAAAAGCTAAAGAAAATATATCTAATAACTCTAATTCAATCAGCTCAAAAGGGAAAACATTGAAAGGGTTCTTGAACTCAAGAAGTCCACTTTCACCTCAGTTATTACTTAATGAATTAGAGATTATAACCAAAAACTCAAGATGCATAAATCATACATGAAAGAGGCTCTTAACTTAAGAGACACTCAAAGTTTTCCATCATAACTCATTCATCTTAAGATATAAATCTAAATGGAAACAAACTATTTGCATGTAAACAAAAGAGACTAGTTCTAATTCACCATTTCATAGAGGGAATGCCCAACTTGAACACTTGTTTTCCAACTCAATTAGATGATGAATAAACCATTAACAAATGAAATCAATCACTATGAATAACCATAAGGCAATCTGAAATAAGACTTTGAAAAACTAAAGCTACCATCAACCAGATTTGCAATGAAATAAAACTAGTTTAACTTGGAAGTGTACTTAGCTTGGAGTGGGGGCCCTCCACCCTTGCCTTGCACACTTTTGAAGATGATATCAGAAGCTTTATATCAGTCACACATCCATGTATTGAGCAGCAAAAATGAGAGTAACACAAGTCTTCAAATTAAGTCTTCAAACCAAAAATATTACAGCATAAGAGTATCATAAGTCAATGTGTTGAGCCATCAAAGTGTGGCTCTTAAATAAGGAGTTCATGAAACCAACTGATCTATATTTACTCTAACAATCTTATCTACTCTAAGCCACCTATCCAAGTCAAATCCACTCCTCTCATCCCAAGAAATATGACTAATATCATGGGATCTCAAAACTGCCCTACTTAGATGGGATTTCTAGATGACTAGTCATGATTGACTAGCTCCAAATAGGCATAATAAAGCTCGTTCTATTGGAACCAAGCATAGGTGGCTTGGTCCTAGTTCCCAAGCTTTTCATTCATGTATCCCATTCGTGCTGAAGTGGCCTGCATCCATATCAACCATGAAGTGATTACGGGAATTTCTGAAATTGCCAAAATTGCACTTAAAATCAAACTTTTATAAAAACTTTAGAAATTGACAAATTAAAGCTAAATACCTGATTAGACATCAAATATTCATTAAAATGGAATGGATGGAGTGAAAATAAGGGATAAATGGATGGTTAGGTAAGTTTCTCAAAGAAAAATAAGATCAAAACTGAGGCCCAACATCTCTCCCATGCTTATGATCAAGCATGTCCCCATGCTTGCTTGCTTCTCTTGGACCTTCTGCCCTCTGAAGTGGATGCTGTACCTGTAGCTGGTTCCCTGTTCAAACAATCAAATTCTGATTCCTGTTGTGCCTTTAACATTGCTGCTTTAACCTTTTGCTTTTCATATTTAGCTTGCCACATGTTTTTGTCCTTTAACCATTGGAATGCCTGTTTGGAAAGCAATTCATTTCTCCTTTTCAACCTGCTTATTTCTTCTTGTAACTTTTCATTTGTTTTCATTAGCTTTGCATTGTCCTTTTTCTGTGCCTTATTCTCTGATTTTAATTGCTTTTCCACAATTTTTCTTATTTCTATCTGATCTGTTAAGTCTTGGATTTTAGCCAAATTAATTTCCTTCTCAAAATCCTCGGTGGTTTTCATTAATGATTCTCCTGCATCATTATCATATATGGAATCCCTTTCAAGGGGTTCTTGTGCTATATCCTGTTCTTCTGGTTTTCTAGGAGAATAAACTTCTACTTCTTTTTCAAGATCAATAGAATTTCTATTCCTAGGAATAGACATAACAGATGTTTCAATCTCATGCATGGCCATATTTCTAGCTCTTGTTCTTGGATATAGGGGAGAATTCATCATGCTTTTGTTTTCCTGCTCTACTTTGTCCTGTATATCAATAAGTTGTTCAGTAAAATGATTTTTGTGCATGAATTCTTTCCATTCTAGGCCCTTTGATTTCACCTGGTGTTCCACTAAGATTTTAATTAACCCCTGATGATAGATCTGTGCTGACCTTGGCCTATGCTCTTGTTTCACTGTTTCAATCATTTTGACAAGACTTTTGTACAGGAAATATGGTAAGTTAATTCTATCATCCCCTTTGATATGCTGGAGTAATCTAACATGATATAAATGAGCAATGTTGTATCCACGATCACATGTCAAGAATTTTTGAATAACCAAGACCAGTTCACCCCATGGTTCATTAAACCATTCCCTGGGTATCCCTTTAGTTCTATCAAATGTCCCCTTTCGGTTCTTTTCAAGGAAGAAAGTCCACGCTTTCTCCTTGAAATGTAAACCTTTGTGGTACTTCTCCCCTATCATCGGCAACTCTAAGGCTTTGGACAAGTACTCTTGAGTTACGGGGACAATGATTTCTCCTACTTGAGTTTGGTCTTGGCTGAAATTATTGATGAAATCCTTGGTTATCTGCTCAGAATGGCCATAAAACTTCTGTAGAAATCCTATCATCCCTGACTGATACAGTTTCTCTACAGTTTCCTTTCCCCAGCTTTCTATTTGAAATTTTGGTTCTACCCGGTTTGTCATGATTTCTGTGAACCAATCAATATAATCCTCTTGTATAGATAATCTTCAACAAAATCACATGACAAACCGCCGCCATCAAATTCACGATGGAGAAAGAAGATAAGGGTTGTCTTCCGTTCTTGGATGTTCTCATCTCTAAAAAGGTGGATGGTTCCTTTTCTCATCAGGTGTATAGAAAGAAGACACATACTGAGCAATACTTGCATGCTTCTTCGCATCATTTCCCCGCTCAGAAGTTAGGGGTTCTTAGCACGCTTGCCACCCGTGCTGCAAGAATTTCGGATGAGGAGAGCCTGGAAACGGAGAAGGCTCATCTCCTAGATGTTTTTGAAAAGAATGGTTACAAGAGGCACCTCGGTCAAAAAGCCTTCCTCAAGGCCAAGAAGGAGCCTTCAATCCATAGGGTTCCTAAAGACCATATCATGGGTGTGAACCTTCCTTACATCCAGGGGACCACGGACAGGATTGCAAGGATTCTAAAGAAGTATGATGTGCCCGCAACTTTTAGACCTATCAACACTATCCGGGGCTCGCTCAGGTCGGTGAAAGACCCGATTGACCCTAAGGACATGAAGGGCGTATATATCATTCCATGTTCTTGTGGGACCCCTTATATTGGTGAGACTGGTCGCTCCATCAACCAACGAATTAGCGAGCATTCGGCTGACTTAAGGCATGGTAGGACCAAGTCCTCAGCCCTAGCTGAGCATGCAGAGAAGACTATGCACCATGTATGTATAGAGGAGGCTCAAGTCATTGCCAAAGTTGCGCAGTTTCACCATCACAAATTTAGGGAGGCCCTGGAGATTGAGAAAAGGCCAAACAATCTTAATAGGGATGATGGCTGGAGGATTAGCAGTTGCTGGGTCCCAGCCTTGGCTTCCTAGTCTCCTCATTCCCCGGTGTTAGGTCTTAGGGTTTCTGTCTTCCCCCTCCTTAAGTGTGTTTTTGGCAGGTTAGTCCTAACATTATGGAATGTTTGAGTTTGTATTGGATTTTTTGTTTCCATAACGTCAATGGTTTAGGCCTTTATATTTAGTTCTACTATAACTCTGTTTAAACCATATAAGTAATAATTTAATTACCGAATGACATAATTATCTTTAATTATTTTATTGAATATTAAATAAATACTGACTACTTATTCAATATAAGTATCTTTTGCTTAGTTGTCTTACACCTAATATAACCAGATTTATATAGTTATATATGAATTTATATTTATTTACCTCACTAATAATACCATTTATAAATTAAGTAAATAACTTATTTTTGCTATGATTTTATATTTATCTATTTATTTAATAAGTAAACAAATATATTCTTATTATTTATATAATTATATATTTATTTAATAAATAAATAAGTTATTATTTTATTTATATATCTATATATTGAGTGATCTCACCCCTAATATAACTAGACTTATATATTTATATATGATTTTATATTTATTAATTGAGTAAATATTTTACCTTGCTATTTTATTTTATATTTTTAGATTTATTTTATTTAATAAATAAATATAAATTATTATTATTTATATTTTTATTTATTTAAATAAATAAATAGAAATTATTATATTCTTTATATATTTATATAGTTATGTAGTAAATAAATAATTTATTATTACTTTATTTATATGTTTATATATTTATTTAGTTATCTCACACCTAATTTAACTAAGTTTATATATATTTATTTATTTTCGATTTTTGATTTATATATTTATATATTTAGTTAATAAATAAATAATGTATTATTTTATTTAATTATCTATATCTCACACCTAATATAACTATACTTATATATTTATTTATGATTTTATATTTATAAAGTAAGTAAATAATTTACCTTTGTTATTATACTTATTAATTTATATTTTTAGATTTATTTTATTTAATAAATACATAAATATAAATGATTATATGTTATTTTTTGAATAAATAAATATAAATTATTATATTTTATATTTATATATTTATTTAAATAATTCATTATTATTTTATTTATATATTTATATATTTATTTAGTTATCTCACACCTAATTTAACTAAATTGATATATATTTATTTATTTTTGATTTATTTATTATTATATTATAATTTTATCATTGATATATTTAATTATTTCTTACCTATTTTAACTAAATTTGACCTTGCTCCTTAAGTCAACCTTTGACCAGGTAACCGTTGGTGTCTCTACTCTAGCTATTTAAACAGGCTAAGCTGGATCTGTTCTTCAACTTGTCCTGACGATGAACCACACTCGTTGGTTCGAAACGCGTCGACAAAATATTGATCATGTGATTTTGCTGAAGATTATCTATACAATGTTATGGATCACAGAAGTCTAAACTCCTTAATATAATCCTCTGTTGTTACTAACTTCATTTTAACAAAAATTATGACTATTGTTTTTAAATGAAATTGTAGAAGCAACGAGGCTTACCTTCCCCCTCTGACTCAACTTTAATCTATTTGACTCTGTCTTCTTTAACCTTTACTGTCTTTCCTATGCACAAACTCTGTTTCAATTCCCTGTTTAAGGCAAACAACACCTGAATATCTTTTATCAATACACTGTTCTCTGTTTGTTTTTGAAAATTTAATACACATGCAGCAATAACCATGTTTTCTTGACTCAATTTAACATGCGTTACTGTGTATTTAAACAACCAAAAAACTTGAAAAATTTTGCTCTCGGCCTCTCAACAGATCTTCAAAACATTCTCTGCCTATTCACAAAAAAAAATGACTGTGTAATGCAACAAATTGCTCTCGGCCTTTCAACAAATTTTCAAAAAAAATGACTGTATAATGTGGCAAATCACTCTTGGCCTTCAACAAATACTCCAGAACATTCTCGGCCTATCCATTTCATCATTTTTTTCACAAAAATATGACTGTGTTTTATATAGCAAATACTGCACATGGATTCAATTGACAGAGTTACAAGCCTAGAGGACTAATCACATTCGCTCGGCCTCATCATACTCACTGCTTATAACGAATGTCAAACAAAATTTTTTAAAACGCAGACTATAAAACTTTCGGCTTCAAGGCACAAACAATGCAAATTTCAACATTCAACTCAGTTCTGCAGTCAACATAGCATGTATGCAGGCACTCCTACGCATTTCAATCCTCTGTATATGGCACAAATACATTAAAATTTCGATACACAGGGGCGCATTAAGGCATGAATGCATTTGAAATGTGCGCAATCTACAACATTCCCCTATTTTACATTTGACAATCCACCCCTCTCGGCATATACCAATGCGTTTCTCGGTTTGGCAGCCCATACAATTACAACGACACTCAACAATCCTTTTTAATGCGTTCAACACACATATGACAACACTCTGTGATTTTAATGCGTCCTCTGTTCTGGTCGAACCACATATTCACATGCATATGACAGAGACTAGTGCGCAACAAAAATGGAATATGAAACTACAGTAAACAAGCAGTGCGTACATAAATAACCTTTAACGCTTCCTGCTTCTCCTACTCAAACTAACTCTCCAGGTTTACGGCTTCATATTCCATATTTAACTCAAAATGACTATCGTGTTATGCATGCAATGTTTAAAACTTAAATGTTGGGCGATTTACCACCGTTTCCACACCATAATTTACGCATAAAAATCCGTTTATTCTATCCATACGTGCTGCAAACTTGGAGTTATCCCGGTTTTAGTGTTACCTGACTGTCACTGGCCGCGTGGGATGCAAACAAACACTTCAAATCCCTCCTTCTTCGGTCAGTCGAACTGGTGGCAAAGCAACCAAATCTGTGAGTTAATGGCGAAGACTCATATCTATCTACAGTTGCCGAGCAAAATAAACTCGAGTCTTACCTTGTTTGCTTGTAAAACTCGGCTTCCTTTACTCATACGACTCAGATTTTGTCTTTAAAACTACCTCAACGCACTCCTTTCTCCTTTTACTATGTTTCGGCTTCAAACACGATTTTCTGAGCTATGGCAATGAGGAATTGTTGTTTGAACTGCGCAGGGGAGGTTGGTTTATGACCATTTCTTCACTGTACCCTGCTCTTCATTCATTGGTATGCGTGGTTACATGGCCGTCCTCATTGACTCAGTCGCCCGACTGAGTCATGAGGATGGCCGTATGGTTGTTTCATATGCATCTCTTCCGCCGCTCCATCATCCAATACCCATAAACTGTGGTGACACCGTGTCAAACCGTACCTGTGTATTGGCCTGCGTGGTGTTTGTTTTGTTCATTGCTGCGACCGGCGTTGATTATGGCCACCATCGTGCGCCTTCATTGCAACGACCTTTGCATATGGCATTTCATTACTTGGCCGCAGCACGGCTGTGTGATTATTATCATATGGCTGGTGCAACAATGTGCCAAATATATACCTTATGCTCCATATGATATGCGCCCAAATCTTATGGTTTAATTTCATAACCTTTGCATTTTAAATGTTATACCATAGTTTGGTGCTTTTAAAATATATATGCCATAGCTTGTTTAAATATCACCATCGTATTTGAATGCTTACGGCCTCCACTATGTATCATTCCATTACCCATGAACTTCATTATCATAACCCGCGGCCTTTCATCACTATGTTATATGCTTTTTGGATATGCGCATTTGGTTATATATATTCCTTATACCTCCATTTGATATGCGCAATACTTTATACCTTAATACATTTGATATATGCGCATACTATATTCTCTTTGCAACATATATACCTTATACCATTAGTTTATGCGCATTTGAAAGACAACTTTAGCGCTCATATAACTTATGATATATATATGTTCAATGCCTTTATAATTTATAACTTTAGCGCATACCTTTTTATAACATAGCTTTATAATTTTAAAATGACCATTGGGGTCATGTTTAAAATTATAATCATTCTAATGCTCTGAGTTCATGTGCAGGTGAAAAGAGTTTTCCTAGCTTGATCCTTTTGCGTTTAAGGAAAATACCTAGGGTTATAAGAAGATGTATAGGAAATGTATGTGAATGAAATGGAATATGAATAGGGATGTTGGGGTATATATTGGGAATGAATATTAATGAATATTTGCAGATACTAACTTCAATTAGATCAAAACTAGAAGTTTCTAAAAAAAAAATTGAATTTCAAGCACAAAATGGCTATGAATATACTCCCTTGAATGTTGTTTGTATAGGTGGAATGTTGAATGCTGTTTGTATAGGTGGAATGCTGAATATAAAATGTTGTGGATAGATGAAAAGTAGACTTTTATTACTGCTCCTTGTTCACTATGCTCCATTTCTTGAAATGTTCAGGTCCCTTTGAATAATGTTTTCCTTTCAGGTCCCTCTGCAATGCTTCTGGTGTATTGTGTCGGTTTTGTTCTGGTTCTGCTGCAACTAAGTTTGCTTCAGGTCCCACTGCAATACTATTTCATCTCAGGTCCCTCTGCAATGCTTCTGGAATGATTTGATCTGTTGCAACTAATGTTTGCTTCAGGTCCCTTCTGTAATGATGTTTCAACTCAGGTCCCTTCAGGTTCTGCTGCAACAAATTTTCTTCAGGTCCAAAGTGATCAACATAATACCTTAGTTGTGGCAGCTAAAAGCTTGCTACAAGACTCTCCCTTGTTGAATGTTTGACTTGTCCTCAAGTCAATTGTGGAAAGGTCCTGCATTGAAATTATGTGAGAATAGTAAAACAAGAATATTGAATTCATAGAGTCTAGGTTTCCCTGGTTTTCCCCTGTGAATTGAAGTTTGCATGGTGCCAGTTGCCTGGTTTTCACCTGCAAACCAATTATTTCTTTTATGTTTTGTTTTTTTTTTTTCATATATCTTTTTCTCTTCTTTTTTTATGTTTTTTTTTTATATATTTTTATTTTTTGTTTTTTCATATATTTTTTTATTTTTCCAAACTGGAAGATGGCAGAGCCATAATTTCCAGTCCTGATTCTTCTACCAGTTGTTTCATGAATGTCCCTTTACTAATAGGCTGATGATAAACTTTCAGCCTATGTCCATTTACAACAAATGAGGTGGGGTCTTGGTCAATGGTCTTTATCTTCACTGCTCCATTATCAAAGATCTCCTCGATTTCATATGGCCCTAGCCAGTGTGTTGTAAACTTTGCTTTGAAATCCTTGAACTTGGAGTCAAATAATAAGGCCCAGTCTCCCTTCTGAAATGTCTTTGTTTTAATGTATCTATCATGTCATTTCATTCTCTGTTGCTGTACTAATGCTGTCTGTTCAATTTCTTGTTGACGATGTTCATCCAATTGGTTAAGTTCCATGATCCTTTGTTGTTGTGCTTCAGTCAGGTCCATGCCCAATTCTGCTACTAGTCTATAGGTTTGTATCTGAAATTCAATAGGCAGTAAGGCTTCTTTCCCATAGACCAACTGGTATGGACTAAAACCAGTTGTGTTTTTCCATGTGATTCTGTAAGCCCATATTGCATCTTTTAACTTCTCAGACCAATCTTTCCTATTCAGCTGCACCGTCTTAGTCATGATATTTTCTAAGACCTTGTTTGTGGATTCTACCTGACCATTTGCTTGAGGGTGATATGGAGTAGACTTCCTATGCTTTATCTTATATTTCTCTGTCAGATCCCGCACTAGCTTTGAAGTAAACTGCGTTCCTTGATCTGTCACTATTTGTCTTGGTACTCCATATCTTACAAAAATTTCTTCAAAGAGGAAGGTAACCACTGTGTCCTCTGTCGCTCTGCTCACTGCCTTGGCTTCCACCCATTTGGTTACATAGTCTGTGCACACGAGGATGTACCTTTTTCCATTTGATGGTGGATTAATGGGTCCAACAAAATCAAGTGCCCACTGCTCAAATGGCTCAATGAGGACCTGCGGTTTGAGCGGCATTTCATCTGACATGATGGGTCTCCCTATTCTTTGGCAACTGTCACATTGCTTGACATATGCCTTAGAATCCTTGAAGACAGATGGCCAGTAATAGCCCAATTGCAGCACTTTATATGCTGTTCGTTTGTCTGCAAAATGACCACCACATGGTTCGTCATGACATGCCCTGAGAATATCTAGTATTTCATCTTCACGCACACACTTTCTAATCATTAGATCTGAACCAGTATAAAACAAATCACCATTTACCCAGCTATATCTAGAACTTTCTCTAACAATTTTCTTTCTTTGCTTGCTAGTGAATTGAGTTGGAAATTTTCTAGATGACAAATAATTAGCAATATCTGCAAACCAAGGTGTTTTAAGTGCTATGGCAAACAGATGTTCATCAGGGAAGTTGTCTATAACTGGATTTGGGTCTTCAGGTGATTGTATGCGGGACAGAAAGTCAGCCACCTGGTTTTCTTTACCTAGCCGGTCTTGAATTGTAATGTTAAATTCTTGCAATAACAGGAGCCATCTTGTAATTCGTCCATTAGTGATGGGTTTGTTCATCAAGTATTTTATTGTTGAATGATCTGTGTGAATAAAAACTTGATATCCTGTGATGTAATGCCTGAATTTTTTTACTGCATGTATGACGGCTAACATTTCCTTTTCGGTGACTGTATAATTTGTTTCTGCAGGTGTCAAATTTTTACTGATAAAGTATATTGCATAGTTGAACAAATTTTCTTTCTGCCCCAATGAGGCACCTATTGTTGTATCTGATGCGTCAGTGGAAATATGAAATGGCAAAGACCAATTTGGCCCTCGAAGTATGGGTGCTACTGACAGCTTATCTTTTAAAATTTGAAAAGCATTCTGACAGCTATTCGTCCATTGGAATTCAACATCTTTTGCTAATAGTTTAAATAGGGGTTGAGCTATTTTGCTGAAGTTTTCTATGAATCGTCTGTAATAGCCCGCATAGCCCAAAAAACTTCTAACCTCCTTTTGAGTTGTAGGTGGCATTAAGTTAACTAGGACTTGAATTTTGGCTGGATCCACCTTAATTCTGGAGTCGGAAATATGGTGTCCCAGAACTATACCCTCTGTTAACATCATATAGCATTTTTCATTACTTAATGACAGATTTGTTTCGATACATCGCTTCAAGACTTTCTCAAGATTTTTTAGACAATCATCATATGTGTTTCCATACACTGTGAAGTCATCCATATAAACTTCTACACATTCATGGACTAGATCAGCAAATATCGCAAGCACTGCTCTTTGAAAAGTTGCAGGTGCATTGCATAAACCAAATGGAAAAACATTATATGCATAGGTTCCCCATGGGCAAGTAAATGTAGTTTTGTCTTGGTCTTCTGTTGCTATTCTAATCTGGTTGTACCCACTAAACCCATCCAAGAAAGAGAAGTATTTCTTTCCAGCCAAAGAATCTAGCACCTGGTCAATGAATGGTAAAGGAAAATGATCTTTTAAGGTAGCTTTGTTTAATTCTCGATAATCTATACATACCCTCCATTTTCCATTTTTCTTTGGTACAACAACCAGTGGTGAAACCCATTGACTATCTGAAATAGGATAGATGAATCCAACATTTAACAGTTTTTGCAGTTCTTCTTTCACTATTTCTTTCATCATAAGATTCATTCTTCTTTGAGGTTGTCTAACAGGTTTAAGCTTATCATCTGTATAGATGTGGTGGATACATGTGGTAGGATGGATTCCTTGCATGTCAGTGTAATCCCAGGCAAATGCTTTTGAGTATTTTTGTAGTAATGCAATTACCTCTTGTTCTTGTTTTGATTGCCGCTGGTTTCCAATATTTAAATGTTTTCCAGGATGTACCTCTATTGTTTTGATTATTGGGTTGCTAATTGTGTTTACAGGAAAGATGTCTCCCAAAGAACTCTGCAAGGTTCGAATAGTACATGTTTCCTAAAAACATTGATTCAAAAGTTCATTTGCAGCTTCATATTGAACTTTCCTAAGCTGCTCTGAAATACTTGGTTCTGAGATAAAAAGGTCCATCAGATCTTCATTCTCCTCTTCTTCTCTAAAATCAAAGAATTTATTGATACTTAAAACTGCTTTTGTTTGTTGCTTTTCCTGGGTTTCAAGTATTGATTCTAAAGAAGTGGTTTGTGCAGGTGAATAAAGAGTGACATGCTTCCTCTCATCTCCATGTGAAATTATCATACTTCCAGATCTGCATCATATGAAGGCATCTGCAGTGGCTAACCATGGTCTGCCTAATATCAGAGGATGTCCTCCCAAGTTTGTCTTTGGTTGCAAGATCAAGAAGTCAACAGGATATTCCCATGAATCCAAGGAAACTATGATATCTTCTAACATTCCTTCAAGAACAACCTTAGATCTATTTGCTAATTCCAAGACTGTTGAGGTTGATCTAATGTTGTTTAATTGCAAAGTTTTCATTGTTTCCATTGTCATTACGTTTATAGCTGCTCCCAAGTCTATTAATGTGTTAGGTACAGAGAAATTATTTATTGATATGGTAACCATTGGGATACCAGGATCAATATATTTTTCTATTACAGTTTGAGTAGACATGAGACTTGCTAATTTACCAATGACTTGGATTGTTGCAGGATCCTTTTTCTTTCTTTCTTTCCTAATGCACAGTTCCTTTATTGTCTTTGCATATATCGGTATTTCTTTAATGGCTTTTAATAAAGGAATCTTAACATATGCATTTTTTAACTCATCTAAGATATCAAATTCAGGAAGGGTTATTTGATTTTGAATTTGTTGTTCTACCAACCTTTCAGGATAAGGTGGTGTTTGTGTAATATTTGCTCCTTTCTGATTTTGTACCTTAGTTTGTGATGTTTCAGATGATTCCCCTTGTTCAGCTGGTTCTTCTATAATTGGAGGAGAATCCTTCTTAAGTACTTTTCCAGACCTTAAATGGACATCATCAAGAGGAAGAATTGAATATGCAGGATAATATGCTGTTTCCTCTACTGTATATGCAGATTTGTCCGCTTTATTATTCGGATTAGCCACCGGTTGGGATGGTAATTGTGTTGGTCTGGGTTGATTTGAAGGTAACTGTAATTGTTGTGGTTGTGTTAACAATGGTGGTGGATTCTGTTGTTGGAATGGATATGAAAAATTTTGTTGCGGAAATGGCATGGATGAAGGATATGGTGGGTATGAAAATGGTTGTTGGTACTGTTGCTGGTAATGTTGTTGATATTGTTGAGACTGTTGTGGTTGTTGGTTTCCATAACCATACCCTCTCCAACCTTGTGCAGGTTGTTTTTGATATTGTTGTGGAGGCCAAGCTTGCCATGGCATTGGAGGGGTCCAAGGATTATAAGATGGATAAGCATAATTTTGCTGAGGGATTTGTTGCTGATTTGGTTGAGGCATTCTAGGTGGCCATGGTCTTCTTGGTGCAACATAATAGAAACCTTCTGCTCCTTGCATTTCTTCCATTGAATTAGTTTGCAAGTCTTTTAATGTTACACAATTTTCTGTGGAGTGATTGCCTGTACAAAGACCACACACTTGAATGCTATCTAAAGGATAGTCTCTCAAAGGATGTTTCTTTTTACATTTTGAACAAAATATTGCTAAGGCTTGTTCTTGTTCTTCTTTATTTTTGTTTGCCTTTAGCACATCTACTTGTGTCCCTAATGTACTCAAAAGATCTGTTTTGAAATTTTCCAGTAGACTTCCTATTTCAGCCCTTGTTATCCCTCCTGCAGCTGACTTTGCTGCTTTAGAACTTACTTCCCTTCTTCCGGTTTTTGATCTTCCTCGAGAATATTTCTGACATAACTCGACAATTTCATCAAATGGAAGATTTGAAATATCTCCTTTACCCATTACATTTAAAATGTCAAGGTATTCATCTCTTATACCTTTAAGGAAGATTGTGCGTACAGTTTCTTGATTTAGGGAATGTTGTTTAGACTTCTGAAGATTATATGCAAACCGTTCTAAATATTCTTCTAGATTTTCATCTTCTTGCTGTGTCATTCTAAACACATCTTCCTTTGAATCTCTAGATCTACAATAAGGCTGATATTTCTTAAGGAAGACAGTTCGCATATCATCCCAGAAGGCTATTGTTTGTTCTCCTAAACCCATAAACCATTTTAAGACTGCTGCTTTTAATGTTGCAGGAAAAAGACGGAGCTTATGGACATCATCAGTATAGCCATATGTTCTACATAAGATATCGAATTCAAACATGAATGAATCCGGATCTTCTGTAGACATTCCATAGAAGTTTGGCGACACAGAAGGTGGAATGTTTTTCATCTTTACTTCTTCTCCTAGTATTGCACTTGTATCTATTATTGGGAAACCAAAAGTTGATTCTTGGTCAAGTCCATCTTCTTGTCTTTTCCTATCATTTTCTACCTTCCTATCATTTTCGTGTTTCCTTTCTTCCTCTCTCTTCCTCCTCCATTCTCTTTCTTGTCTTTCATTTTCAGCTCTTTGTTCTTCATCATTAAGATGAACGGATCCATGTCCTTCTGCCATTGTTTGAGTTGTTTCAATTTCAGGTGGAGGTTCAAGTTGTGGGAAGATAGGAGGATCGATGGATGGAAAAACAATTTGTTTCCCTTTCTCCTTTGGTTTTCCGGAAGTGTAGAATTTTTGCTTTGCCTCCCAAGCTGACAAAGTTTGCCTTTCAATCAAGGTTAATATTTGGCCACTTCTTTGTTTTTCAATCAGTTCTTCAATGATTGGATTACCAGTAACAGGTGTATGTGATGATCCTATCTCTACTTGTGGGGGGTTTTTGATAAATCTACCTTGAGGATCTCTAACTCTAGGCATAAAGAAACATAATTAAATAAATGAAATGTAACTAATGTTTTTGTTTATTTTGGATTTTATCTCTCTATTGACTATGCCGATATTTGCCTCCCCGGCAACGGCGCCAAAATGTTGAGCTAATTTATGTTCCTAAACTAACACAATTATTTACTATCAATCCGGGTTGTTTATTCTTTGAGGAAAATTCACTATTTGTGAAGATCTAATATAACCAACCTTGAAAGATAAATGATTAAAAGCTAAATAAAATATATCTAATAACTCTAATTCAATCAGCTCAAAAGAGAAAACATTGAAAGGGTTCTTGAACTCAAGAAGTCCACTTTCACCTCAGTTATTACTTAATGAATTAGAGATTATAACCAAAAACTCAAGATGCATAAATCATACATGAAAGAGGCTCTTAACTTAAGAGACACTTAAAGTTTTCCATCATAACTCATTCATCTTAAGATATAAATCTAAATGGAAACAAACTATTTGCATGTAAACAAAAGAGACTAGTTCTAATTCACCATTTCATAGAGGGAATGCCCAACTTGAACACTTGTTTTCCAACTCAATTAGATGATGAATAAACCATTAACAAATGAAATCAATCACTATGAATAACCATAAGGCAATCTGAAATAAGACTTTGAAAAACTAAAGCTACCATCAACCAGATTTGCAATGAAATAAAACTAGTTTAACTTGGAAGTGTACTTAGCTTGGAGTGGGGGCCCTCCACCCTTGCCTTGCACACTTTTGAAGATGATATCAGAAGCTTTATATCAGTCACACATCCATGTATTGAGCAGCAAAAATGAGAGTAACACAAGTCTTCAAATTAAGTCTTCAAACCAAAAATATTACAGCATAAGAGTATCATAAGTCAATGTGTTGAGCCATCAAAGTGTGGCTCTTAAATAAGGAGTTAATGAAACCAACTGATCTATATTTACTCTAACAATCTTATCTACTCTAAGCCACCTATCCAAGTCGAATCCACTCCTCTCATCCCAAGAAATATGACTAATATCATGGGATCTCAAAACTGCCCTACTTAGATGGGATTTCTGGATGACTAGTCATGATTGACTAGCTCCAAATAGGCATAATAAAGCTCGTTCTGTTGGAACCAAGCATAGGTGGCTTGGTCCTAGTTCCCAAGCTTTTCATTCATGTATCCCATTCGTGCTGAAGTGGCCTGCATCCATATCAACCATGAAGTGATTACGGGAATTTCTGAAATTGCCAAAATTGCACTTAAAATCAAACTTTTATAAAAACTTTAGAAATTGACAAATTAAAGCTAAATACCTGAGTAGACATCAAATATTCATTAAAATGGAATGGATGGAGTGAAAATAAGGGATAAATGGATGGTTAGGTAAGTTTCTCAAAGCAAAATAAGATCAAAACTGAGGCCCAACAGTCATCTTACTAAGGTCCGCCAGACTGGCACAGTGGATGAATATGTTACAGCCTTTGAAGCCTTAGCCTTCTGCACTAGGGGTCTCTCAGATGTGTTCTACATGGAATGTTTTATCAGCGGTCTTAAAGAAGCCATAAAATCCCACGTCCTACTGCACCACCCTCCCACATGGATGGAGGCTTGCAAGGTAGCTCGTAACGTGGAACGTGCGTTAAAAGCCCAGTACAGTCACCCAAATTTCACCGCTAAGGGTCGCCCCCCACAGGCTCACAACACGAATCAAACACTTAAGGTTCAAAAGGTGTCACCTGCAAAAATGGCCGAAAGAAGAAAGAAAGGATTATGTTACTACTGTGATGAAAAATACTCCGCAGATCATAAATGCAAGGAGCCCAATTTTTTTCAAATTGATGCCACTAATTACAGCTCATCGGAGGAAGATCCACCACTGGAGGAACATGAGGTGGTAGAAGAGGACAACCAAAAGGACAATGTCCCTAATGAACCAGTTATTTTGCTGCATGCCTTGGCAGGGATTTCTTCACCTCAAACTTTCAAAATCAGAGGTTTTATTAAACATCGCCTAGTAGTAGTCTTGATTAATAGTGGAAGTACACATAATTTCATCCATCAAAAAGTCGTGGAAGCAGTGCATTGTTTTGTATGAGCAGTCTAACTTCCAAGTCCAAATTGCGAATGGGGGCACAATGAAATATTAAGGCCACTGTGAAAATGTCAAACTTCAAATGGGGGATTATCAGTTGAAGACCCACATGTTTTCCATACACATGGGAGGGTGCGACATTGTCCTCGGTGCTAAATGGCTTCGCACCCTTGGGCCAATCACAATGGATTTCCAGGAGTTATATATGAGTTTAAAGCAGAACAACTCCACACATACCCTTCATGGACTTTAGGTTGGAGCTCACTCTATCATCAGCTCGCATAGGATAGAAAAATTGCTAAAAAGGGCCATCATGGAGTTATAGCTCAATTTAATGCCATCCAGGTAGTTGACACTAAGTCTCTGCCGATTCATCCTAATATGCAACAAATTTTAAATAACCATCTGCTGGTCTTTGACAAGCCTCATGAGATTCCACCCTCGAGAGGGGAACATGATCATAACATCACCTTGGTTCCAGGGGCCCAACCCCCAAATGTGCGCCCATACAGATATCCGTTCACCCAAAAGAATGAAATAGAAAAAATAATCAAGGAACTTTTGGAAGCAGGTGTCATTTGTCCCAACATTAGTCCTTATTCATCACCGGTGGTCATGGTGCTCAAGAAAGATGGGGAATGGCAGATGTGTCCAAACTTCAAGGCCCTCAATAAGTTGGCAGTCAAAGATAAATTTCCCATCTCGGTGGTTGATGATTTTCTGGATGAACTCAATGGGGCTCAATTCCTCACTAAGTTGGATCTTCGCTTAGGATACCACCAAATTCGCATGAAGGAAGACGACATTCCAAAGACTGCTTTCCGAACTCATGAAGGCCATTATGAGTTCCTGGTCATTCCATTCGGTCTTTGTAATGCCCCATCTACTTTTTAGAGCCTTATGAACCACCTTCCCAAACCATATCTTAGGAAATTTGTCCTTGTCTTCTTCGATGACATCCTCATCTATAGTTGCACTTGGGCCGCACATCTTTAGCATGTAGATCTACTCTTACAACTGCTCCGCAAGCATAAATTATTTGTCAAGATGTCCAAGTGTTCGTTTGGCATGAAAGAAGTTGAGTATTTGGGCCACATTATGGGGCGTGAAGGTGTCAAGGTGGACCCCAAAAAGATTCAGGAAATGCAGGATTGGCCTCAACCTAAGACCTTGAAGAGCCTAAGAGGATTTTTGGGTCTATCAGCTATTATCGCAAATTTGTCCACAATTATGGTCGCATAGTGAAGCCCCTCACTCAACTCCTGAAGAAAAATTCATTCTTCTGGAATGAGGATGCACAAAAGGCATTTACAGCTCTCAAAAATGCCATGTGTTCCACTCCAGCCTTAGCCCTACCTGACTTCACCAAATATTTTGTCATTGAATGTGATGCTTCGAGTACGGGTATTGGGGAGGTCTTAATGCAGGAAGGGCGACCTTTGGCCTTCACAAGCCAACAACTAAGTGGGAAGAATCTGGGCCAATCTACCTATGAGAAGGAAATGATGGCCATTTTACATGCAGCAGAGACCTAGCGACCTTACTTATTGGGGCGACGTTTCCAAATCCGCACAGACCATCACAGTCTTAAATATTTTTTTGAGCAACGCCTACCCTCCCCACAACAAAATAAATTGCTCGCCAAAATGTTGGGATATGATTATGAGATAATTTACAAGAAAGGGCAAGAAAATAGTGTAGCAAATGCATTATCTTGCCAATTTGAGGAGGGAAGTACCCTACTAGCAATTTCCCTTCCCATTCCAGAATGGATTGAAGAGGCTCGCAGGGAATGGTTTTCACATCTCGGGCTCTCCCAACTCATTTCTCAATTGCAGGCGGATCCAAATTCGATCAAGGGCTACTCGTGGCAGGATGAGATTCTTCGCTACAGGGACAGAGTCATAATATCACCAACATCCACCCTCAAAAGTTGAATTTTGGCAGAATTGCACTCATCCCCGATTGCAGGACATTCAGGCTTTTAGAAGACATATGCTCGCACCAGAAGATCATTTTTTTGGACAGGAATGAAAAAGGACATCCTCACTTTTGTAGCAGAATGCGATGTTTGTCAATGCCACAAAGGGGAGACCGTCAAAGCACCAGGCACATTACAACTGTTGCCCATCTCGACAGCAATATGGACGGAGGTTTCTATGGATTTCATTACAGGTCTTCCAAAGTCAGGAAACAAGTCAGTCATCATGGTGGTTGTGGACATACTTTCGAAGTATGCTCATTTCTGTGCCCTACCCCACCCGTTTACACCGACTTTGGTCGCTTAATCTTTCATGGATCAGATCTTCAAATTGCATGGCATGCCCACTTCTATTGTGTCCAATCGCGACCCGATATTCACCAATAATTTTTTGTAGGAACTCTTCAGGCTACAAGGAACCCAACTAAAACTTAGTATTTCTTATCATCCACAAATGGATGGTCAAACGGAAGCCATCAACAAATGTCTGGAAACCTACCTTAGGTGTTTCACTTCAGAAAAGCAACATCTTTGGATACAGTGGTTACCTCTGGCTGAATGGTGGTATAGCACCAACTATCATGCCACCACCAAAATGACTCCCTGTGAAGCAGTATATGGTCAACTCCCTCCTTCCCCTACTTCTTATATCAAGGGGGGCTCAAAGGTACAAGCAGTGGATCAACTCCTACAAAACCGTGCAACCATGCTCGACCATCTTAGAGAGAATCTTCATCAAGCTCAAAACCGCATGAAGCAACAGGTAGACCAGCATCGCTCAGAGCGCCAATTTCAAGAAGGGGATCAGGTCTTTTTGAGGATGCAACCATATAAGCAAACATCACTCAAAGACAAGGGTTGTTAGAAACTATCTCCAAAATTCTACGGACCATATAAAGTACTTCAGCGCATTGGAGAAGTAGCCTACAAGCTGGCTTTTCCGCCTACTGCAAAAATCCATCCAATTTTCCATGTATCATGCCTCAAGAAAGTGATTGGGAACAATTGCAGAATTCAAACCAGTCTACCTAAATTGGACGAGGAAGGGTCCATCTGGCTCCAACCTGAACAGGTCCTAGACACACAAGAAAGGCATCTGTGTGACCACATGATTAGGGAAGTTCTCGTCAAGTGGAAAGACACCTCTCCGAAACATGCAACTTGGGAACCAGCCACTATTCTTCAACAATTTCCACAGCTTCAGCCTTGAGGACAAGGCTATTCTTAAGGGGGATGGAATGTTAGGGTCCCACCCTAACCCCCTTATTTATGTAGTGGGATCGAGTCATAGTAAAGAGTCAATAAAACCCATATTAATAATTGTAAGTGGTTAACCCGCAATTAATGACGGGACCACAGTTAGTTGCAATGGGCCATGGTATTAGATAGATGGTATTAATAAAACCCATGGTATTGATCCATGGTATTGCATGTATGAGTCATATATAAAGGATAAAGACTCCCTGCGAGGAGCATCGTGTCTTAGTTCTGAATCGAGCTCTGCTCTATTGGAGGTTGCCCCCTCGAAGAGGCCAGTGAACATTAATTTCTAAATAATAAAATATTTGTTGTTGTCACTCACTATTCTATGTTCTGGGTATCTTTCTTCACATATTTTGTATTTGGGTATCTTTTTGCAGGTTATGAGCATAACAAATTGAATATCATTTATGTAAAGAACGCAAAATAATTTTCCAGTTATAGCACATGGGTAACAACGTTGAGTAGTTTCTTTCAATAAAATATCTAAAAAGTTTTATGAGAGTTCAAATAAGGAAATTTCCTTTGAAAATTTGGATTTCAAGATTGCCTCTAGGACATAGAAGCAATTCTAATGTAAAAGAGGAAAGAAGAAATCACATTATTATAAGCCTTGTGTAATGGAAAATGAGCCTAACTCTGACTCAGAATAAAAATCAACAATAGGTGGGAGCAACACTTCTAAATGCCAAAATGGAAATCAACCATGAATTTTGTTAAAATTTGACAAAGTGGCTAGGTATTTTGATAATAGAAGTTGTAAGGCACAATAAATTCAATATCCATGAAAACGTGTTCAAGCATTTCCATCTCTTCCCTGTTAAAGAGAAATTAGATAATTGGTAGAAAAATGAAGAAACCATAACAGAGGAAGAAGGTGGAGATCACAGTGAGAGGCCCTCATGGATATTTCCTAAGGAACCCTGAGACACAACGACACTTTCAAATATCTTTAGAGCTACCATTGACCCACAATTCCTAGTGATGGAACTTCTTGCAAACATCATAGGATATTTTTTTGAGAATGATGAATCACTCAAAGGAATTGGACTTTGCAGGAGAGAACTAAGATTTTTTCTGCTTCAAAGAGTCTATCAAGTGGAAACTGATATCCATGGAAGAAGATGCAACCTAGAGGTCCATAACAATGGAGAACCTCTTCCAGGAGGTGGGGACAAAGTGACTAAAGGTTGTCAGTTGCGATGAGCTAGTCAAGAAGGGAGTTCCACAATTATCTCCAAATAAACACCATAAATGAGAAGGTTTTGTAAAATATGTTCCAATGCAATTTTGAAAATATTTATATTCATCATAAGATTGCATATCCATATTACAAATTAAAATGAAAATGGAAAAATTACATGTAGATATGCGAATCATATGTTTATGCATTTTAGTTCACAAGGTCTACTGCAATTGTTAATAGTTTTTTGTAGTATGAAAATTTTGGAAAATGAATTGGCATGCCAGACAAAGCTTCTAGATTATGAAAAGCTATCCAAAATGTACTCGACTCATTGAAGTTAAGGTAGTGGGTGAATCTTTCAAGATTTTCTTTATGTGCTAGCTTTGAATTTGTATAAACTTAATAATAAAATAATTGTTTGTATTGACCCATGGTATTCATGTGTAATATAGCCTATCTAAATGAGGAAATTAAATAAGCCTAGATCCTTACTAAATCCAGATCTACCAATGTTAGGCCCCTATACTACTAGTGTAACCCCTTATTGTTATTAGTACAACCCACTTATTATATTGATGTACCCATGTAGTGCCCATATTTCTACTATTGTGCCCCATAGAAGCCCACTATTGTATTATTATGCCCTTACATTATTATTGTTATGTCGGCTCTGATTATGTTATAACCCCTTAGACTCCTATATATAGAAAGGAGGTCTTTTCATTTGTATCATCAAAGAATTGTTCATTTATGTAATGTAAAGGACGTTGCCCCCTCGAAGAGGCTGAATTCTAAAGTGTTGATCTATATTTTCTATCTTTTCTTGAGCTAGTTTCATAACATTTGGTATCAGAGCCTTGGATTCTAGGGTTTTACTGCTCCAAACAGGTCATCGTGGAATTTTCTCTATAACTTTTTTTTTTGCGACGTTTCAGAAGTTGCAAACAAAACCCATTTGATAAGAAATCACGCTGAATCTTGGTTTTGAATTTCAGAGCTTTTCGCGCTATATTTGCGGAGATATGATCTGAGGAAGTTGGTCTTTTTGCAGACTCCTGAATTACATTCCAAACAGGTGACCTGGGGAAAATCATCATAACTTCCTCTCTGAGCATTGGATTGAAATTTAATAAGAAGGTACAGAAAGAGGACGGACTGTAGCTTCTTTTATATCTTTTTCAGAGCCAGAGGTTGAAAAATTGACACGTGGCACTTCATACAAGTTCGCTCTTCTGGAAAGGTCTATAATGAGGTCATCTTGGGAGATTGTGCATAACTCTTTCTTGGAGAATCCAATTTGGATCCGACTGGTGGCATTGGAAAGAGGACACAAAGGGCTACTACAGTTGGGAATTTCAGAACTTAAATATCCGAAAGTACAGAGTTACAGTCGTTTCAAGATCGAGGTCCTAAAATCAAGAAAAAGCAAGATGAGGAAGTTTGACAGCAAGGATCCGGTAAATTGGATACTTCAGATGGAGCAATATTTTGATTTACATGGTGTACCATTGTTACAAAAGGTATGTATTGCATCTTCATATTTAGAATCAGATCAATTTTTATGGTATAAAGGGCTTTGTTCTCGTAAACAACTTGTTACGTGGTCAATTCTCACAAAGGAAATGATAGCACATTATGAGGATACAAAGAGCAACACCTTCTTTAGAGCAACACCACAAAAATTGGAAAGAGTAAAAAGGCTTTGTGACATATTTGAAAGTAAAATTATGGCAACAAGGAAGTCTACCCCTCACAACTATAAAGATGGACGTGTTGTTTCTCCTAGCCTTCCACAACCTACAAGGGTTACACCACAACAATTGGAAGAAAAAAGAGAAAAAGGGCTTTGTTACAATTGTGATAGCAAATGCACTAAAGGTCATAAGTGTGGTGAAAAGAAATTATTTTACATAGAATATGAAGAGGAGGAAGAAAAGGATCAAGAGACATCAAAAGAAGAAGATATACGCCAGGACCCCACCCCAGAGAAAGAAGAAATGAATTAGACCATATCTTGTAAAGCATTGGCAAGAATTACCACTCCTCAAAGTCTCAAGATAGAAGGACATATAAAGAAGAAAAAGATGCAAGAAGTGAAAGATTACATCGAGAAAGAAGAAATGAATCCAACCATATCTTGTAATTCATTGGTCAAAATTACCACTCCTCAAACTATCAAGATAGAAGGACATGTCAAGAAGAAAAATGTTCAAGAAGTGAAAGATCACATCGACCATCAAGAAATGAATCCGACCATATCTTGTAAAGGATTGGAAGAAATTACCACTCCTCAAAAGATAGAAGGACATATCAAGAAGAAAAAGGTTCAAGCAGTGAAACATAACACCGAGCATCAACAATAAGTTCTCCAACTTTTAAAGGATAACGCCACTTCAGTGAAAAATCAAATGAAACAACAGGTAGATCAACATCGTAGTTAATTTTTTTTGATGTAGGTGATTGGGTATTTTTACTGCTACATCTCAATCAAGCTATTTATGAGAAGGAAATGTTGGCAATACTACATGCACTTAAAAAATGGCGACCTTACCGGATGGGAAGACTCTTCAAGGATGAGGATGTGGAAGCATTGTTTTGTGCTATTTCTATTACCCAACCAGATTGGATAACGAAGCAAGGGATGAATGGAAGAAGGATGAAGAAGTATGGCCACTTATTCAAAAGTTGAAAAATATCCCAATTCAAACAATATTGCTAGAAATTGAAGAGGAGGGAAAAATCATATTGGAACCTGGAGCAGTCACAGAAACAAGAACCCGACAACTACGAAATCGATCAATTTCAAAGTATCTCATCAAGTGAATGACTTACCGGCTGAAGATTCCATATGGGAGGACAAGAATTTTATACAGAAGCATCAAGAACTACTCAAGCGTTGAGGACAACGCTTTTCGAAGGAGAGGGGCATGTTAGGCCCCTATACTACTAGTGTAACCCCTTATTGTTATTAGTACAACCCACTTATTATATTGATGTACCCATGTAGTGCCCATATTGCTACTATTGTGCCCCATAGAAGCCCACTATTGTTATTATTGTGCCCTTAATTATTATTTTTATGTTGGCTCTGATTATGTTATAACCCCTTAGACTCCTATATATAGAAAGGAGGTCTTTTCATTTGTATCATCAAAGAATTGTTCATTTAAGTAATGTAAAGGAGGTTTCCCCCTCGAAGAGGCTGAATTATAAGGCGTTGATCTATCTTTTCTATCTTTTCTTGAGCTGGTTTCATAACAACCAAGATCCAAGAGGGAACAAATCTCTTGAGATGCAAACCTATTTTAGAGTGAAAATATATTTGATCACTCTCTCTATAGGAGTTAAGATGAATCTAGGCTAGTTACTTTTCGAAATACATTATAAATTATGGTAAACCAAGCTACTTGAAAACTTTTCAAGAAATTAATAAAAGTTTTGAAATTAAGTAAATAGCGACTATACATAATTGCACCAAACCATTGGTTTGTTTGATATTAAGAATGAACATGGTTCATAATCTTACAATAATATAAAACATATACATCTATAACATTATATTTAAATGTTGGATAAAAATAAAAATAAAATGTGAATGTAAAAAGAAAATGGTCATTAAAATAAACTTATTTGATGAATCAAATTTATAACCTAATCAAAATAACTTTAAAAGGAAAAAAATATGGAAAAAACCATCATAAATCCATTAAACAATTTAGTATCATAAATCAATTCACAAATATATATAGTTTCTCTTCATTTTCATTTATCTTCTTTGGAGGCTTATTATAAAAATCTATATAACTTCTCTGCATTTCTCCTTAGGTGTGTAATAAAATAGTACCAAGCTCAATAAAATGAATAGTCTTAGGCAATGTTGTCCATCAACTTGCTTAAGCAAAGTGACTTTTGTTCAAATCTGTTTTTCCCACATTAACTAACTTTTATTTTCATCTAGAAAATATCGATTTACCTTTAATTTTTCAAAGATCCTTCCCAGTGCTGAACAATTTAAAAAAAACATATTTGACAAATCAAATTTCAAATTTAGAATGGAAATATCCCTCTCTACTCAGGTTAGATCAGTTCTTAAGATGGATCTATGCTAGTAGTAAATAATGTATATCAAAATGTCCATCTCAATTTATAAGCGAAATTCAAAAATTATAAATAAATAAATCAAGAAGTAAACACTATAATTTATAAATGGATTAATAATTAAAGGTTATGAGATTTTTCTATGAAGTTTATGAATAAGTCATTTCATCTATTAGTTAAACTATGTTGAAATTTTAATTAAGCTTAAGATAATAGCTAGCAATTGCACCACATGTTGCAAAGGAAATGTTGTAGCGCGGTAGCATAGGAAAGAGTAGCATAGAAGATAGAAGTAATTTTTAATGCAATTTTGTTTATTTACTGGCATTTGTGTGAGAAAAACTTTGAAATTTAAACTTCGTAGAATTGAGCTACAACAATTAGGAATGATGGTAGTTTGAGGAATCTCATCAATATCTGTTTTTTCATAAATATTCTCATTGATAATGTGTGCTTCTTCAGAATGTCTCTAGTATGTATTTGAAAACTACAAAAACCAATAATGGTGTGTGTTATGTTGTGGTAGAGGGGTACATTGTTGCCATGGTGCCACCAATAGGTAAATTGAAGGAAAAATGGAAGTGAATCATGAATGGTTCACATTGAAAGCATTAGAAATATTTTATTACATAAAACATTTTATTATACCTTTACATTACTTAATTTCACTACATAATACAAAAAGAATAAAACATGAAGAGACAAAAATTGCACGCATCATCTTCATCCTCTGCATCCACATCATGGCTTTTATTGTGACAATTGCATTTCACCTTTGTTGTTTCTGCTCAAATTATTCTATAAACCAGTAATTCCTTCTAGTAATATGAATCCAACAAACTTGCAGGTTTAGTATAATGAATCTTGGCATAGAGGAGACAATCTTTCTACAAGACTTCACAAAACAAATTTTATACATGTGATTTTGAGGGAGAGGTAGAAATATTGATTACAATTCACTTGGGTTAAGGTCTACAAATCCCTCTTATGGTTTATTCTTGTTTGAAAAAATGACAATAATCTAATGTTTAACGTGTTGGTATGTTTAACTTTCCAAAAAACTTTCAACATATTAGCAAGATATTGATTTCAAGTTGCCTGAGTTTAATGCTCAAAGGTAACTCCATGCATATTACGATCCAAATCCTCAAAATGGTTTGGGAGGTCCACATTGGTTGCTTATAAAAAATTTTCCTCGTAGCATGATGTATGGCACTCAAAATTACCCTCAAAGGATCTAACAATATCACTTGAAAGAAGGAAGTGAATAGCAATAGTCCATCCACCTACTTCTGTGTGTGACAAATAGAGGAAAAGCTATACTAAAATGGGAATAAGTGGATTAGCCATCAAGGCTTCAACACCCTCATCAAACTACAACGACCAACATGAAAAATTGGAAGAAACATGTATCCTTTTCATTTTTCAAGTCCACCTTTCATCATGCAACAAAAAAAAAACAAATGCAAGGTGTATAGAACATGTTAAAAAATGAAATTGAGCACTTCATTTCAACTCTGACATGTGAATTAATTGACACTAAAGTGAATACCAACACTGGACAATAAAGGGAGAGAGATTCCAACGCATAGGAAAACATGATTTGGACATGCGACCAAGTATTAGAAATGACAGTTTTAGGAAATTGTCCTAGGGCAATGGTTATTAGAAATGAATGTTTTAGGAAATTGTCCTAGGTTAATGGTTATCATGCTAATAACTCACCCTCCAACCAGATTACTCAACTTTGGGAGGTCCACATTGGCTGCTTATAAATTTTTTTTGCTCATAGCATGATGTATAGCATTCAAAATTACGCCCAAAGGATCTAACAAGGCCACTTGCAAGAAGGCAATGAATAAAAAAAGTTTGTCCGCCTACTTCTGTGTGCGACAAATAGAGGACAAGCTCTACATCAAACTACATCCACCAATATAAAAAACTGGAAGCAAATCTGCCAATAATACCCGTCATTAAGCATAAATAATTGGGTTAAAAGGAACTTTTTTGTTCTGCATTAGTTTATCACTTTAAGGGTGTTTAAAAAATTCTATTTGGGCCTAAATAGCTTCTAGTTTTAAATAATTTTCAAAATTCATGCTTGTATTATTTTCTGTAATTCACAGAAAGAAAATTAAAGCATGGAACATGATGCAAATGTTCACTATAATATACACATTTCATCATATATCAAATTCCTTCATCTTCTTGTGTCCATGATGCTTCAACCTTTGTTCTAATTGGCATCCAAGGTATTAACATTTTCAAAGGTGCCAACTGGATGATATTGGGTTGGCTCAACCCAGAGACAACATAAACCTACCTAGGTATCTTGGATCCAATATATGGTAGATATATTATGACCATTGAACAACTACTATTGTGTATTGTAATTAAGGTGAAAAGAAGTCACAAATTCTTAAATTTGCGGCAATCATAATTTCCAAACAAAGGGACACCTTTGGACAAGGTGAAATGACTCTTTGTTTTATGATTGGCAACGAAAAATAACAAAAATGTTATATGAGATGTAAAGTATTGTAAGAACCACCAAACATAGAGATATGTTAAACAAAATTTACCATAGATGTAAGCTTATATAAATTTGGATATGCATCAGTTTCCAGTTTCGTGGTGCATGCATCTAGGAAACTGCAGATAACCTCTAAAGCCACATAAAGGGCATGAAACTCAAAGGGTGACTCAAAAATATCTGAGAGTTTGGATTCAAAAATAAAATATGCAATGATAAAGCAACAAGTATCGCTAACGTCATTTCTCAAAAAATTGAAGAAAAATAAAACAAAGTTGTCCAGTCCTAGGATTCACGTAATGTCCATGATGCTTAAAAGAATGGGATAACTGAAGGGAATTTACACCATGCAGTGGGTGCTACGTTGCACATACTTGATGAAAAGAATAGAATATGAAGAGAGAAAAATTGCACCCACTTTGTTCATCCCCTACATCTACATCATGGATTTCGTTGTGACAATAAGATGTACAGGATTCAAGGTGCCAAAAGGGTATGGTTGTGATGTTACCATGTGAAGAAAAATTGGATCAGTTTCTTATCTTTCATAGTAAAGCATAGTTGTTTATTCCTAGTATCCATGTAGTTTCCATGATGCTTAAAAGCATGGGATAGATGAAGGGAATTGACAACATCGAATGGGCACTATGTTGCACATAATTGCCTAAAAGAATAAAAGATGAAGAGGCAAAAAATGCACCCACCGTCTTCATCCTCCACATCCCTATCATGGCTTTCATTGTGACAATAAGGTGTATAGGATTCAAGGTTCCAAAAGAAGGGTATGGTTATGATGTTACCCTGTTAAGAAAAAACTGGTTTAGTTTCTTGTCTTTCATTTCCTTCATGTTAGCATTTGTTTGTAAGTATGCAGAAGAAAGGGTTGCAACATGTGATGTATTATCTCACTCACATGCAACAAAAGGCACTAATTCCTATCATGGAGAGGAAATTCATGTTGGTTGAGTGAAAATTCAAGGATACAAGGTGCAATGGAACTTCAAAGTTCACACACAGGATAGAAAAAAGACTTAGAATTGTAATATAGAAATGGAGGAGTAAAGTTGTCTGGGACCTTTTTTGGTATGGATTTCTCCTGAATACACCATTTTGTTTGTTACCTAAATTGGAAGAAAGCCTTTGTAGGGACAAGTTGATGGTCCTTCAACTATGAATTCATCAGAGTGAGAGCCACAACTGACTAATTACACTCAAAATGTTTATTTATGAAAGAAGTAAATCCCATTATTAAAAAATTACCCTTGAACAATGTCATTTTTATTATTATTAATTCTATCTTATGAAGTTTACAACATTTATTTCTATTGGACACCTAAGCTTATAAGGGTTGGTGTGGAAGCTGAATAGTCTAAGGAAGTCCAAGAGACCTTGGAATACGAAACCAAATGTAATATGAATGTACTATAAATGTATATCATTTGTTAATAATAGATATACTCTCATGCTTATCATTCATATTCTATTACTACCACGTATGTGTCTAACATGGTATCAGAGCCGTAGACAAATTTTTTCCCTGCTCACATTTAAGCCACTAGTTGTGGCCTCTTTGCATGTCAGTTCTTCATTCCTGCGGATAGAACTGTCATTATTGTGTGAATGCCTATTTCATGCTGCACACTATCAGGCTGACCTCTCAGCAAGATTCATGTTGGGTTCTCTATCCAGGGCCTCAAATAGAAAAAACACCTCTACTATATTCTCTACACATTTAATGCCTTCTATGATTGTTCTAAGACTCTACTACACTAACGCTCTATCATCATGAAATAGTCTGGTCCTAATAGTGTTGTGAATTCTGACAACACAGGCTTAGTTGTTATTGTATTTTGATTGATTGCTTGGCCAATAGATAGGCCGCCTGGTGTTTGCATTCGATGCAATAGAAGTTATTTAACCTGGTGGTTGAGAAGAAATGTGTCGGGGAGTGAGACTGACTGCTGGCCTCTTGCCTACCTGCATGCCTCATATTCTCTACCTTATTATACAAATATATTTGGGAGTCACCTTTGGGGGTTTGCATGGATCAATAGGCTTCGTGTTCGATTCTGCTGCGCCACTCATTTTCAATGAACATACATAAGACAAGAACAGTGGGAGCAGTGAGATGAATATTCTCGTGGATCTACGATAAGGAATATCACTGGAATGAGTTGAGGAAGTCTAACTGGTGGTTAATAGAGGTGGAAGTCTGAGTAGTGAAGACATAACGATGGACTACGCTCTGGTCCCTCTACATACCACACTCGGCTTCTTCGATACCTCCGAGCACAGGTAACTCCTCAATGCATTCCCACAACACCTTTCAGTTGACCTACCGCAATGAGTCATACAACACACTACTCCTAAACGTTGTATTGTTATCCTCCCTACCACTGGTTCACAAAGCAAGCTGAAAATTTTGAACTGTAGCAGCCATATTGCGCACAAATAAATTATGCACTGAGGTTTCAAAAAGGGAAGGAAGCAAACCTCGGAAATCTAATCCAACCCAACCAAGGCTCATTGCACAGTACATGCATTACTTAAGAATGATTTCTTGATACACCTTCAGTTGTTTTTGGTAACATAGTTTGAAGTGTATTTAAATGTGAAGTTATCCTATGCATAGCCCAACTGAAAAGCAAACCACCATCATAGTTCTCTTCATTCCCAGATGTGTCATCAGAAAATATAGCCTGGTATTGTGTGACAACATAAAAAAGATTCACTCTGTGGAAATCTACCATTCGTTTTAAGAACTCATATACATTCCCTTGGTCCAAATCATCAATGATAGCTACAAGCCATGCTTCTCTGCATTTCAAGAACTATAAGTGCATTTCATGCTCATTAAATACTCCTAAACGATGAAGGTATCCAATCACTCGAAGACATTCCAACAACTAAATATTTGCTCTATGTCTTTGAAGTACCTATGATAGCATAGACTGTGTTGTTTTCCTAACTTTTTCTACTAATGATTGAATCACAGGAAATTTCAAATGCATCGTTGCTAACTTCAGGAAAAAAGCTTCTAAGTCAAGAGCCTCATCATAATTTCCATTTCATACACACGTGTCCATAAGCTGAGGAATTTCAAGCAAATCAAGTAGTGTATTATGATTTACTAGAAGAGTATGGTTTAACCTTTGCTTCTATAATATTTGTTGAGCTGAGTCCATAAACTCACTACATCCACTAGTAAGCCTTGGCACTTTTGATATCAATGACTCCAAATGTTTGTCAATTGAACTCACTTCTTCCCTAACTGACTGCAATGCGTCAGCTGCAGTAATGAATGCTCTATAATTACCAACAACGACCTCTTGCATTTGCATTCTCAAGCACTCTGCATCTAAATTGTATCCCTTGTGCTGCATTTGCCAAGGGGAAAAATCCATGGGCCATGGCTGGTTGAGGATTTGAAACCAATGACGCCATTACTTTGTAAACAAATGTTAAATTTGAATAATTGTTGAATTTTGACCTTCCAAAAAGGGGCTTGACAAATCACTGCGTTAAAGATGTTCGTTGATCATTTTAGAATTTTCTTGATTCTAGCGCTGGGTGAAGGTACTTGATTCTTTTGAAGCTTTAGTTTGAAAATGAGAAATCAGTTCACAGGGTTCGATCCATCTTCCTTGGAATTGATTGTCTTTGGTATCTTGATGACACAAACCAGGCTCTACTAGAACTATCGACAAATTTCATTTGCAAAGAAAGTCAAAGATTAACTGTCTTTTTCACAGTGTGACTAGTTTGAATAATTTGAGAAGTAAGTACATTGCAGCAGTGAGTCATTTGTTGCATTGAAATTGATAATGCAGTATTTGCTACAGTGATTTGGTGATATTGGTATCCTGCTACTCATCTAATAGTTGTAGTTATTTATCATTTTATAGGACAATTTGTAGTTGAAGATAACATCATTATATTGGTTTGAAATGGATCGAATGGATGATGTATTGAAACTACTGAATACTTTAATACATTCCATAGTTGTTGAGATGGTTAAGATAAGGAAAACCTCTCTTTCCAATATTAAAATTTGTCTCCAAAATGCACAAGAGAATATTGAGTTTTTGCAGCTTGAGATAAAGCTACAACAAGAAGAGATACAACATGGTAAGCGTCATTCTATTCAGAACATTGAGATAAACTCCCATATTGTTGAAGTTCATTCAAATTTAGTACCCAATGAAGTAGCAGTTGTACATGCAGATGTAGAAATTCAGCCTGCACTTCCCAAGTCAGTCATCAGACCTTGGGAAGAGCTTGTCCACAAAACGCACAAAACTGGTCTTGGATATGACAAGGACGTGTCCTTTCATGTTCTAGATTACTCAAAGCCCATCCAGTTTTAGAGTGTTGGATTCCTTCACGACAGTTCACCTTCAGCTGTTCCAGATTTTGCTGCTCTTCCACAACAACAAGAACGGATTGTGAAATGCCAAAACTGTGACCGAGTTGGCCACATGAAAGATCATTTTTTTGATCTTCATCCTTGTAATCACTATCATAAAACCAATCATTATTCAAACAAATGCTTTAGAAACAAACATCCTACAAGAACAAAGGCTCATCTTGGATGGATCGCTTCTTGGAAATGGGCTTCAACAACCAAAAAGATATTTCGCTCATAAAATAGGATTTTTTCTCGAATATTGAAAAATCTTGCAGTTGAGATCTCTTCATCTTATCACCTTGTATCTGACAAGGGGGGAAATGATGGCCATCTACAAGCTTCAAAGCCACGTCAAGCAAGCCTGCGCCACAACCTGCCATACCAGATTCAGAGTTGTAGGCAGAGACAAATATGCTCCTCAGCATGCCTTCAGTTGGTGATACCTCTTCAAATAATTGGGGAAACTTCCTCTAGTAGAAGAATTCAACTTCTTTCTAGTTTTGGAAGAGTTCCAGGAATTGCATTAAGCATTCCAGAGTTGTTGGTCATCCTTAAACCATCACAGGTTGAGACCTCCCTTTTTAGGTTGAGGTTCTCCCTTTTATGCGGGGTGAGACCTCCCTTTCATGGTTGAAGGTTTCCTTCTTCAAAAAATCAAGAGAACTTCCTCTAGAAGAATACCTGAGCTTCATGCCAGACTTGGAAGAGTTCTAGGAACTGCACTAAGCGTTCTAGTGTTGGTGGTCATCATTAAACCACCTCCCTTATACAACCATTTCAGCGAGCACATTTAGCCTAGTGCTACCATGTATTTTTGCACGTTTTATATTGCAACTCTCTTCTTGGACTCATACATAACCCTTTGGATTAAGGGGGGCATATTGGACACCTAATCCTATAAGGGTTGGTGTGGAAGCTGAATAGTCTAAGGAAGTCCAAGAGACCTTGGAATACGAAACCAAAGGTCATATGAATGTACTATAAATGTATATCATTTGTTAATAATAGATATAATCTCATGCTTATCATTCATCTTTTGTTGCTTCCATGTATGTGTCTAACAGTTTCGAAAAATCCAAATAGGCCAGTAATATGTTAGGATATAATAATTTTAATCATATACATGGAAGTGGAAAAACAAATACTTTTCAGATATTAAGCCCATTCTAGTTTCATTATATTTACCAAATTATAATATCACACACTAGCCAAAATAGTGTTAACTACACACTCACAAATTTTCCTTTCGGTACTCACAACTCTCACAGTTAAATATACACTCACAATTCTTCCTTCAGGTACTCACAACTCTCACAATTCTTCCTTTAGGTACTCACAACTCTGCCTTTTCTGGAGGATATTCGATGTAAACTAAAAAAATCCCATGTATTCCCATTGCCAAGTAAGGACAAAGAACGACTTCTAATTTCATATTGATACACCATATTCTTTAACGACCAATATATGGTCTAGTTCTCTGCCATCCTTTAACTGAGATGCAAGTTTTTTCTTTCCAGATGCAATTTTAGGTTGGAACAAAATATATTTATAAAATAGTGATGTAGCACATTGCACCTTAGACAAAGAGGTTTCAGAGGACAAAATCTGCGTAAAGTATTACAATCATATGATATGAAACTAAGAATGTGTTTAACCTTTGATTCACCAATTGACAATGATGTTGAGTAAAAAAAGTTTGAAATGGATTAATCTATCATTCCTCAATTAACAATGATGTTGAGAATATCAACCATGCAAAGAAAATAAAGAAACATAATGTATGTTACCTGCGACTAAATTATGTGTGGTAACCTTGAATCTATTGAACAAGAAGAGTGTGAGAGGGAATTAAGACAAAGACATGCTATTTTTTCCACCTTATCATATTTATAAATGGTTTGTTCATAGTATAGGATAGTCCAAAAAGATTGACGTTTATCTATCTTATTTACAATATTTAAATAATTACATAACTTAAAGTAACCTTCGATCTATTATGTTTGAAGAGGGATCTATATTAAATTACATAAATTTATATTAACCTCTAGTTTATTGATTCCTAAGAGGGATAAAAAAAATCATACCTTTGGTTGCTTAAAGATTTTGGATTAGGATGGAGCTATTCTCATTTATTCCTCCTAGTTAAGATGAATCTATGCTAATTAAAATAAGTAGTGTATTTCAAAATGTTTACTGTGGCAACATAGTAACAATTGTTTTTCTTTCTCACCATTCTACAAACATGTGATCTGAAATCTACATTTTCAACTCAATGATATCATCATGGGAAGTTACACTAGGAACAATATTTCACATGCTTGGAAACTAAATTGTAATTTGAACACTATATCATCAAGGGCATAATATGAAGGATAACTTGTAAAAATTAGTGATCCAAGTGACAACAAATACCAGATTGAATAGAAGTGCAAACAAATAGTTGGAGAGGTAGGAAAAATGGCCCCTGTTAGTGTCAGTGTCTTCACACTTCCATCAGTGATCAAATTTCTCTTTTGCATTCATGTTACGTGTCTCACTTGATCAGCTGCATTCCATTAGGTCATGGATCAACTTATGGTAGTAGTTTCATTTCAGTTTCCCTCATCTCATATACCTGCTGACTTGTTCAAACATCTTTTCAGTCATTCCAGTTCATTTCATTTATAAAAAGCAGTCCTAGGGTTTAATTTCATTAGGTCTTGGGGTTTGTCATCATGGTAATTCAGAATTGAATAAAAGGGTCAACAAGAACATGAAGAGGAGAAAAAGGTTCACATAGTCATGAGTTTACTTCTGATATACTGAATAAAGCTCTTTCACCTCAAAACTTTGTTTTGAGGTAAAACAGCGCATTTGTATTTAAAGAGTTCATTTGATGTAATTTGATGTAATTTTACTATTCCTATATGTAATAAGTATGCTCCTGGTGACCTGGCAATAATTCCAGTTCTTGCCACTGTAAGAAGTCCATGAATTAAGTGTAAGTCCATTTGCAAAAAAGTCAGAAAGTCAAAAAAGTGCAAATTCAGAAAAAACAGAGTATTTTAAACAATTGACAAAACATTAGAAATTGGGTCTTGTTAATGAAAAATTAAAAAGAGATAGGGTATAAAAGCTCATCCATATGTTTCATTTCTTTCATTAGTGAAGAGCAAAGTGCTAAGTGAAGCTCAAGCAAACACGATTTTTCACCATCATCGAGCAAGGAGGAAAACAGTGAAAATCAGGAAGGTTGAACGGCGCTGCGCATCATTTTCCCATCTCTGCGCATTAAAAGTGCATTGCACACCTATTGAGTATATGCAGTGTAAATTTGCATGGGCACTGCGCATTAAAATGGCGTTTCACACCTATTAGCAAGTGTTGCGCACCTATTGGGGAAGGCTCAAACACATCTAACTTGCTATCAAAACACCTCCAAAGCTATCTAATGCTTATTCCAAGTAAGTACAGTCCTCCACCTTGCTACAAAAAATTTGTTGCCTGGTTTATTGAGTTGTGTGGTCTCATCTAGAACAAACCCTAGTATTTATGAATTTCTTCTCAAAACCCTAGAGCTACTATACCTAGTCTAAAATTCATATTTGATTCAATCATCTCAACTGAGATTGACAAGGAGAGAGCCCTCTCCTGACCTGGTAGGGCTAGCTACCAGGTTAAGCGTGGTTTGTTGTTACCCTAGATTGCCTCCCTTCAGCCTGAGGTCGATCTAGGCTCTAACATAGTGGTGACCATACTAGGGAAGAAAGCTAAATTACCCCAGTACTTTTAATCAATTCTAGATTTTTGGATGATAGGTTTAGAATCCATTAGGCTAAACATTTTCAAATTGTAAAGTCCATTTGAAATCTTGATAACCTTAAACACATTGGTTTCAAGAAGATACACAAGAGATAATCCTGATCCTGATCCTCCTCCCGTGTTTGAAAATCCTAATCTCATTCCAACAATACTCAGGAAAGAAAGTTCATTGAGTCCTAGACCGGTTTTTAGATCTCATTCATGCACAATTGAGTTTCAATATCTTGAAGATCTCCCTTTTGATGAACATTTTGATCTTTCTTTGTTTGAAACCAAATCTGAAACTGTGATTGATGATACCGTTTTAAATCTGTAATTTGTTGAAGACCTTGAAAACGAAAGGGCGAATAGATCAATTGATGATTATATCTTAAATTCTCTTCAATCATCCATTGTAGCTACCAATATCCCTGAGCTTCTAGAATCAGCATCTGCTACTCTTGGTTCATATGCTTTCTCATCTAGTTTTGAGGCTCATTCTCAACCTCAGTTTATCCCTACCCTTCCCATCAACCTAGCATATTTGATCAGAGATCTGTCACCTCTACTCCTCCTTCAACCCCTCAAACACCCAACACATCGACTGCCCTTGTTGTTATAAATCCTCCTGTTTCCCCAAGGCCAGTTTCCAATCCACCTCATGTAATGGATGCCGGACATGCACCTCTCATTTAGCCACAGAACTTGGATGTTATGCCTGTTGATTACAAAAGTAAGATACCATTGTTTGATGCTACTCAAGGTATCACATCGCAACAACATGTTAACAGGATGAATGAATTCTATGATCTTCATGACGTTTATAAAGAAAATGTGACCATGCAATTATTTGTGCAAAGTTTTGGGGGAAAGGTTTGAAAGTGGTTTAGAGCACTACCAGCGGGGTCCATTAATACTTTTCCAGTTCTACACAGACAATTTCTGGATTGATGGGAGGTAAAGAAAAATCCACTCCAAATTCTTTTTGAGTATGAAAATATAAAGAGGAATGCTGGTGAAAGTGTCCAAGATTATTGTGTGAGATTCAATACTATCTATAATGTTATTCTAGCTGATATAAAACCACCAATGGGGTTGGAATTGATAAAATTTCCCGATGGTTTTGATCTCGATATGGCATACCAATTGAGAGAACAAGATCCTGCTACATTGGAGGATATGTAGAAAAATGCCGTGAGTGTGGAGGCAAATATGCTAGCTAAAAGAGCTAGGATGAAAACAGAGAAAAAAGTGACTATAAAGGAAGAGGCTTCTTCCTCAGATGTAAAAGCTGATCACTTGCTTCATAAAATTGAGAAAATGTTTGAAAGATTGACAATTGCAGATAAGCTTGAGGTAACAATAAGAAATCCAAACTTCAGAGGACGACAGCAACCACAATTCAGAACCAAACAACGAGAGCAGAAAGCATAGGATCAGTAGGCACAACAGCAAATCAAAACACCTTTACAAAAAAATTATGTGCATGGCCCAGAGTCTGAAAATGATGAGGATCCAATAGGGGAGAAAAATCACTTCTTTATAGCTGACGGTTTGCCTATCTATATCACGGAGGATGAGGAATATTTTGAGATCCTGGATGTGCAGAAAGATGAAGATTTTATATTAGCTAATGACACAATTTTGGAGGAAGAATCAGATGAATATCAGAGGGGATATATGAATGCACTAACAGCGCAGCAAAAACAATATTCACTAAGGAGCAGGGATGTACCAATCAATCCAGTCCAAAAGCAAAAGGAAGCAGCACAGCCTAAGAATGATTCCTCGAATGTTCAGAAAAAAGGAAAGGAGCCAGCAGATCCTACTTCCAACAAAGTACAATTTGCAAATGAGAAGACAAATCAACTGAGTACAGCGAAGGAAAAGCCTGAAAAGAAGGACTCTCTGGTCAAAGAGGTAGATAAAATTATAGCCTTTAGCTTAGAGAATGAGATTACTAAGTTAAAATTTTCGATACCTCTCACTAAATTGATAAAGAATAGTAGTTATAAGAGTCAAGTGTCAAAGATTTTGAATGTAGATCCCTTTTTTGATATGGTTAATGTGGAGGATGATCAATCAGAGCTTTTTTTTGGTCCTGAATTAGAAGGCCAATCTCAAGATTATGAAGTACCCCCATTTTACATCAGCCTTACATTGCACGAGTATGTCTTGCACAATGCCATGTTTGATTCAGGAGCATCCCACAATCTAATGCCAAAGGCTATTATGGAAAAATTGGGTCTTGACATCACTCGTAAATATCATGATCTCTATTCTTTTGATTCTGGTAGGGTCAGATGTATTGGGCTCATTAAGGATTTGGTTGTGACCTTAGATTAGATTCCAACAAAGAATGTTCTCATGGATGTAGATGTTGCCGACATCCCTCCTTGTTTTGGCATGCTTTTATCTAGATCTTGGGGAGCGAAGCTCAAAGGGACTTTATAGTTAGATTTATCCTATGGCACAATTCCAATATTTGGTCAATTAAGAAAGTTATATAGAGAAAAGAAGATGAAAAATATGATTACTAGCAAGGAGAAACCGTTAAATCATCCTATTAATGTTGTACATACAGATCTAGAGTCTTTTGTTCTTTATTCAGATAGCGGTTTTATTGATGTAAATAGCTAGCTAGTTGAAGTGGAAGATGTTCCAGAGATAACAGAAAATTTCAGGGTAGTACTTGACCAAGAAAGACAAAAGTTTGCAAGTACTGTTGAGCAGTCTACCTTTTGACAAAAACAAAAAATTGATGGACAACAGCCAAAGGCGAAAGAGTAGACAAAATTCCAGCACTTGGAAGAAGTCGAGTTATGGAGTATGGATTTCGACCGAGCAGTAGGTAAGGATGGTGCAAGTATTGGGATTTGGATACGCAACCCTGTCTTTCAACCAGATAAAGTCCCAAGCAATGTAAGAATTTGTTCATATAAATTGGCTTTCGATTGTTCTAACAACGAAGCTGAGTATGAGGCATTGATTGCAGGGTTGAAGATACTCAAGAAGTTGAATGCAAAGAAGATATCAGTTTATGAAGACTCAGAGTTGGTAATCAAACAAGTTAAGGATGAATACCAAGCCAAACATCCGCGAATGAGGGCTTACTGAAATGTTGTTTTAGAGATTTTGAGGATGTTTCCAGATTTCACCTTGACTGTTGTACCTTGTACACAAAATGTCATTGCAGATTCCCTTGCTATAGCTGCAAGCAATTTAAAGATCCCGATGAACACAAATAATAAGTTTGAAATCCATGTTAAGCATTGCCCAACTATTCCTGACAATCTGAGGTATTGGCAGGTATTTGAATATGACAAGGAAATTGATAATTTATTGCAAAATGAAGGCAACTATAAAGATACCTCCATAAACGGTGAGCAGGATGATGATGAACTAGAAATTGAGGTAAATCAGATGGAAGTCTTACAGTTGAAAGACAATGTCATCCCTAAAGGTCTTATACCTTAAGAGGAACTATTTGATCAAGATGATGTAGCCGGGAAGCCCAGCTTAGTGTTGACTAAGAAGGGTGTTGAAGATATAAACATTGGGATAACCGAGAATCCAAAGTTGGTGAAGTTGTTAAAGAAATTATGTCCCCAGGTAAAGGCTAAATACATTAGTTTATTGTCTTCATTTTCTGATGTATTCGCTTGGGATTATACAAATTGAAAGGAGTACGACAAACATATAATTCAACATATAACTCCCATTAAGCCAAATCAGAAGCCGTTTCGCCAAAAGCTAAGAAGGATAAATCCCAAGTTGTTGACGTCAATAGAAAAACAGGTAAATCAATTGTACAAGGCTAGTATAATCGTTCCGATCAGATTTTCATCTCCAATCTAGTTCCTGTGAGGAAGAAGACAGATGAGATCAGATTATGCATAGACTTCAAAAATTTGAATAAGGTTTCATTAAAGGATAACTACCTGCTGCTGAAAATGGATCACATCCTCTAGAGAGTAGTTGGAGCATCTCGTATGACGTTGCTCGATGGATATTCAGGCTACAATAAGATTCTAGTACATGAAGATGATAGAGATAAGAAGACATTCACCACCTCTTGGGGAACATTCCACTATGCTAAGATTCCGTTTGGTTTAAATAATTCCGGAGCAACATTTTAGCGTGCCATGGACATTGCCTTCACAAATGAAAAAGATGTGCTTTTAGTAGTATATCTTGATGATTTCACTGTCTTTTAAATTCAGATGAAGAGCATCTTTACCATCTGAAAATTGTATCTCAGCGATGCAGAAAATATGGAATATAACTCAATCCCAAAAGGAGCCATTTTGCGATGGATGAAGGGAAGCTACTCAGTCATATAATATCAAAGGAAGGAATCTGCATCGATCCTGCAAGGGTGGAAGCTATACATAAGATATATTTTCCTTGTAATAAGAAGGAGATCCAAGATTTTAACGGTAAGATGAGTTTCTTACGTAGATTTGTGACTAATCTAGCTGAACACTTGAGGGAAATTACTAATATGTTGAAGAAGGATAGTGTGGTCAAGTGGACCAAGGATGCTATGAAGTATTTTAACATGGTAAAGTTGGCTCTATCTTTAGCCTCGATTTTGATTAGTCTGGATTATACACAGGATTTCATATTATTTTCATTCGCTTCTGAACATACTATGGCAGCAGTTCTAATGCAGAAAAGAGATCAGCTAGAAAAACCAATTGCCTTTTTTAGTAGGACAATTAGGGATGCAGCCTTGAAGTACAACATCATTGAGAAACAAGCTCTTGCCTTAGTTAAAGCTCTTAAATACTTCCGAGTATATATTCTGCACTCTCATATCTTAGCATATGTCCCTAATGTAGCAGTTAAAGATGTTTTTGTACAAACATATTTGGAAGGAAGGCGAGGAAAATGGATCACAGATTGCTAGAATATGACTTGTAGATAAAGCCTACAAAGCTGATCAAGGGGCAGGGTCTAGCAAAGCTAATGGCGGAGTCCAATCTACATGCATTAGATATAAATCTTATTGCAACCATGTTTGAAGAAGAAGAAGATAGTTCGTTGATTCAGGTGTCTGAAAATTTTCTCCAATCTCCTTGGTATTCAGATATTGTGTACGTGCTTCAACATCTTTCACCACCATTGGGGATGGCTAATAATAAAGGTGGAACTCTAAAACTTAAGGCTGCTAGATTTTTCATTATGAACAATGCACTTTATTGGAAGGATCCCGGAGGCATTTTATTGAATTGTTTAATTGAAGATGAAGCCCAGCAGGTCATGCATAACTTTCATGAGCGAGACTGTGGTGGTCATATATTTTGGAAGATGACGGCTAACAAAATTTTGGGAGCAGGTTACCACTAGCCTACCTTGTTTGCCAATGTTTACAAAACTTTCACAAGTTATCATGAATGCCATATTTTTTAGGGAAGAAGAAAGTTGCAGCCTCTCCCTCTCAAGCCAGTCGAGGTTAGTGCATTGTTTCAGCAATGGGGCCTAGATTTCATCGGAGAGATTCATCCCACATCCTTAGCTCAGCACAAGTGGGTTTTGATAGCGATAGACTATTTCACAAAGTGGATTGAGGCAATCCCCACTTGGCAAGCCACGAACTCGGTAATAATTCAGTTTCTTGAAACAAATATTTTGTCACGTTTTGGCTGTCCTAACAAACTTATTACAGATAACGCCACCAATTTCAAGTCCAAAAAGATGATTGACTTTTGCAGCAAATACAAAATTACCTTAGGACATTCTACTGCATATTATCCGCAAGGTAATGGATTGGCCAAATCTCTAACTAATCATTGGTCAACATCATTAAAAAGCTACTGGAAACCAATAAAAAGGGCTGGCATTAAAAATTGGTTTATGCACTATGGGTGGACAGGGTGAGCCAAAAGAAGTCAATAGGTATGTATCTATTTGAGATTGTATATGTATTGACACAATATTCTCGACATCTCTTGCAGTCCCTGTTGTAAAACTTTTACAGGAAGCTGGCAGCGAGGAAGATCATTTTCAGGGAAGAATAAGTCAAATGATCCATTTACAGCAGATGAGAGAGGAAGTTTTCCAAAATACCTTTAGGCTGCAGGAGAGAATTAAAAAGATTTATGATCGAAAGGTGAAGGCGGACAAATTTCAGATTGAAGACATAGTGTTACGGTGGTGTTATAGACATTTTTGTGCCTTACAGCATTGAGCATGAAATGTCCATAATCTAAGGGATCCGAAGTCCCTAAACATGTTGTACCTACCCCTAAAGGAACAAGGTCAACAAATTACAGCTTCTCCCAGAAGTTCTCCACCAGAAACTACTCAAAATTGGTCAAAACTGGATCAGTGCACCCTCAACAGAGAGGTTTTGACATTCAGCGCAGGTTGTACACACGGGAATTGCATTTCAGTGCACCTAAATACACTGTGAGGGTGCGCTGATCAGGAAAAGACAAGTGGCGGAGACAGTTTGCGAGGTGGATGATCATGGAATCTTCTAGAAACTTCTCATGGGACACTTGCCTCTCAAAATCGCCCAAGGATGAGTAAGAGATCAATGAGATCTCCAAGTGGCATCAAGAACTATCAGAGAGAAGACACTAATCAAAAACCCAGAGCTGACTCACACCTCTACAAATATCTATATATAGATCTCTCATCCCAGAGATCCAGAGGTTGGAGGCTGGAATTTTGTTATTGCAAAGAATTGCTGTTGGTTTGAGATTGGAATCATTGGGTGCTTAATGCTTTGAAGGGGGTGAAGATAGGAATTCCATTTGCTGGGAAGGAGATGCTGGATTGGAGCCCTCTGGGTTGTATCTCTTCCTGAACCTTGTTATTCATCAATAAATCTATCTTGGTTTCTCCTATATGCTGATGTGTCTTTGATGTATGATTGCATTAGTGTATTTAGTTTATTTCTAATCCTGAACTAGTTATGAATATGAATCCATGTCTTGTGTAGTGTTCTCTTCTTGTGATCTTGCAGAAACCTCTTGAAGTTGGGCGAGCGAGAAGGCAAGTAGCTGGGAACTCTCAAAGAGAAGAGAAACCAGATCGAGGGACAAACGGAAGACACCGGTTAGTCCATCCATCTCTCTTCGTTCTTAATTCATAAAGGAAGAATACTAGAATAGCTGTTTCTGTTTGTTGCTAAGGCACTGTCACACCTTAGGTGGATAGGATCGTCCTGCATAGGCATTTTTCCCCACAACAAATTGGCGACTCCGCTGGGGAGATCTGTTTAGTCATTTTATTTGTGTATCTATCATTGTTTGTTTCATAGACTCAACAACAACAATTGAACTCCATCTGCTATTCTCAGATGCAAAGTAGACAGCTGCTGCTTTGATCCAATCACTGGATTTGTCTATGATCTGAACAATGGACTCACAAATGATTTGATGGTCCTTTGCGATAGATCTTAGCCCTTCCTCAAAGCATCCCTTTGATTGTACCTTGCTTGCTGCTTTGATTTGGCCTAAAACTGTAGATTAAATAGCAAACTGTGACCTAGAACCCAGTGAGAAACTCTCGTTTCTCCTTCAGCGCAGACCCTGTGAAGAGGTTCTGCATTTCAACGCAGGTCCCATGAAGGATACCTGCGCTGAATGTCAAAACCTCTGTGTTGAGGGTGCGCTGATCCAGTTAGGCCTTGTGCAGCTGGGGTTCTCTGCTCTGTTTTGCCTTGTTTTGATCTCTGTTTTTTGCAGCCTGTAACCAGCATAGGTACCTGTCTGATAACTCCTTTTCTCTGCTTAAATTTCGCCTCCTTTTGTACAAAAAGACTGTGAGTGTTTTTATGTGTTTGTGGCATCATTTACAGTTTTCCTTTGCAAGAGTGAAATAGTCATCCTGTAGCCCTTGATTCAGATCTGTTGATTGTGATCTTAGGAGAGAGTTCATTGGCTGTTTACAGTTGATTATACATTTACTTTTGCTTTTGGTTTGAGTTTGTCTCTTTTAAGTGTCGAAACAAGTATTCATTTCAAAAATCGTTAAGTGTTGTAATCTCTTCTACCCTTTCTGATTTCGAAAAAGTAAACTTGTTTGTATTTGTCATTTAAAAGCAAATTCAAAGTTGTGCAAAAAGCTTTCTTTTTAGGCATCAATATTAAGAGAGCGGAAAAAAAACACCTGCATTGTGCATTTGCATATTGATAGTTTACATGGTTGATTTAGGAAAAGTGCATTAGAGTGTGCTGATTGCTCTTTGAGAAAAGATGTTGTCTTTCTTTTCCCTTTGTAGCTAGGATTTTCATGGTTGAAAAGATATAAAAATATTGCTTATCATCTTTAGACTGCATTTAGGAATTGTATCATACATCTCGTGGTGAACCTCAAAAGGCAAACTTCTAAAAAGATCAACCTAAAATAAATTGAATGAACTTAACAACGCTTTGCAACATAACGCACAACATAGAGGTCTAGGCTAGAGACGTGTTCCGGCGTTGTAAAGCCTGGTGACTGTCGATCTCGCTGATGGTGGGTGATTCCTCCTGAGGGACGATAGCGCCAATACGGATTGTGCTCCCACGTACCGTCGAGTATATATTGGGAGACCCCTATAGGCATAAAACCTTTATCCTTAGGAAGCCGTGTCGGCCGCCCTACTAATCGCAATGCACTGAACACAGCATTCAGGAAGATCGACCGCCCGTACCTTAAAAAGTATTCTGCGGTTTTGCGAAAAGTTTGGCACACCCTCTACCTAGAACTCCAGAGCAGTTCCTTTTGGCATTTTTCAAACTCTATAACGGAAAAATTCCACCCGAGCATTTGTCACTTCGGGCTCGTTAAAACATCGAAGGAGACTAGAGTCATCTTTTGCTTTTTCTCTACTCTTTAAAATTGAAAAAGCAGGTTGTGTCTAAGCGTCGTTAAAATTTATTTTAAACGGAATAATCATCACCATTCCCTTGTTGATCTTCGAAGTTAGTCTCTTTTCATCGTAGTTCTTGTAGAATCGCTAGAAAATCTTTTGGGTAGACTAGATATGTCTGAACAACCGTTGACATCCAGGACTGTGTCGTCCGACACAGCAACGGCAGATCCTCCTGCTGCTACCCCAACAATGTTCGATGGTATACCATCTGTCCCGGCAAGTTATCAACAATAAGCCGGAGTCCCATCAGGGACTGCTTCGACGACATGGTTAGTTCGTATTTCTTCATCCGGATTATCATCTGGTATTTCTTATGTTGAAACTCAACAAATTGATCCAATGTGTCTTCAAAGGCCAATCTGCCCTTTAAGTACCGGATTGCCACCATATGGAGGGCAGTATGCCTTTTCATTGTTCCCTCCCGGAGAACAACCATATGGGAGTTTACAACAAAGTTCAGGTCAAACTGGAATTACATCCAGCGGTTGGGTACCAATACTGCCTCAGCAACCAAGGGTTGTATATTCAATGCAACCAGTCCACCCTGTGTCGAATATTCCCACTATACCGGCTATGGTTACTGCGTCGCAAGTAGAAGTGCTACCTGTTGTATGTCAACCCCAACAGCCTCAGGTTGCAATACAACAACCTCTTGTCTCAACGACTCAATCACAACCTCAGGTTAGTGCCTCCTTATCTGGAGCGACTCAGGATCAAACAAGTACTGTGACTCCTCATCTTGGTCAATCATCCAGTATTGGTCAACAACAAATGGTTCAACAACCAGAGCTGGTTCAAACTCAACAACCCCCATTCCAGCAATCATATCAAGGACCTGAGCAACAAGTCTTTGTGAGTAATGGGAAACCGCATTTCCAAAGCGGTAATCAACAACCATATTATAATGGTTATGCCCATCAACCTTGTCAAAGTTGCCAGCATCAAATACATTATGCTGGTATGCAAAGACCCACTGCTCAGGCGATTCCATCTTATCCTGGGTATGCTTCGCCTAACCTGAATCAACAGTTGCCCTTTGTAGCAACTCTAGAATTACCAGATCTAAACCGACTGACGAATGATCCAATTGCTTATGCCCCTTGGTGGCCAGCAATTCCGCATAAACTTTCGTCAGATATTCCTAAATTTAATGGAAATCCGGGTGAAGATCCGTCGAATCATGTGATGACATTTCATCTGTGGTGTTCATCAAACACCCTAAACGATGATTCGATTAGGCTTCGCCTTTTTCAGAGGACGTTAACTGGTCCAGCAGCAAAATGGTATATTGAATTGCCTAGAGCTTCGTTCAACAACTTCAGTACCTTAGCCATGACTTTCTTAACCCATTTTCAATTACCGATAAGGTATGAAACGGGAACGGAACTCCTAACCAATTTCAAACAGACAATGGCCACTCACATATCTGATCACATACATGAGTGGCGACGTCGTCGTAGGATGGTAAAAATGTACGTTCCCGATCAGCTATTAGCTGAATGGTTTATCAAATCCTTACTTCCTACAATCACGGAAGATGTGGCAAAGGGGGGAGTCGTAACAGAAGAGCAAGTCATAGCTCGTGCGCAATATCTGGACTTGGTCTATACTCAGTCTGGCACGCTCTACAACAAAATACATGACGCCCCTAGACTGAAATTCTCAATTCCTCCTCCTCCTAAATCAAACAATGACTCTCATGCCATCGATGGCGTGATTGGCACGACAGACACGAAATCGACAAAGGCTACATCTACAAGGGCCCGTAAGATTTCCAGTCAAAATGCAAATGAGGAACTTCTTGCCTCGGAAGTAAATGCCGCGTCGACCGACAAGGGCAAACAACTGAAGCAACCAGGGGGCAAGAAGAAAAAGAAAGGGAGAAAAAGGAAACCCCCTGCGGGGTGTCATATATGCGATGAGGATCATTGGACGAGAGATTGTCCACATATAGCTGAAGTTAAGAAACTCTTTAAAAGTTCAAAAACCTCAGCAGTATTGACTGATTCGTTTCCAAGCCCGGGTACCAAACTGGTTGCTAATCAAAATGCTTCCCGATCCCAAGTGCTTATGTTGTCTATCTCAAAGCAGCAAAATGATGCTTTGGCAAGGAATAAAGATTACGGGAATCCACAGGTGTCGAATAACAAGGCTAATGAACAACCTAGTAGTTCGACAACAACTTTGACCAAAGTTGTGCCACCCACCATTCCTGAACAAATGATAAAGTCGCCAAAGGGAGTAGTGTACAAGTCGACATTTAATCCTCGTGCAAAAATAGCACAGAATTATAATATAATAGAGGACCTGGCCCAATCGCCGTCCGCTATGTCGACGCTTGAGGTACCGCAAAATTGCCTCTCCCAAGAGCAAGCTTTATTATCAGCAATAGGTGAAATTGACCCAATGGACTCCAACCTTGTGGCCTTTGATCATAAAGGATATGACCCTCAGTTACCAGCTCAACTAGCTTTCCTTATTCAAGTGAAAGCCCTCAACAAAACTGTTCATCGAACAATTATTGATGAGGGGGCATCTACATGTATTATGTCGATGAGTTGCTGGAAGAATTTAGGCTCACCACCCTTTTCGAGATCGTCAATGATGTTAAAAGCATTTGATGGACGATCATACACTCCATACGGGATTTTAAGTAACTTGCAAGTTGAACTAGGGGGCAAAACAGTAGGAATTGATGTTGAAGTAATTGATGGAAACCTCGATTACAACATCCTACTGGGAAGGCCCTGGATATATGCCATGGCCGCAGTTGTGTCGACCTACTTCAGGAAGATTGCATTTCCCTTTCAAGGAGGAATTACAGTCGTCGACCAACAAACTTTCCTCCCCGACAGTTCACAAGTTACGGGAAGCATTCCAATGATCCATGGAAGCAATCATTCGCTTCAAAATATTGGAGTAGGTCTCCTAAAAAACCCTGCCTTAATGGGTACTTTTGCCCTACCGCCTGCAAGTAATCTGGCGGAAGTGGCCACAGTGGAAACCTACAATATGAAATCTTCTATATCTAATGGATTCAGAAGATTCCTAAACATTTTGTCAGCGTGGATCATCGCCCTAATAGAAATACTGTAAATACGGCGGGCTCCGAGGACGGTTCTAATCTCGTGTCAACCTCGTTAAAAAATGAAACAAGGAGTCATGAGGATAGTTCTTTTACTGTGTCAACCTCATTAAAAAATTAAACAATCTCCTTTCCAAATCTCAAAGGTAAACCTTCATTCCAACCACCAAGTTGAATGCAATGAAGCTTGGGGGGCATGCACCTTGATTTGCGTTATTATGCTGGGGGCATGCAAACTTATCACGAGCAGTGTTACTGTAGGGTTCAAGCTCGTTAAAAAATAAACCCGCATTAAGCAGTTTTAACACATAGTTCATGCTCGTTAAAAAATAAACATAAGATCGAGCAAATGTTTCCACCCACGTTTAAGCTCGTTAAAAAATGAACTATTCCGGTAAATAACCACCGTGAATGTAATATCATCAGCCATTAAAGCCTTGGTCGTGTTTGCCCATCACCTCCACTTTTCCATTGGCCGATCGTTCACCTCCATATGATTGTTTACCCATTTTGAGGAACAACTGCGAAGAGTGATTTTGCTAGCCATCCTTGTGAAACTGCCGTGATTGGAAAATTCCAACCCTTACCTGGAATCAGCTGCTAACCCGTTTTATCACTCGTTCCTCAAAAGACAAGTCTTCTTTAAGCTCTTTTCATCTGACTCATAAAATATGAAAAGATTGTCGAGTTTTGGCCTTCCAGCTCGTTAAAGCGACCGGAAGTGCTATCCCTCCTCTAGATTTTAATATTTTTTGGACATGAGGGATTATTGTACAAAAAGATCGAGCGCTTGTTTTGTTCGGCTCGTTAAAACTATCGAAAACTCATCCCTTCTGTATTGTTTTATACCTTTTCAGACTTAAGGGATTAGATGACGAAAAAGGACTTTCGGAGTTGACTTTACGTACCTTTTCAGACTCTCTAAAAATGAAAAGGACCGAGTTATCTTTGTCGTTAGACTTGTTAAAAGCATTAAATAGCGACAAACTTGTCTTTAGGCGAGAACGAGTTTCACTATCGCTAGGCTCGTTAAAACATAGCGATGGGCTTGCCCGAAGGGCAAGTTATAGAACAAGCATATGTTATCCTCCTCAAGCTTGACAAAAATAAAGAGGTACTGGTTAGCAATGACTGGGGAAAAATTGGGAGAAACTCAAGAAAACTTTGATGGTAGCAAGTCGCTCTTGAACATGACACTTTTCCTCCGTACCACAGTCGGGTTGGGTTGTTTCATTCACCGGTCACATCACCATGGTCTCGCCATACCATCCATATTTGGGGTAATGCTACCGATCCATCGCATAAGTGTCGCCATATGTTCAAGAGAAGTCGTTCAGAGAAGTCAACCGTGTCCTATCCACTGCCATACATTATCCTTCATCCTTTCATGACCGCCACCCTGAATCATATGTCATCAAATAGTTTTCACCTCCATCAAAATCATTTGCTCCGTTCCGTGTCACTGATGTGGGATTCATTAAGGCCCTCCTTTGACAGATCGCTTCTTGTCGACATCAGCTCATTATCCAAGAAGTTGATCTAGGAACAACCCCTTCAGTACTTTGAAGCTTGCATGCCTCAATGGCAAGTTTCTCACTTCCGGCGACAGGTATATATCAATGAACTTCGACCGAAAGATTTTGCGTGGTGTTCGACGCCAAGTCCTTTATTCACACCACGTGAATTGTACTGTAGTACCTTGAGGGTCATTATCATTATCGGTGATTCCTCTCGCGCTTGTTAACGGTTTACCTCATTGACCGGTAATCAAGCGATGTCTTTCCGTGTTCGACTTCAGAACATTTCTCACATGGATTTACTTGTACTTAGAGTGAAGATCGAACGAGTTTGAAGACCCCGAATCTAGTTTCATCCATCCGGGCTGCGATATATATTTAGGAAAAGTAAAAACATTGACATGTACATCATTGCAGCAGATAATCATCCTACACAAAGGATGATAATTTCATCAAAATTATCAGTCTACCATCAGACGATTGTCTGTTCTATGTACAGAAAAATGAATTTATAAAGTTGAGCATGGGAATGCCCGCCTCATCTAGATCATGAAAGCAGTATGAAAAATAATGTATTGTATTGTATTGTATTACAAGTCTCCTCCCAGCAATGAATGAACTTCGGATCCTCCTGATAAAGCATTTCACCCGATAAATGGCCTCATACTTTAGGGGGCAACTGTTATAGACATTTTTGTGCCTTACAACATTGAGCTTGAAATGTCCATAATCTAAGGGATCCAAAGTCCCTAAACATGTTGTTCCTACCCCTAAAGGAACAAGGTCAACAAATTACAGCTTCTCCCAGAAGTTCTCCACCAGAAACTACTCAAAATTGGTAAAAACTGGATCAGTGCACCCTCAACACAGAGGTTTTGACATTCAGCGTAGGTTTTACACACGGGAATTGCGTTTCAGTGCACCTAAATACACTGTGAGGGTGCGCTGATCAGGAAAAGACAAGTGGCGGAGACAGTTTGTGAGGTGGATGATCATGGAATCTTCTAGAAACTTCTCATGGGACACTTGCCTCTCAAAATCGCCCAAGGATGAGTAAGAGATCAATGAGATGTCCAAGTGGCATCAAGAACTATCAGAGAGAAGACACTAATCAAAAACCCAGAGCTGACTCACACCTCTACAAATATCTATATATAGATCTCTCATCCCAGAGATCCAGAGGTTGGAGGCTGGAATTTTGTTATTGCAAAGAATTACTGTTGGTTTGAGATTGGAATCATTGGGTGCTTAATGCTTTGAAGGGGGTGAAGATAGGAATTCCATTTGCTGGGAAGGAGATGCTAGATTGGAGCCCTCTGGGTTGTATCTCTTCCTGAACCTTGTTATTCATCAATAAAGCTATCTTGGTTTCTCCTATATGCTGATGTGTCTTTGATGTATGATTGCATTAGTGTATTTAGTTTATTTCTAATCCTAAACTAGTTATGAATATGAATCCATGTCTTGTGTAGTGTTCTCTTCTTGTGATCTTGCAGAAACCTCTTGAAGCTAGGCGAGCGAGAAGGCAAGTAGCTGGGAACTCTAAAAGAGAAGAGAAACCGGATCAAGGGACAAATGGAAGACACCGGTTAGTCCATCCATCTCTCTTCGTTCTTAATTCATAAAGGAAGAATACTAGAATAGCTATTTCTGTTTGTTGCTAAGGCACTGTCACACCTTAGGTGGATAGGATCGTCCTGCATAGGCATTTTTCCCCACAACAGGTGGGATGCTAGAAATGAGGATAAAGGAAAGCACGGAAAGTACGAGAACCTATGAAGGGACCATACATAATTGCAGCATATAGGGGGCGGAATGATTTCCTACTCAAAGAAATGGACGGGGAAAATTGTTCAGGAGGACCAGTAAATGGTATGCTTTTGAAATGGTACTATTTCTAAGGATATTTCTACTATCATATTCATCATTGTACATATCATTTTATTCATTCCATTTCCGAAGTTTGTATTGTCACCATTCATTTAGCTTGGGGCCCGAAGTGAAGGCTATAAGGCTGAATGTCTAGTTTCAGTGTTTGAGTGTCTAGTGTCAGTTGTGTGAGTTAGTCTCAGTTATTAGTCAGTTCAGCTATGAGTCTTGAGTCAAAGTTTCATAGTGTTAGTTTTGGTGTTTTGAAGTTATTGACTCCATATTGCCCAATGGATGAGGCACTTGTCTGCTTTTCCAAAGATCTGTGGTTCTTGGCACCTCCAAGGAGCTACCATCCCCATTGGGGCCAATGTTAGTGTCAATGTCTTCACACCTCCATCAGTGATCAAATTGTTATTTTTGCATTCATGTTAGGTGTCTCATTCGATCAGTTGCATTCCATTAGGTCATGGATCAAATGATGGTAGTGGTTTCATTTTAGTTTCCCTCATGTCATATACCTACTGACTTGTTCAAACATCTTTTTAGTCATTCATAGTCATTCCAGTTCATTTCATTTATAAAAACCATTCCTAGGGTTTAGTTTCATTAGGTCTTAGGGTTTGTCATCATGGTCATTCAGAATTGAATAAAAGGGTCAGCAGGCACATGAGGAGGATAAAAAGGTTCATATAGTCATGTGTTTAATTCTGATATGCTGAATAAAGCTCTTTCACCTCAAAACTTTGTTTTGAGGTAAAACAGAGCATTTGTATTTAATGAGTTCATTTGATGTAATTTTACTATTCCTATATGTAATAATTATGCTCCTGGTGACCTGGAAACAATGCCAGTTCCTGCCACTACAAGAAGTCCATGAAGTAAGTGTAATTCCACCTGCAAAAAAGTCAGAAAGTCAAAACAATTAAAATTCAGAAAAAACAAAGTATTTTAAACAAGTGATAAAACATTAGAAAGTGGGTCTTGTTAATGAAAAATTAAAAAGAGATATGGTATAAAAAGCTCATCCATGTGTTTCATTTCTTTCATTAGTGAAGAGAAAAGTGCTAAGTGAAGCTCAAGCAAGCACGATTTTTCACCATCATCGAGAAAGAAGGAGGAAAACAGTGAAAATTAGGAAGGTTGAATGGCGTTGTGCATCACTTGTTCAGTGTTGCGCATTAAAAGTATGTTGCACACCTATTGAGTATTTGCAGTGTAAATTTTCATGGGCACTGCACATTAAAATGGCACTACGCACCTGTTAGCAAGCATTGTGCACCTGTTGGGGAAGGCTCAAACACATATAAATTACTATCAAAACACCTCCAAAGCTATCTAATGCTTATTCCAAGTAAGTACAGTCCTCCACCTTGCTAAAGAAAACCTACTGCTTGATTTATTGAGTTGTGTGGTATCATCTAAAACAAACCCTAGTATTTATGAATTTCTTCTCAAAACCCTAGAGCCACTATACGTAGCCTAAAAATTCATATTTGATTCAGTCATCTCAACTGAGATTGACAAGGAGAGAGCCCTCTCCCGACCTGGTACAGCTAGCTACCAGGTTAAACATGGTTTGTGCTTGCCCTAGATTGCCTCCCTTCAGCCTGAGGTCGATCTAGGCTCTAACAGCCCCAAAGGTAATACCAATCCATTAATTTCCCATGACATGGTTTCTTAAAATGTTGAGTGGCCATTTTTGTATAACCCACTCTTCAATGAGTTGGAGGGAAGATTTTCTTCCTACAAAATGGCACACTAAGGGAGTCTAGGTTTTTACAATGTTGTAGTTAAAGTATTTAGTGTTGCAAAATTTCAAAACTTGAGGTTAGGTTTGTGGATGTTCATAACTTCTAATTCTATGCAAAGGAAGGCTTAAAAATTTCACAATAGAAGGTTTGCAGATCTTGTAATAGAAGCCTTTGGTGTCCCTAGAGAAAAATGGTTTTTGGATAGAATTGAATGTGTCTAGGTGCCACAGAGAAAGCTTGCAGATTGTGGTTATCTCTGCAATAGTGTCGTTGCATTTGGGTATGAAAATTTGGATGGCTTTTCCTCCATAGAGAGAATTCTCTCTCCCAAACATATAGTTCCAACAAAATTATTTTGGATATGGGGTAGGAACTGACAGGAAATAACAAACATTTTTTTAGGAAAATATGGGACCCTACAAATTGTATATTATATCCACAAAATTATGTGTATATTATGCCAATAAATAACACTGAAAATGGTATGAATATTTAATGCAATTATTTTTTCAACTGGGGAAGTGTAAGGCTAAAGCTGAACATTTTCATTGTGGAATGGGAGGTCTACACTATTTTCTTACAATGTTTCCATCACCACGGTGTGGCACTCACACTCAATCATATTTGACCTGGAAACCCAAGGAACTCTTGAAACACCTTTCATTCAAAAATATAGAAAGGAAGCACTAGATGCATCATGCAACAAAGGTGTGAAGGGAACCTCCTAAGCCATTATTGCTAAAGTTGTGCCCCAAATTGGCCTCTTCCCTAAACAGTAAAAAATTGTGCTACTTTTGGTCAAAACCAAGCTTCTACTTGCTCTAGGTCTGAAATTTGAATCTGGAAATTTGTAGGTTATTCTCCTTCAATAGTACTACATTGACAAACTTCATAAGCCCTTCCTATAACAAAACAAGGATATAATAAAAAAAATTACTTTCTTGACTAACCATGCCTCAATTAGCATCAACATCAGTTTATGTGGTTAAACCCAAACTTATGATAAAGCCAAAGAAGGATACTAGGAAAATCATGGTACAAAAAAAATAATTGAGGTGGTCAGGCTGGCCTACTTATGTCAAAATCAAGATTTATTTAATTCAAATCACTTGTTTCGATTGTTAAAATAAGTCTTAGAAAAATAAGTCACCAATAAAAAACAAACTTGAGGGGGAACAAATAGGAATTTTCGGAGATATATGATGAATTTTATGCTAAGAAAAAGTGAAAACGACTTAGAACATAGAGGGAAATTGGTCATATGTTTATGGCCAGATTATGACAAGTTTTACAAGATAGTTTTTAAATATGTGCTATGTAAGAAACATAATTTTATTCTCTACATAGTGTGATATTATTTGCAACTTGGAGAAAGAAACAATTATTAAACTTGGTTAGTTGTTCAATGATTTAATATAATCAAAATTTAGAAATTGAAACCTTAGAAATTAGCTTTGAAAACAAGAAGTGATTATAGAAACCCTAAAAGAACCTTCGATGAGAAGAAGGATAGAAAAACAAAAATTACTTTCTTGTCAAACCACATCTCAATTGACATCAACATTAGTTTTTGTGGTGTTGAAGCCCCGAAAATCGGGTCGACAACAAGGGGGATACCCACCCGGTCCGGACCTTGGTTGGCAGCTCCTTATCCGTTTGGTATAGCGGGTCCGACTGGGGATAATGGGACCAGTTTCCCAATCTAAGGGGTGTGTGTGTGTAGAGTTGGATAATGCCGATCCAAGAGTATTTAGAGTTAGACTAATTCAAACTTCTAAACTAACTCTATGCTATTGTAATCTAATGAGAAACAACACATCTAATCTACACTAACCCGGGGTGTATTTCTTCCATTATGCGATCTAAAGAGATTTCGAACAATAACTAGTAATAAAGATCATTCAGCTATCATAAGAATAGAAATAAGTTAAGATAAACCATTCTGCATAAGAAGTTAAGCAAAACAGTTGTGAACAACATATCGCATAGTAAGTTATTCATATATCAAGCACAAATAAATGACTCCACCATACATAAGTGCCAAATGGTAACCCACACATTCATGCATTAACATATAAACAAATGAAAACTACATATCACTTTAAGAATATAAGCAGAAATTGGTCAAGAGATAAAAGTACCATTTATGACTAATCCTACCCATAAACTTTAAGCAATAACGATTTATCTCTACTTGTTCTAACATCTACTAAGAGTACAAAAGTGCAACATCAGTAGCAGACATTAAAATGCAAACATTAATAAATCTCGATCCATCCATTCATCAAAACCTCCTCTGAGGGTGCAGAAGTGCATGTTCCGAGGACAAGTTTTTGACAAATTTCTGGACACTTCTCCAAATGCAATGAGAAGGGTTAAAATACTACTTCCTAATTCTAATAATAGTATTATTACAAAATTTAGGATGTGGTTTTCAAATGACCGTCCTTTTTCTAATCTAGTTAAAAGAAAAAACAACATTCTAAATAAGGTTATTCATGAACTTGGTCCTTAAAGTTGCAAGTGTTCAGCATGGGCTTGAGGAGAGTCGGCTGACTGATTTCTGCGCTGAGCTGGGCTGCGAAAATGACATCTATGAGAGCTGGCACTACTTTTTCGGCCGCGTTTGTGATGCATTTCACCGTCATCCATTGGTTGTGCGGCTTGACCAAGTACGTCCAGTAACATTCCCAATTCAACCTGGTTAATGCTTGGATTGCTCTCCCCTTTGCCTGCGCTTTCTGCTTCCATTCTGCTTCCAGTTGTAACTTATTTGGTAGGTACCCTGGGGTGGTCTCTGCAATTAAATTGGCCCTGTGTAAATTCTCATTTACACAGTCGATAAGAATGCTTGCCTGTGTAGCCGCTGTCTCTGCTGCTCGCTCTGCCTGCCTGATTTGATCGTCCCATTTATTAAAGAGCAATTCTTTATGATTTTCGTTTATCGTGGGCGCACCTGCTCTTTTCCCTTCATCATCATCCTGCCAAGTTAAATATTTTATCACCCTTTTGTCACTCTGATCATAGTCACTCCGCAAGTCTACCACTTGATTGGTGATTTTATCGCTTAGCTCGCAATAGTGACTCCACTGTGATATTTTACGTCCCAACTCTTCCTGTTTCTGCAGTAGTTTCTCATTCAAGCCAATAGATTCTGAAATAAATTATGCCAGCTTAGGCTCATCTTTATGCATTTCTTGTAAAGTCTGCAATTGCTTTCCTTTCTCGTCGAGACTTCTTTGATAGCCTATCTGCATCTGTTGAAAGTCTTCCTGCAGTTTCTCGAGCTGTTTGGAAGCTTCAATGTTAGCATTGGCTTGTTGCAACTGTTGTTGTAGCAGTTGTATCTGATCTTCTTGTTCTTTTAATAATTGCTGAACTTCTGATGCCTTGTCAATAGTCGCAGAAGCATATGCTCCTGCGATCTGAGACAGCTTCGTGAGATTTTCAGTCGGGTTATTATTGGGGTCTTTCCATAAGACATCCAAATGTTCGGCATCTTGTGACAGCGTATTTTCTAGTTTTCTTTTCTTCCTTTGTCTCCTTACAACTGCTTTGTGTTGGGGACTATAGAATACATCTAGTGGGGGAATTTCTTCTACATTAAGTAGAAGTTCAGAAGGTGGAGCGATAGGAACGTGTTCTGCTTCTGTGACACTACTGACTATGGTCGAAACCACTTCTTGCACTACCTGTGTATTGTTCACAGGTGTTTTCAGGGCTTGCCCTTCAAGATTGATCAATTCATTGAAGGTTTCCCATTCTTTTTCCAGCTCTGTTGTGACGAGTGGTGCTTCGATGACAGGAGGGGGGACATCTCTTGGTGGGGAGGCGATAACTTGCTGTTGAGACATTGCACTTGACTGAGCTGTATCTTTAGTTGTTTCTTCGTTTTTTCCTTGGTCGTATCCAGAATCTTTAGGATGCTCAGGTACTCCTTGCGCAGCGTTGGACTTAGATCTGGAAGTGCTATAGTTTTCGCTGAGGCTAATGCTTGGAGTTGGCTCTCTAGTAGGCAGTCGCAGTTTCTCTAGAGGAATACTGGCGAGCCTTCTTTCTCTGTATAACATGAATCTTTGGAGGTCATCTGGAGACAACCTCGACCGAGCTTCCCACAAAATTTCTTGGAGAAAACTTCTATTCTGAAACAGATCATCAAACAAATCTTTCTTTCAAGAGAACACTCTTATTTTGACATTCATTGTGAACTCTTGGGCAACATCATTTGGGTCAAATGGCCTTGCTGGGAATTTAAATAATTGAAGACACGTCACGTTCTCCACTTCGCCGCAAGCGTGTCCTACATCGAACAATGAGAAGGCCCCACAAGCTACAGGAAATTGAGGCCATATGGCCTTCTTCTTGTCCTTTAGGTCTTTGGTCAGGCCGCCTTCTGAACAGGTTTGGTAGGAGCCAACAGTTTATTAGGGATATATAGAGGTAGGACATGTGGAGGTACAGTGCTTCCAAAAAATCTAATGTAAGTAAACCATTCTTCCCCGAACCATCTCATGATGGGGATGATGTCAATTTGTGCCTCGGGAGAGCGCCTCGGGGGGTCTTTACCATACATTATTCTATACAGGGGCAAAATAAGCCCGTGGCAAATCTGGTAGAAGTGAGGGGCAAACTGAGAATCCCATAACACCTTATGATAAACATGGATGGGCAATGGGTCTTGGGTAGTCCATTTCCAACCCATAGTAGGGAATTTAGACACAAGACAAACAGAATCCATAACATATGCAGACAGATAAAAAGGAGGACAGACCCTTTGAGACAAGGATCTTTTAGACCGGTAATTGATAAAAGCCGTGTATAAATTATCAGAAAGGATTTTGGCCCAATCTATAATGTCGGCGTTTGTGGCAGCATCAATTAATGGTAGCCATTCAGACGAAAACTTGTTGATATCCGGCATCCCAAATAACCTACAGAGCATGACCGCAGCAAAACAATATGGAGAGGTGAGGGAACCAGTGTTGTACATACCGTTTTTGTCCTTTTTGAGTGGCTCCTCTTTTCTAGACCAATCTTTGGTGGTGTCTGATAGGTCTGGGTTCTCCGCCGCGAACTTCTTAACGAATTGTGCATTATAGGTCACTTGCGGTTCAGGAAGATGATACATAAGCTTCAAATCTTGCACAGCAAACGATCCGATAAGCTTGTGTCCTTGAACTTTGAATTGTTTGTTGTTCATGTCTGCATCATCCAGTATCCACTTGATCATATCCGTATATGGTAGAATTTTGGGTCTTGCCACTATTCTGTGAAGAAATGAACATGCTAAGTCCTCTATGGACGCCTCAGAAGAGCGGTGTGAGCCCGCGGCAGCAGCAACCTTCGTTATTCTAGGATTTCCTCTTCTAGCAGCCTGTACATGCTTTCCCATGTTGATATTCCCGCGTCTCTGTTACAGGCTGTGTCTGTATACAAAGGCGCCATCTCCTTCATCTTTTCCTTTGCTTCGGAGCTTTGAGCTTTATTTTTCTTTCCCATTTCTTCTTGTGTTTGTGTCTGAATCCTCTTAGCTCTTCGTTCCTGCAGATTATGAGTGAAATGGAAATGACTGATCCAGAAAGGTGATGGGAGAGTTTTAAATGCAGCAGACGTATCAAATATGCCACCTTACATGAAGTAAATCTCTACAAAGGCACGCGTCTTTAATTCACTTAATAACTGACAACTAATTCATTTACTATCATTAAAAGCGCATGATTTCGAGTCAGATTATGGTAAGTGGCTTTTCTTTGAATGGCGTGCTCGAAGGATTCGTAATGAAGTGATTTATGATTTGCTTACGTAACCTCGCATATCGCGCGATTGCAAATCGCACCATCGCAAATCATACCATTGCAAATCGCAAGGATGTAGCATCGCAGAGATTGAAACATCGCAGATCGCAGAAGTTTGATGTTTTCCAAATCTTGCCGGCTCATTTCTGCGATATGCGATCTTGCGATCAGCGTTATCGCAGATCGGTGAATCTTTAAGTTTTTCCTTATGGGTATTACTTTGTTGCAATTCGATGTTATTGTTAACACGAGGATCTTGCGTATACCAATTTTAAAGAGAAATGAAGGTATTTCCTATCTTTTTGCAACACGAATTTTAAAGATTTTCTCCTTATCATAGACTTAGGTTTAAAATATTCAAAAGACTTTACCTAAGATTATGATGGTAACCTTATTTTGAAGAAAATAAATTCTTGCTTTTCCTAAAAATTAACTAAGGGTCCCCATTCGTTTAGTATTTTGGTCAATACTTAAATGAACTAAGGGGGGGTTGTTGTTGGCCACAACATGTGGTTAAACCCAAACTTATGGTAAAGCCAAAGAAGGATACCAAGAAAATCGTGGTACAAAAAAATTAATTGAGGTGGCTTGGCTAACCTACTTATGTCAAAATTCAGATTTATTTGATTCAAATAACTTGTTTTGATTTTTTTTAAAAGTAGTCAAAGCAAAAGTTCCTAATATAAAATTAACTTGAAGGGGAAAGCATAGGAATTTTTGGAGATATATCACGACTTTTTGGCTCAAAAAAAGTGAAATAACTCATAACATAGAGGGCAATTGGTCATATGTTTATGGCTAGATTGTGACAGGTTATGCAAGGTAGTTTTTAAATATGTGCTATGTAATAAAAATACTTTTATTCTCTACATAGTGTGATATTATTAGCAACATGTAGAAAGAAACATGTATTAAACTTCGGTTAGTTGTTCAAATATTTAATATATATCAAAATTTAGAAATTGAAACCTTAGAAATCAACTTTGGAAACAAGAAGTGATCATAGAAACCCGCAAAGAACCTTGGAGGAGCAGCCGGTAAACTCAGTTACTTTGATTTAATTTTGACTTCATTCATTTGTTTCCAACTTATTGATCACTTGAGGCAAGAAGAGGGAAAATTAGGAATCCAAAAAATCACAGTCATACATTCATTTTAGATTTCCTTTGCATGCTTAATAAGACAAATTTTGGACACAAGAAATAATATTTTCATATGCTAGATTATTCGGAATTTTGGACAAGAGGAATGACTTTGGACATAGAGGAAAAATATTTTTGTGGAGTTGATAAATATAAGATGATGACTTCACATCCCATGGAAAAGGTGGAACCTTCGTTTGTCTTCATGTCTACAATGTTGCATTTGCCTTCAAGGTGAAGGTAAGAGTTCTCATATGTAACATGACTACCTTCAAATTCCATGTTGAAGGTAGGATATTTACTTCGACTTCATGTCTACAAGGTTGCATTTACCTTTAACGCGAAGGAGTTGCTAAAAGATAAGATGACCACCTTCACATTCAATGGTAATGGTAGGATATTTCCTTTTCCTTCATGTTTACAAGGTTGCACTTGCCTTTAAGGTGAAGGAAAGACACGGTAATTATATATTTAGTTTCACTAATTCAATTACACTATAGTTTGTTCATAAAATACTTTATTAAACCAAAGGTTAGTATGAACCATTATGAATTTTCATAAATTTTTGAATTTAAGCTTATCTTATTTCATCTATGCATATAAAGAATAAAGCTAACCAAATGTCTAATTTCATCCTCTTTCTTATTCACATACAAAGAATAAAGCTAAATAATAAGTCTGATTTGTTTTGTTCTATACAATTTTTCCTCATCAAATTCAGTGCATCGAGTTAAATTTTCTTTTAAAATTACCTCTATCCCCCTCTCCTTCTCACTTGTTTTGTTTTGGGATTGTTAATTTGTTTTGCAAGTATTAGTTTGGTAAATGTGATTTCCTTATTTTCTCTAGATGTTAAATGTTGAGTGTCCATTTTTGTATGAGCCACTCTTCAATGAGTTGGAGGGAAGATGTTCTCCCTATAAAATGTCATAATATGGGAGTTTGAGTATTTGCAATTTTGTTGTTGATGTATACAGTGTTGCACAAAGTTAAAACTTAAGGGCAAGTTTGTGGAAGTTCACAATCTATAAGTTTCTGAAAAGGAAGGCTTACAAATTTCACAATATAAGGTTTGAAAATACTGTAATAGAAGCCTTCGGTGTCCCTAGAGAAAAATTATTTGTGGATAGAATTGAATGTGCAAGTGCCACAGTGAAACTTGCAGATTGTGGTTGTCTCTGCAACAATGTCGTTGCATTTGGGCATGACAACCTAGATGAGTTTTCCTCCATAAAGAGAATTCTCTCTCCAGAATGTACAATTCCAACAACATTATTTTGGAGGTGGGGGTAGGAACTAACATGAAATAATAGACATTTTCTAGGAAAATATAAGACCCTACAAATTGTATATTGAATCCGCCAAATTTTGTGTATAGTATACCAGTAAATAACAATGACAATGGTAGGAATAATTAATGCATTTATTTTTTTAGTTGGGGAAGTGAAGGGCTAAAGCTCCAGGTACTAACATTTTCAATATGGTCTGAAAGGTCTACACTATTTTCTTACAATGTTTCCATCTCTAGGGTGTGGCACTCAGATTCACTCATATTTGTCCTTGCAACCCAAGGAACTCTTCGAAAACACCTTTCATGCAAAAATACAAGCATGCATTAGATGCGTCATGCAATAGAGGTATGAAGGGAACCCCCTAAGTCATTATTACTAAAGCTATCCCCCAAACTAGCCTCTTCCCAAAATAGTAACATATTGTGCTACTTTTGGTCAAACCCAGGCTTCAACTTGCTCTGGGTCTAAAATTTGAATCTTGAAAATTTTGGATTATTCTCCTTCAACAGTACTACATTTATAACCTTCATAAGCCCTTCCTATCTATTAGCTAAATCTCAAACAATTTCAAGTAAATATGATTGCTATGAAACAACAAATTGTAATTGCATGACAGTTGAAGGTTCCATTAAGAAATGTAAAATATAAAATGGGTCTAGTTTGTCTGAACCAAATCATGGGTATGAAAACTGAGATACATATTTTTAAATGCTAGGTTGAAGCATAATTATTCAACAAAATGCTTGATAAAAATAAACGTCCTGAAACTACTCCCATTGCTTATTAAACATGAGAATTCATGTTTTAGAAATAAATTCTTCAAAAAAAAATCCAACAAACCCAAATATAAAGAGTGGGAAATATTACTGCATTCATTGGGGTAACATATGCATCTTAGTGTGATCCCACAGTCCCCATCAAGCCTCTGACATTCATCACAGAGTCTAAGTTCCAACCCACGATCCTAAATAGAGAAGGAGAGTTGAATCCCATACGCCCCAACATTGTTATGTCCTCCTTTATATACACACTAGACTAAGTGGTAACAGAGAGTACTTTCTGGAGTCTATAGCATAGCCTAAAGCATCAAGGCCCTTTAAAAAAAAAAACCTTATTTTCTTTGCCTTCACGTATCATATCCTCTATTGGAGAGAAAAGTTCATGCCTTCTAGGAACATGAGGAAACTATGTATCTTTTTTTTTGACAACTGCATTCAGGGCACTAACGACATGCTTCGCTATAACATAACAACGGTTCTTATCACATGCACCATTGTGAGCTATGATCACAACAATTGTGTGTGGCATTGAAGAAGAATCCTTGTAAAAATGAACTTCTAGGACAACAAGAGGATGAGCTTCCATTTTGTCCTCATTTAAGAATGAAACATTGAGCTCATTCCAAATTCCCTGATGCAATACAAGGTTGAAGGATTGATTCTCATAATCATGGGAAAGCTTTAAGACCCCTTTAAAGTTCTACAAATGAATCTACATTGTGACATGACTTCTCCCTGATTATGGGCTTCATAGGGCCATTCTAAAGATGTCACAATATTTGTCTGTTCACCAGGAAAATAATTATTTTTCAAGCTAGTGTTGTTGAACAAGGTTTCGAACAATGCCAGGGAATTGTTGATAAAATGGGAGGTCTTTTTGCATAATCTTTTAATTCACAGGCGAAATTATTTCTCCCATTATCTCCAATCGAGTTCTGGAAATCCTTGAGGCATTATCATGTTTTGTCATAGCGACACTTAAGAGAAAGATTAATAACAAACTCTTGCTGAACAAATAGGAAGTGACCTTCATGTTGACCAGCGTGGCATTCAGATGATATATTGTATCTTGGAGTAGCTCCACACAATCCTACTGGGCCAAATGTTCATCTCCCCAAATAGGAATAGGGGTTGCAATATTCAGAGTAGGATTGGAGAAGCTGCTCTATGGTGACTTGAACAAAATCCTTAGGTTCCACCAGTTGTCAACACCTAGATATTTGACCTACGTAGACTTGCACAACTCAGGCAGTATGTATACCAGGCATTATACATACCAGGTTCGACTCATGAGTATGACCTCAAACTTGAATGTCAAATATAAGTCGAATTTATTTAGCTTGTTTGATTCAAATCAGAAAAAACCCTAGAATAAGCATTACATTATCATTTTTCCCTCCTTGAGGAAAATGTAGCCTCAAAATAAAATTAAAAAAACAAGGAATAAACACCTACACACGCCCTTCCGAAAGGTAGTTCAACATTCCACCAACTATTTCAAGAATGTCCTTAATTTTATGGGATAGATTTGACCCAATCCCATCACACGTTTCCAACACTCCATTTTGCTAAGCCCTAAGCACAACCCATAAGTAATGTTCATGTCAAACTCCTTTAATATTCCGTCCACTTCATCACTTTCATCATCTGTAACAAAATCAAGCACAGTCAGTCTCTGCAAAACGGTTCTGAAACAACAAGAAAAGAAAGGAAATGGTCATGTGGGAGGGTAATAACATAACCTGCAACGATGTTAGCAACAGATAACTTGGCATCAACATATATTGAAGGCGAGACTTTCAATTGCTTCTTGCTAGATTTAGTAGAAGAAAATACAGAATTTATCTTCTTCCTATGAAGGGAAAGGACATGTAAATATGTTCTTTTCTGCCCATTCTCATATATTAAAAACACAACCTGTCCCAGTTCATTTATCGGTGGTGATAGAGGTTGACACCTACACTAATGTGGGTGTTTTCGAATAGTTTTATTCATACCTCCACTAACTATGATGATCCAAGGATGCAAATCCTTCTAATCGTCTAAAGCACAAAATTGACCATGCACAATGAGACACAATGACATGGAGGAGAGTTCTTCCCAAAGAAAAATCTTACAACATAATTAGTTTTTATTAATTTACAAGTTTAAATTTCAACAATTAAAAATTAATAATTTAAAAAATAATAAATAAATATGTTAGACTTTAAGCTTCTGTGGTAGTTTTTTGGAGTAGCATGATTCAGATTATCGACAGTATTATGTTCATTCTGTCGACGTTTCAAATCCTAAAGGGGGTCCATCATCAGGACCAAAATTGATAGAATATGAATGATAGTTTCTTGAGAGAAGAATCTTCCGACCATAGTATATATAAACCTAGAAATTGATAAATTTTTATATAGAAGCCGACCCTTACATATATGAATTCTTTTATTTTTAATTTTAATTATTATAATAATTTTAGTTTAATTATTTTAATTTTGATTATTCTAGCTTTAATTATTTTAATTATTTGATTTTAATTATATGTTAAATTAATTAATTAATTAATTTAATCCGACAGAATGAACATAATATTGTGGATAATCCGAATCATGCTACTCCAATAAATAAATATTTCTTTCTTTATTTTTCAAAATATTGGGCATAAGTTATTATTAATATATTATAATTTATTTTAATTTTTAAAAATAATATTTAGCAAACAAAACACTAATACTTGTTGTGAAGATAAATCCCCTCTACGGACAGAGGTGATCTCTCTAGCCCAATGAGTGGGTCTAGCAACAAACTGAACAAACTAATGAAGAATTTCCTAGCTTATGTTTAAAAATGCAGAGAGAGACAGAGAGAAGCCTACCTCACTATGATGCTAATTTCTCAATCCTTTGATGATGACTTTAGTCCCTTAGCTTCCAGACTAGACCCATGATTGTTCCCTTTGGCTAAGTACTTGCAAGAGGTATCAAAGGACAATACAAGATACAAGAGCATACATAGTATATATCAAACATAAACTACTCGATAGATCAAGGAGTATCAAGCTAAATGCATAAATATTTAGACATTTATGGAAATTGAACATCAGATGTATATATTATTTAATCAAAAAGGGAAGAATACAACCATTTCCTTGATGTTGGAGACCTCCTTTTGGTGGATTTCCAATTCCAAGAGAAGAAACTTCAACCACTCCTTCTCCAACATAGATGGGAAATATTTAGGCATAATCTCAGCATAGGAATGCAAGCAATCAATGACCAACCATTTGGAGATGGATAGGATTTGATTTATAAGAAGGGAGAGGGAGTTAGGGATCCACAAAAGAGGGAGGAAGGTCCACATCTCAAGGGGAAGGCCCTTAAAGTTGGGATCAAGAACTCCAAGTGGGAGATCTCGACCATATATCTACCCAACAACATCCAAGTCATTGTTTCTTGAAGTTTCTAGCATACAAAGCTTCTCCTCCATTTTGAGAAAACTTGCTAGAAGAGGTTCAACGCATGATTTCATATCAAAACCCACCCTAGCAGCACTAGGTCAAAGAACTACATCCTGCCATCAGCACGGGCAAGCAGTGGAGCAAAGAGCCATGGTCCTGGAATTTAGGGTTTCAATCAACCTTCTCCAGAATTGACTTAGGGCATCTTTTTCTTCCATTATTCAGGGATGTTTCAGTATGTGTTTCATGATGAGTACAATTCCTATTTGTCAACATTTTGGCACTTTGGGATGTGGAACAGGAAGTGAACAAGAGTTGTGAAAAAATACTGTGTAACAGATGCCCCCTAAAGCATGAAGGCAGGACATGGAGTGATGGGTGAAATGCTTTACAAGTCAAGGAAAGGACCCAAAAAAACAACGTCAAGAGACCTGCAAATCAAGTATATACATATACATATCTGACATCTCTGATATAAACATGCTTAATGATACATCAATAGGAATTTAACAATACATGAATCCACAAGATGGGTGCAGCCATCCGAATAGAAGGGCTCATGTGCATGGATCCACGATATGGATGCAACCATCTTAATAGAAATCATCATATCCATAAACCCATGGTATGTTCGCAAACTCCATGCAACCTCGATTTTATCATATGGAATCCAGGGTCTTGGGCTTTGTCCCGATCTGATCAATGTATGAATTTTAGCATGTGAATAGATGTGTCAAAGTTGAACATGATAGAAAACCACCTGATTACTGGTCAATGATGTAAATTGTTAACATGGATGAGAGAAACCACCAATAATGCGATTGTTCTCAAGGTATAATCAACACAACCCACGAGTGTGAATAATGAAGATGAAGTCGAACACCCTTAGAATCACTAGCTCAAAGGCCAATGATGTAAACCTATCGTCGAATGCAAAGAAATTTCCATTGAAGCATGCAAGCTCCAGGGCACTAGAAGGGAGTTTCTAGATCATCTTCTTGGTTAATAAGTTGAAGTCGATAGGAAAAAAGTTAGACAATGTATAAGTGGAAAAAACTACTGATAGGACTTCCCTTGAACATATTGGAGACACGAATCCAGAGTTTGGAAACATTTGACTCAACATAGGATCAAAGGTCATGATGACGAAGAAGTATAATCGGATGAGAGGCAAAATTGATTTCCCAAACCCAGGAAAACAAGTGACTTAGTGAGGATATCCCAAAGCTGACATGAGCAACAGATGAGTGTCATGTTTAAGAGCGACATGCTTCCTTTACACAAAATACAATAGATGTTCACTTTCATTTCCCCCCACTATTTCTAGTGAGTACCCCATTGTTTTTTATCGCAAACCTGAAGGGGATAACATATGCTTGTCGTATAAGTTCATCCTTCTGATGAATCAATCCTAGTAAGTTTAATGAGCCCTAGGAAGGATAAAATCAGTCTTTTCCATGTGACAAGTCCTGCGCCATTTAGGTTTTAAGAGTCCGACAGAGGGTAACTTAACATCCTTTTCATGTTTAGAGAGTTTGAAAAAGAGGTGAAAAAGAAAACTCCAAAGGTCCCTTTTCGTAAATTGTCTCTTGAACCCGAAAAAGTAGAAAACAATATCCAAGAGAACCTCCTAGCCATATTCGAATAAGGTATTCCTTTTTCGTACAATAGTCCATCTCAATCCAGAAAAGGGTTAAACTTATATTGAGTATAAATGTTAGGTCCCTATACTACTAGTGTAACCCCTTATCGTTATTAGTAAAACCCCCTTATTATATTGTTGTACCCATGTAGTCCCAATATTGTTACTATTGTGCCCCATAGAAGCCCACTATTGTTATTATTGTGCCCTTACATTATTATTGTTATGGCAGCTCTAATTATATTGTGGCCCCCTAGACTCCTATATATAGAAAGGAGGTCTTTTCATTTGTATCATCGAAGAATTGTTCATTTGTGTAATGTAAAGGAGGTTTCCCCCTTGAAAAGGCTTATTTCTAAGGTGTTCATCTATCTTTTCTATCTTTTTGTGAGTTGGTTTCATAACATTTGGTATCAGAGCTTTGAATTCTAGGGTTTCGCTGCTCCAAACAGGTCATCATGGAATTTGCGCTATAACTTTTTTTTTGCGACGTTTCAAACACTAAAAAAAACCCATTTGAGAGGAAATTGCGCTGAACCTCGGGTCCAAATTTCAAAGCTTTTCGCACTATATTTGCGGAGATATTATCTAAGGAAATTGGCCTTTTTGCAGACTCCTCAATTACATTCCAAACAGGTGAACATGGGAAAATCGTCATAACTTTTGTTTCAAGCATCAGATTGAAATTTCATAAGAAGTTATAGAAAGAGGACATATTGTAGTTTCCTGTGTATATTTTTCAGATCCTAAAGTCAAAACAGTGACACGTGGAACTTCCTACAAGTTCGCTCTTATGAAAAGGTATATAATCAGGTCATCTTGGGAGATTGTGCATAACTCTTTCTTGGAGAATCTAAATTCGATAAGACTGGTGGCATTGGAAGGAGGACACTGAGGGCTACTGCAGGTCGCAATTTCAGAACTAGAAGAACCGAAATTACAGAGTTATAGTCATTTCAATATCGAGCTCCTAAAATAAAGAAAAGGTGATATGAGGAAGTTTGATGGCAAGGATCCGGTAAATTGGATACTTCAAATGGAGCAATATTTTGATATACATGGTGTACCACTGTTACAATAGGTAGGTATTGCGTCTTCATATTTAGAACCGGATCAATTTTTATGGTATAAAGGGCTTTATTCTCGAAAACAACTTGTTACGTGGTCAATTTTCACGGAGGAAATGATAGCACATTATGAGGATACAAAGAGAAACAACTTCTTTAGAGCAACACCACAACAATTGGAAAGAGTAAAAGGGCTTTGTTACATAGTGGAAAGTAAAATTATGGCAACAAGGTAGTCTACCCCTCACAACTATAAAGATGGAAGTGTTGTTTCTCCTATCCTCCCACAACCTACAAGGGTTACACCACAACAATTGGAAGAAGAAAGAGAAAAAGGGCTTTGTTACAATTGTGATAGAAAATGCACTAAAGGTCATAAGTGTGCTGAGAAGAAATTATTTTACATAGAGTATGAAGAGGAGGAAGAAAAGGATAAAAAAACATAAAATGAAGAGGATATGCACCACGACCCAACCCCAGAGAAAGAAGAAATGAATCCGACCATATCTTGTAAAGCATTGGCAAGAATTACCACTCCTCAAACTCTCAAGATAGAAGGACATATCAAGAAGAAAAAGGTTCAAGAAGTGAAAGATTACATCGAGAAAGAAGAAATGAATCCAACCATATCTTGTAATGCATTGGCCAAAATTACCACTCCTCAAACTTTCAAGATAGAAGGACATATCAAGAAGAAAAATGTTCAAGAAGTGAAAGATCACATCGAGCATGAAGAAATGAATCCAACCATATCTTTTAAAGCATTGGAAGAAATTACCACTCCCCAAACTCTCAACATAGAAGGACATATCAAGAATAAGAAGGTTCAAATAGTAAAATATCAGGAACAAAAGTATAAAGAAACATAAAAAAAAAGGATACTCACCAGGAACCAACCGTAGAGAAAGAAGAAATGAATTCGATCATATCTTGTAATGCATTCGTCAGAATTACCACTCCTCAAAATGTAAAGATAGAAGGACATATCAAGAAGAAAAAGGTAATAGTGTTGATTGATTCGAGTAGTACACATAATTTTATTAATTGTAATATAGCCAAGGACTTGAATTGCTTCCTAGATCCAGCACCAGAGTGTCAAGTGATGGTTTTAAGTGGAGGAACCATAAATTGCTCTAGAAAGTGCCATAATATCAAGCTATCCATGGGAGAATATGCATTGAATATCCTAATGTTTTTCATTCCAATGGGTGGTGCTAATGTTGTACTAGGAGTCCAATCGCTGCAATCCTTGGGTGCAATAGATTTTATTTTTCAAGAACATTTTATGAAATTTTTTTCGGAAGGAAAGGAAGTTGAATTAAGGGGTATGACATGGAAGCCAGGAAAGATAATCAACTCTAACGGAATGACAAAGCTTCTAAAGAAAGAACAACAAGGTGTAATTGCACAATTATGTTCGCTAACTGTTCGCACATCAAAATCATGTATTTCTCTAGATCTCCAAAAAGGCTTGGACAATCATTCCAAGGTATTTGAGACTCCCAAATTTCTCCCACGTATTCGTGATCATGATCATGTTATTCATTTTATTCCAGGATGTGTTTCTCCAAACGTCAAGCCTTATAGATATTCATATGCCCAAAGGAGTGAAATTGAACATATGCTTGCTGAAATGGTAGAGGTTGGTACAATTATCTAACCAAATTTGATAAACAAAGGAAGGTATGAATGGAAGAATGGCGAAGCATGGTGGGAACTCATTCAAAATTTTCCGAATATCCCAGTTCCAACATTATTGCTAGAACTTGACAAGGAAGGAAAAATCATATTAGAACCTGAAGCATTTACAGAATCGAGAAGTCGATAGTTACGAAATCGATCAATTTCAAAGCATCTCATCAAGTGGAAGAACTTACCTGTTGAAGATTTCACATGGAAGGACAAGAATTTTATACAGAAGCATCAAGAACTACTCAAGCATTGAGGACAACACTTTTTGAAGGAGAAGGGCATGTTAGGCCCCTATACTACTAGTGTAACTGCTTATTGTTATTAGTACAACCCCCTTATTATATTGTTGTACCCATGTAGTCCCCATATTGTTACTATTGTGCCCCATAGAAACCCAGTATTGTTATTATTGTGCCCTTAAATTATTATTGTTATGTCGGCTCTGATTATATTGTGGCCCCTTAGGCTCCTATATATAGAAAGGAGGTCTTTTCATTTGTATCATCGAAGAATTGTTCATTTGTGTAATGTAAAGGAGGTTGCCCCCTCGAAGAGTCTTATTTGTAATGCGTTCATCTATCTTTTCTATCTTTTTGTGAGTTGGTTTCATAACAATAAATCATTTCATTTACTTTAACGAGTTTGAAATGACAAGTACTCGATGATATTTTCATGTTTCAAGGGTCAGAAAATATTAGCTTAAAGATGATTCAAGGCGGTCGCTTTTTCGCTTATTTTTTACGAGTCTGAAAAAGTGATAAAATAAAACTCGTTGAGTCAATCATAATTAATCACCGTCACCATGTTCCATGACCTGTCGCTGCACAAGTGAAACACACATTACCCAATTCGAGGAAAAATATTAAAATATAAGTGAAATATGCCCTAATTTGGTAAAAATGTCATTCAAAAACTTATAAAAGCTCAAAAAAGTAAACCATTTTACCATTTTACCATTTTTCAAATAAAAGAGAATTTTGACCCTAATTTACCTCTATCTTCAGGTGAGGAGTACGATCAGTCTCAGACACCATTCATCAAGTCGTTTGTTGTAGGTAAGAGATTTGTCCCTTCCCTTCAATTTGGTTGTAATTTCATGCATTTCAATCCATAGATTAGGATATAAGGAGGGCTTAACAAAAGTTTATTTTGAGGGTGATCAGCGCGGGTTTTACGCATTGGGCCCATAGTTCTCACCCTATGGCGAATTGTGGCAGCACGCTGGAAGCACAGAAAAATATATAGACAAAAGTGTTGGCACATAGTTGCAAGATTTTTGGAAAATACTCCATGTTTAATGATTTGTTTCTAGATTTGTTTCCATAGAAACTCATGAATGTTGTTTTATGGATGTTCCATAGGTTAATCAACCAAAAATGGTGATAGAATGGAAAGAAAGAGGACACAAAGCCGAAGACCATCAAGTATCCTAGGACCCAAATTGCATTTCTTTCCTTCGAGAATGTGAGTTACTGAAACTCTTATGGATTCCTAGGATTAGGAGCCAATTTGAGTTACTACAACATTTGATTGGTTGGTGGGACGTGGATCACCAAATTTTTATGATTGGGGACCAAGAACTTGAGATAGATTGTGCAAACATCTATTTCATTATAGGTTTGTCCAAAAAGGGATAATGGATTCAGCTATTTGGTTCTCTTACTGGAGGGGAGAGCATGGATATGTTGATTGCGAGACATTTCCCATGCACTTGAAAAACTTAGAGTGGGAAGATAGATATAAAGACCATCACCAATATCCCACTAATAACAATACTTCATACTATGGCCCCAATAGATGGGGCTCAAGCTTTGCATGAAGCAACAAAGTCTCATTTTCAGTACGCCATTGATTTTATAAGCCCCACATTTTTTAACTGGCACAAAGGATTTTTGGTCAATATGAAGAGTCAACTCATGAAATACAAGTCAAGAAAGCTAAAACAATTCGAATATGGATCCATATTGGTGATGTTCTTCTTGGAACGTGTGCCATTGTTTCAATATTAGTGGATAGAAGTGGATGCACCAACACCCATAGATCCATGGTTATTGAGGTGGGGTGAGATGATGCCTTGACAGGGAGGTGGTTAGTGAATATCATTTCCCCCAACATTTTTTGGATGGCTGCGACAACAGATAATAATGGTAGATGATTGGGCATACTCTGGCATGGATTTCTAGGGAGATCCTAACCTTCCACTTCCACCTGGTACAAAGTGGATCGATGCAGGTAAAAATTATTTTTAAAGTTTTTGATTTTTTTTATATGTGTATTGATATTTGACACTTGTGATTTTTTTAGATGTTGGACTTAAGAGACCTCCAGGGGTTTCTCCGATAGTTAGGCGAGTGTCACATCAAATAGAGGACGCCCCTTATGGGGAGGGAGCATACCTGATCATAGAGGTTGAACGCAACCTGGAAACCCTGACAAGGGGGATTCCCGAATATGCATCGATTGATGAGGTGCCAGTGATATATCAGAGGCATATTGTAGGGGTGCCCTCTAGACTGCATTGCTGAACCGAGTCATTTGAGCTATGACGTGCTACCATGAGCACCACGTTTGTGGATAGTCGTCTCTACTTTTTTTATTTTCCACACTTATGTAGGCTTGAGAAGCCATGTGTCTCAGAACATAGTTTTTGACATTTTGATGTAATAAAATTTTTGCAAACACTCTATATATATACATGTTTTCTTGTTATGTTCACTATGTGATGGTTTTTTTTTAAATATGTCGCAGATGTCTATCTAATACATAATTAGCCAATGTATCTCTTAATGTGTTCAAACATCTCGCAATATCTTGATAAGTGATATAATCAAAGTCTCATTCCAAGAGATGAACTCGCAAATAAATTCTCAAAATTTGAGGGTTTCTAACTGAATATTTTCTATTAAGTTATAGTACAATGAGCTGTGAATCAAGATTAACGACTAACTCTTTATTTACAAGAGAAATGGCTTCTGCAAAAAAATCGATAACGACACTATGGTCGGCAATGTTATTAGTAGTACGATCTAAACATATGCTTGCAAATTCACTAACTCACCATTAGGGTCATAGATTTCCCATGCAGTGGAATATAAATTCCATGTACTACAACGTGCTCCATCAGCAAAACCTACATAAAGGTTCGATGACATCTGCAAACCAAGTAGAACACATGGTAAGCAGAGGAAAACGCGTTTGAAAAAGAAAACAAATACACCAAAACCAAACTGCAGACTAATGAATCACACTAATGTACAAAGTATTTACACAAAATCACGCATAATACTTCTTGAGGTAAAGCCCATTTTAGGGCTTAGCCAACTAGTTTCCTTCATAGTCAACTAACTCATAGGCACCTTTTTGTAATACTCATTTAACAATGTAAGGCCCATGCCACATTGGTTCGAATTTCCTAGCTCCCAATTTATCACTAGCTTGATCGTATAACAAGACCAAATCACCTTAAGGAAAAACATGGGTAGTAATAGTTTTATCGTATTGTGCTTTAACTCGTTTATTTTGAGCTACAATTACTAATGCAATAATACAACGAGTTTCATCAAGCCTTTCAAGGTAAAGTAATCGTTCCTCCTCTGTTGAAGTACCAGGGAGTAATTCAACAACTAGTTTTAATGAAGGAATACCACATTCAATCAGAAGGGTTGCCTCTAGACCATACACCAACTGAAAGGGTGCGAATCCAATTGTTGTCTTAGCTATGGTTCGGTATTCCCATAGAGCTAAAAATAACATAAGGTGCCAATTTCGTTTATGAATCATAACATTATGTTGAAGCATTGTAACCAAGACTTTGTTGACTGCCTCAACTTGGCCGTTGGCCTATGGTTAGTAAGGAGTAGAGTTGTCGTGACGTAGACCCAACTGAGCAGTAAGCTCTGTCATCATAATTTCTAAAATGAGAGCCATGGTCAGCGATGATGGCTTGAGGGACACCAAATCGAGTTATGACATGATTGAAAAGGAACTGAGTCGCAATTTTACTATCAACATCATATGTGGGCATCACCATGGCCCATTTAGTGAAATAATCGATGACGATGGTGATATAACCATGCCCCCGAGCCCAATGAGGGTTGCATGTCAATAAGTTAATACCCCATTTTACAAAGGGTTCGGCGGTAGCAACTGGGTGCAAGGGTGTGGGTGGGGCAAGCTATTTGTGGTTATAAATCTAGCAGGCATGGCATTTTTGGACTGCTACAATGCAATATTTGAAGATTGAAGGCCGGAAATAACCGATGCAAAGGATTTTTCAAACCGTAGCATATCCGGACATATGATCGCCATATGCCTCAGAGTGACAGTCATTTAAGACTCTCTCAACTTCTTCAAGCGTTAAATATCGACGAATGATAAAATCGACACCAAGAAGGTACAAAGTATCCCCAATAATTCGATAAGGTTAGGACTGAAGTCGAACGCGTCAAAATTTAGAGATAGATAACTCCGATCGAAAGGTTTGGGCCTAGAGATATGTAATGATATCTCCATACCATGGATTGAAAGTATTGATGAGGAAGAGAGTTTCATCAGGAATCCACTCGTCGGATGCAGTAGATTTGGTTGTAGAAAGAATGTCACAAATCAACTTGGCGAAAACTAGTGATTTCTTCAATTTAGCTTTAGAAAATTCCAAATCGAATTCTTGTAGGATAACAATCCATTTAGAATATTTCCCCGCCAGCAACCGACAAGTCAGAATGTAATTCATGGGGTTGCAATTAGAAATCACAATGGTCTTACGTAAGAGAATATAGTGGTGAAAGCATTAAACAATGTGAACAGATGCCAAAGCCAATTTCTCGACATGGGCATATCGAGTTTCATTGTCATTGAGAATACCATATGGATGAGAACCTCTACCATCGAAAGATTCCAATGTATTAGGGGTTTGGTTGAGAGGTGGAGAGCTAATATATTTCCAACATGAAAGGGACATGATGAGAGTAGAAGCATTGTCATCAATAACAGTTTGATGAATAGTCTTCCCTTTGATAATAACTTGTATCAAAAAGGAAATTTGATGTGGGAGACAAGGAACGTGGTTTTCGAGACCAAAAGTAATCAGATTCAAATCTGTATGATCAATCCCTCCTATGGTGGATAGTTATGATTTTTTATCCGATGGACAAGTATTGAGGACTTCCAAAGCTGACATCGCCGAAGGCACTTGAGCTAAATATTAGTGTTGAGCAGCTCACACATTTGGTTATACAATGAATTGCAAAAAACACCTTTGGGAGTTGGTCGGATAATAGAATCATTACTAGGTCGTTCAATATGAAGAGGACCATAATTGGGTGGAGTGGAAGAATAAGGCATATTAGTGAAATCATTTTCCACAACCAGTTTGGTAGGAGTATGATAATCTTTTGATCGAGTAGCAATAGAGACAAGTATCGTACCACTCATACAAAATTGAGAGCCTGAAGATGTAGAGGATTGAGGTTGATCTATTAGTGAAGTCTGCTATGTCAGAAAGGGTTCTCTCAAGACAACTAGTGTCCTTAGGGTGCCTTTTAATAGAAGACTAACCTCAACACGATGAGGACAATCCTTGGTATAATGATATTCATCACATATAAGAAAAGGATATTTTATCTTGCATTTGTATGTATAATCAACAGATGATTTAGGACGATCCTGTTTAGGGGTATCATATTTAGCCTTACCTTTACCCTTCTTTTTCCATTTCGAGACTTTGTCTATTATGGTAGATTGGACAACATTCACCTCAGAATTTTTACTAGGGTTTTTGGGAGTTTTTGAAGGAGGAGAAGGTGCAGTAGCCAAAATAGATTTCTCCTTCATAGAAGCAAAATAATGATTACTAGAAGTTGGAGCTACTGACCCAATAATACCATCAATGGGTGGTGTGTCTGCAGGTTTAGAATATGCTAGATCAATTGAAGGTCGCAGAGCATCGGGTAAGAGATCATAAAGCGTGCCAGATTGCGAATATACCAAATCTAGATATTGAGCACAGGTGATGGCGTGTTCTTTAGTCACACAACCACCCACAACTATGTCTTTGGTGATTTGATCAATGAATGACTTAGTAAACCATTCGGTTAAAACCTTATCAAGGATTTTGAACTTAATAAGATGATGTCAATGCCTCCATTCATGGATGTGACCATAGATGTGTGTAGTGATATTGTGTTTCAAATACATTACGATATGGGTACCAGTTTCATATCGAACTGGTAGCTAGAAGTGAGTATGAAAATACATAGCCAAATTGTTGAACTATTGAAAGGAATTTTGAGGTAAGTCGTTGTACCATTTGGTCGTTGCACCCATTAGGGTTTACTGGAAAATATGCAATCGAATGGAATTGTCAACCCAACAGTTAGACAAACACCATAAATGGTAGGTCATGACATGAGTTTGGGGGTCTTCTCCAGACTTCCCTTCGAATTTTGGGCAATTTCCAGAAATTTTGGTAGGAACCGGAGGCCAATACGGTGAATGAAGTATTGGGTCATTTGTGAGCCATGACACATCTGGTAACTCCAATGTAGCTAAAAGTTAAAATTGAGGATTAAAAGGCATGAAAGGACTTTTATAAGGTCCAAATTGAGGATTCCAACCTTGTTGGTACTGATTTTTCCTCCATAGTGGCGGGTTTTGACCATAGGGATTTTGATACTACCCCCACTGGGAGGAATTTTGACCATACAAAGGTTGATTTTGTCCCCACAAAGGTGGGTTTTGACCCAGAAAAGTTTGATATTATCCCAAAACATGCCATTGAAAACCATAAGGGGGATAGACAACCTGTGAGGAGTATTGAGTATAGGGTTGTTGATGCAATGGTTGACCTTGCTGATACCAGTTGATCTTGTTGCTGCAATGGTTGACCTTGTTGTTGTAATGGTTGACCATGTTAATACAAGGGTTGACCTTGCTGTTTCAATGGTTTAACTTGCTGCTACAATGGTTTCCCTTGCTGCTACAATGGTTTACTGATAATACCCTTGTTGCATCTAAGGCACCTATTGTACAAAAGGTCCTTGTTGTTGATAGGCTCCTTGTGGAATTTGATAGGTTCCTTGCTCATATTGATAGGTTTCTTGCTAATGAAATGGGACTTGCTGCAAAGGATTACCAACTCCTAAAGTATAATTTCCAAAAGCACATTGAAACTGACCATATGAACCAAATTAGGGATTAGGACTAGACTACATTTGGGATCTTTCCTGTTGATTGAAAGGTGGATTTTGAGGTTTTTGTGAACCATAATGAGGGTATGGATGTTGGTAAGGTGTTTGAGCCGAAGAGGTTGCTAATAAGGAATTTGACTAGATCCAAAACGAATACTACCAACAGTTTGACTTGCTCCCATATCGTGAGTTTGGGATCCAATCTCATAGGTTCCACCAGAGTTAGGAGGTACATATGGAGGAGGTGGTTGCCCCCCATGTAGTGGGATAGGGGGTGGTACATATTTCCCACTGAATGGAGGAGGTGTAACCACTGTAGAGGTCGAAAGAGGAGTTGAAGAACCTATAGGGACATTAACTGTCCCGACCATGACTGTAGGTTGAACATGAATTGAAGAAACAATACTTTGAACAGGAATTTGGGAAGCCACGTTCGAAACGAATGGGCCAAATGTAGGCACAATGCCAGATGACCATATTGGATAATGATAAAGTGAAGATTTGCTTGGAGTACCTGAAACCAAATTACCAAGAGAGGTATAACCTTGCGAGAATAAAGGTTAACTACTTTCACGTGGTGGAGTTTCCCACTCCCCATATGAGGAGAGGACACATATGGAAATTCTTAAGGTAGAAAGTGATATTCAGATTCATCACCGATACCCTAAGTATGGGTGGCTAAGACTTTCGGAGGAGGATGTCCAGGAGAGGTTGTAATTTCACCTCCTGATGCCATGGGTGGAAATAGTTGGCAAGGAGGAATCTGCGATGAATGAGGGGAAATTTCCAAAGGTACATTGGGATTATAAAACTAACTATATGTTCAAGAGATATCACCAAAGGATCGTAAAGCAAATTCGGGAGAAATAACAAGAACTATTGAGGACCCTCATGACCTTATGGGTCAGATTCCTGAGATGATGACGATGAATCTCGAGGTGGAGGACCAGAAGAAAGGAGTTGAATACTCGCGATAATTCCAATATCAAAATATTGATCCTCAAGTGACTTTGGAATCTTAGGATGGATTCCTTGTGGTGACTCTTTAGTTTCAAACTATGAAGGGGATATGTGAGGTGAACTCAGCAGCTCTTCCACGATGACCTTTTCTCAAAAAAATAAAAGAGGAGGTGATTTATTTGAGCTTCAATTAAAATTTACCATTAATAAGGCATAATGAGGCCAAGGAGAATTGCATGGGTAAGACATGTTATAGTGCGCAGTAAATTTTAAAATTTACTAAAAATAAGTAAATAAATAAGGGTAATCTAGGCAAGAGGGTTTACCAAGTATCCATGAACTACAATATACACCTTAGCTGAAATCAAAGACATAATGTATGGTGGCCAATATCGTTGAATGTTGTGTTAGAAGTATCATGTTTACAAAGAGGCTGAATCGGTTACCCGTGGCTAAAGGAAAACAACCTAGTGAGGTCTCCCAATATATACGGGACGGTATGGGGAGAATAAGTATGTGTTAGAATTGTCTAATGCATATTCATTCGATGAGAGCATTCCCATATACTTTCCATACCTGGAGTGCCTCTGATATACTCGAGAGTACTGGAGAAATATCATATATACTTTCGTACATGGAAAAAGATTTCACCCCCAGGATACAATGCTGGAAAATAATGACAGCTGATAGGTTTATAGACACCAGAACATGTCTCTAACCTATACCTCTAAATTTTTGCATTAAGTTCCAAATTATCCTTAGGTTACTTAAGTAAATCTTAACATTTATCTTGAATTATGTTTCAATTTTGGGCTCAAAACAATGTCACTTGAATACCTAAGATGCAACTATATGAGAAAAGGAAAACTTTCCACTTCGATGAAAGCTAGACTAATAAAGGGAAGAAATTTCAATTAATAATGCATCAAACAACATGCCTTCCACTAACTTTCACTTTCATTTACCAAATTCAATGCTCAAAAGTAAAAAGGATCTTCACTTTTAACTATCCTAAATGCAACTTTTCGAAAGCAAAATGATTTTCACTTTTACTAAGATGCACTTATATCAATGATGTTTTTTTTTTTAATGCTCTAATGCAACTAAAGCACCAACTAAAGAAAAATGAAAATTTGATTCAAAAACACCTAAATGAAAATATCTTTCACTTTTTATTTTTGAACAAATAAACAATGCACTTCTTTAGCTTGAAAATCAAATAGTGTATTCTATGCTCGATTAAAGACAAAGATGATTTCCAAATGAAAATGACCTAATGCAAATTGAAAAGAAACTTTGTGAAAGACAAGCTAAAATAAATTCAAACTGATGTTTTCAATGATTTCCACAGAAAACAAGACCCAATCAATCAGCAAACCATCATCTCATCAACAGAAATAAAGAGAAAGTGATGACTAATTGACCTAAAAACCCTAGAAATCAATCAATTTTAACTTGAAGCATTTCAAAGCCAAAGAACTAATTTCCTAACTAACCAAGACAACTAGACAAAACACTCGCAAATCCAAACACAGAGGATAGGATAATACCTTCAGAGGCCAGGACACAGTTGATTCTAAGAAAGAAACCCTAATTTTTCTCAAATATTTGAGATCAGTGTGGCTATCAAAGCCAAACCCATGATGAAAGGGGGTTCAGTGCAATTGTTCTAAATAAAAGCACTCTAGTAACCTGACTCTTCAGGTTAAAAATGTGCTAGGCAAGGAAGTTGTGAAAAAATAAAAAGAATTTCAACAAACAGTCTAGACCTAACACTCTAAAGCAACGATCATTTAATGTGCAGACCTATATAGACCCAGACTAAGTGATAATTTGACGGTCAGTCAAATTGATCAAAAGACTAGATCGAAAAAGAGATTGAAGAGGTTGTTATGCTCCTATACCAATAGGTGTCATATATCATGATTGAATTGATGAGCTACGTAATATGTTCATACCTTTACTTGTTGCAAAGGTTTTCCATATTTTCAAAAAAATAAAAAAAAATTAAAAATGTAAAGAGGGTATACCCTAAAATAAAAATCAAAGGGTGAAAATGTTGAGTCATGGTATGTTATATGCTTATAATAGTTTACTTCTTTTTCTTATTATATTCCACAGATTAGAAATCACATGTACATAAAGTAAAGTGTAGATAGAACATTAAACGATCGACAGAAAACAAGCCAAGACAAGAGACACAAGATGTGGCGGCTAGCCAGGGACAAACCCCACAATGTGTGGGGAAACCCTTTGATCAAATATTCTTTTATATTCAATAATAAAGCAGAGAGAAATAGTACAATAAATCTGATTCATATCAGCAGTAGAAAACCCTAGATTAGCAGCATCAGCATTAGCGACTTCTTTATCAAACTAGGGTAGATGATATCTCACAAAACGACTGTTGGATTGACTTCATTCCACCACCAAAAGTTGCGGCTTCTATAGGAGGTTCAGATGAACCTATAGTGCAATTCAGATGAGGAGATATTCTATGCCACGCAAGTCAATCTTTACTTCTGCAATTGCAACTACAGCAGTTTTCGACTTCAAACTAGGGCAGTCGATATCTTGCAAACCATTCGTCGGATTGACTTCATTCCACCACCAAAAGTTGAAGCTTTTAAAGGAGGTTTAGATGAAACTACAATGTATTTTAGATGAGGATATCTTCTAGGCCACGCAGGTCAATCTTTACTTCTGCAGTTGCAGCTTCAGTTTCAGCAGTTTCCAGCTTCAAACTAGGGCAGTTGATATCTTGCAAACCGTTCGTCGGATTGACTTCATTCCACCACCAAAATTTGAGGCTTTCAGAGGAGATATAGATGTACCTATGGTGCAATTCCAAAGAGGAGATATTCTAGGCCATGCAGGTCAATCTTTTCTTCTGTAGTTGTAGCTTCAGTTTCAACAGCTTCCGGCTTCACATGTGTGAGATAGAGATCCATTTCTGCGCAGTGGAGAGAGAGAGAGAGATGCGATGAGAAGAGTAAGTGAAAATGAGGAAAAGTCCTCTTATATTTATACACAACTTTGGTGTTTGAATAGATGCGACTATTAGGCTTCTGAGCCTACATGAGTTGTAGGTTGGCTTGATAATAATTCCATAATCAAAATAAATTCATATCTCCATGAATACTTATCGAAATCGAATGATATTTATATCAATCCCACACCTCTCGACGATAGGAATCTAATAAAAATATTATCAGCCATGAATAAGATGACCCACATGAAGTTTTTCCCTGGATTCCAATTTTAACACTCCCTCTCAACCAGGTAGAACTTCATCTGCAATCTGTCTATCGGTCGTTACTATTCATCCATCAAATGCACTGCCCTGTACAGCCTGACCCTTGCCCTGCTCTGCTCTATTCTACCTATTCTGCTTTGTCTTGTTTTTCCCTATACTAATCGGTACTGTTTTGCTCTGTTATGCTCTGCTCTTGCATTGTTCTTGTTCTGCTCTGCTTTTGTCCGAATTATGAAGAAGAAGAAATGATCAAGGATGTATCATACTGACTCAAAAGTCAGTCTCAGAGTATGTACCACTGGTCCCAGACCAGTCTCAACCAACCTGAAGTCAGCGTCATAGTGAGTACAACTCCATTGGTCCTATACCAGTATCATCCTCCACTGACTCAAAGTCAGTCTCAGAGTGTGTACTAGTGGTCCCAGACCAGTCTCAACCGACCCGAAGTCAGCTTCATAGTAAGTACCACTCCTACCACTGGTCCCAGACCAGTATCACAGTCTTAGAGAGTGTACCACTAGTCCCAGACCAGACTCAACCGACCCAAAGTCAGCATCATAGTATGTACCACTCTCACTGGTCCCAGACCAATACTGCACTGACACGGAGTCAGTCTCGGAGTATGTACTACTGGTCCTAGACCAGTCTCAACCGACCCGAAGTCAGCGTCATAGTATGGTACAACTCCTACCACTGGTCCCAAACTAGTACCGCAGTCTCAGAGAGTGTACCACTGGTCCCGGACCAGTCTCAACTGACCCGAAGTCAGCGTCATAGTATGCACCACTCTCACTAGTCCTATACCAGTACTGCGCTGACACGAAGTTAGTCTCGGAGTATGTACCACTAGTCCCAGACCAGTCTCAACCGACTCAAAGTCAGCATCATAGTATGGTACAACTCCTACCAATGGTCCCAGACCAGTATGATTGATCCCAGATCAATGGAGGTCATCCTAGCGTAGGGAGTACGGTAGATACAACGATGCGTCTTTCGGTACTACTATGGTCCCTAACTTCATTTCCCTGCTCATTGATCAGATTAGAGGTATTTCCCATAAGTCCCAGACTGCATGGGTAGGATGCCTTGACAGGAGAAATAATCAATCCTGTCCTCACAGGAGAACATATCAATACAGGCCACCATGGAGAACACATCAATCCAGGCCTCATAGGAGAACTAATCATCTTGCTACACAGGAGATCGAATCATCCTATTCCACAAGAGAGCGAATCATCTTGTCCCACAAGAGAGTGAATCATCTTGTTCCAGTGCGCACCACCAGGGGAGGGTAAGTCACCCTGTGGTCTTATGTTGTTCCAGTAAGAACTGCAAGCCCTCAGAGCTCCCAGAGCTCAATGTATGCAGGACCCTTTTACAAGGGTTTCTTGTCGACTCCAAGTCGTTTGGGAAAATCACAGATTAGATCTTTCCTCAGGGTTTTGACAAGGTGTATCGACCTGTACATCATCTTAATGTGATGGAGCCTCCTTGCTCATTGACTTTCCATATCCCAGATGATGTTTATCTGCTGGAGCAATCGAAGAATACGAGATTCCTCAATAATCGAATCCCACCTCTGGTTGTTACAGAGAATCACAGTGGTATCCAATGTAAATCCAAACAGCTCACTGAAGAGCTTTCGCAACCAGACTGCCTCACACAAGGTCATGCTAACAACAATATATTCTGCTTCGACAGTGCTCAAAGCCACCGACTTCTGCTTCCTGCTCATCCAGGATATCGAAGCAAATCCCAAGGTGAAACAACACCTGAAAGTGCTCTTACGATCCACCACACTGCCTGCCCAATCAGCATCAGTATATCCAAGTAGTCTCACATCTCCGGCAGTGTATCTTAACCCATCCACAAAGATATATCAGAAGATTCTTGGCATCAATCCAGTGAGGCTCAACCAAATATGAGCTCACAATGCTAACTACGAAACATATGTTCGGATGGAGGTTCACCAAGAACATCAATGCGAATGAGTTTATGAAACTCAGAGGCATTTCCCAAATCTGGTCTGACATCACTACCATATAACTTCTAAAAGTTAATATCCTTGAGGTATTCACGGGCTTGCAGTTCATCATACCGAATCTTTCCAATATCTTTACCACATATTTTTCTTCAAATAGGAAAATTTCCCTTAGCTTCTGCCACACTTCAAGTCCTTGGTCCTTCATTTCAAATTCAGAAGCCAACTCCCTCTTACATTTGTGAATGAGAGGGTTTGCACCTGTTAGAAAGAGGTCATCCGCATACAACACCAGTATGAGAGGCTTGTCATATTCAACCTTAAAGTAAAGGTTAGGATTGGCTTCACTCCTAGTGAATCCCAGCTTCATCAAGTAGCTATCGATCCTCTCATACCATGCTGAGGGTGCTTACTTCAGCGCATAGAGATCCTTCTTCAACCTACATACATGATATTTTCAATCATAAATCTTAAATCCTTCGGGTTGCTCCACGTAGACTTCTTCTTTGATCAAGTCATGTAAGAACGTAGTCTTGAAATCCATCTGATGTAGGTTCCATCCTTGTGAAGTGGCAAGGGCTATGATAGAGCAGATGGTCGTATATCTGGAAATAGGTGCAAATATCACATCATAATCTATACTTTCCTTCTAGGAGAAACCACGAGCAACAAAACGATTCTTATACTTTTCTGTACTTCCATCTGCTGTATGCTTTATCTTGTAAAGCCATTTTGAAGTAACAATTGTCTTGTCTGGGGTCTGGGAACTACTTCTTAGACATCATTCTCCATAATAGACTCATATTCTATGGTGATACCATCCTTCCATACTTAATTCTTGACGACATATGAGAATGATGAAGGCTCATTTTGTATGATCGTGCTCATGATGGTTAGGTATCCCTGATACCTGTTAGGTTTCTTACTTTGAGGGAAGGTTCCTTAGGGTGCAGCATGTTGTTACCAGGAATAATGTCTATGCAGAACTGCTAATCCCACTAAGGCTGGTAGCTACCTTAGAAACAAACAATTAAAACTACTTTCGTTTTCCTTTATGAAATATAGATGAGAGAAGAATAAAGGAGACCAACCTCTGTCTTGCGCTTGGTTCCTTGCTCGATTCCTCTCTCTTCTGATAGTCCTTTGCTACTTGCTTTCTTGTATACCCAGCTTCACAAAGTACCTGTAGAATCAAATCAGCATAACACTATACGAGAACACAGATCTATTATCATAAGCAATATAGGATCAAATGTATATTGACCATACAAATGCATAAAACATAAATCATACAAGAGTATGGAGGAAAACTTGAATAGCTTTATTGATAATCAAGAAAGAGCCAAGAGAATTACAACCAATTTTTCTGACCCATCATCATCCTCTCAACAAGAAGCCCTTCTTCACCTCATGAAAAGCTTAGATCACCAAACACTATGATATTGCACCAATAAACCAACAACACTTCCTTACAAGATACAAAATTACAGCCTCTGGATCTTTGGGATGAGGGATCCATATATAGATGTCTGCAAGGGAGGTGAGTCAAATTTTGATATTTTGATTAGTGTCTCCCCTCTGATAGTTCTTGATTCCACTTGGAGATTGATGATCTCTTACTCATCCCTGGTCGAATTCAGAGAGGCAAGTGTCACAGGAGAAGTTTCTGGAAGATTCCATGCTTCTCCACCTCGCGGATTAACCCTTTCATTTGTCCCTTCTCGCCCATCGCACCCCATAGAAGGGATTTTTGACATGCAACGCACCTACTGTGTGTATTTAGGTGGGATGCAACGCACTTTTCCTATGGATCAGGTGAAATGGTCCAGTTTTGACCAGTTCTGAGTGGTTTTTCATGGAGAACTTCTAGGAGAAGCTGTAATCAGTTGACCTTGTTCTTTTAGGGGTTGGAACAACACCTTTAGGGACTTAGGAGCCCTTAGTTTATGGACATTTATGCTTGGGGTTGCAGTGCCCAAAAATGTCTATAACAGTTGCCCCCTAAAGCATGAGGTCGTTAATATTTTTGATGTCAAGTGAAATGCTTTATCATGAGGATCCGAAGTTCTTTCAAGCTGGAAGGAGACCTGTAATAAGATACAATACAACACATTATCTTCATAATATTTTCATGATCTAGCTGAGGCGGGCATTCCCATGCTCAGCTTTATAAATTCATTTTCATGTACATAGGACAGACAATCGTCTGAGTGTAGACTGATGATTCTGGTAGAGCCATCATCCCTTAGATTGGATGATTATCTGTGCAGCAATGATGTACATTTGATGTCTTTATTTTCCTGAATATATATCGCAGCCCGGATGGATGAAACTAGATCCGGGGTCTTCAATCTCGTTCGATCTTCACTCAAAGTACAAGTCGATCCATGTGAGAGATGTTCTGGAGTCGAACATGGAAAGACATTGCCTGATTACCAGCCAATGATGTAAGTTGTTAACAGGCGCGAGAGGAATCATCGATAATGATAATGATCCTCAAGTTACTGCAGTACAATTCACATGGTGTGAATAAGGGACTTGGCGTCGAACACCACACAAAATCTTTCGGTCAAAGGCCATTGATGTAAACCTGTCGCCGGAAGTGAGAAACTTGCCATTGAGTCATGCAAGCTTCAAAGTACTGAAAGGGTTGTTCCTAGATCGACTTCTTGGATAATGAGCTAATGTCGAAAAGAAGTGATCCATCATAGGAGGGTCTTAATGAATCCCACATCGATGACACGGAATGGAGCAAATGATTTTAATGGAGGTGAAAACGATCTGGTGATATAAGGTTCAGGGTGGCGGTCATGAAAGAATGGAGTGTAAATGTATTGCAGCGGGTGAGACACAGGTGAATTCTCTGAGTGACTTCTCTTGAACATATCGGCGACACTGACATGATGGATTGGTAGCATTAACCCCAAATGTGGATGGTGTGATGGAACCATGGTGATGTGACCAGTGAATGGAACAACCCAACCCGACTCGGATGTGGAGTGAAAGTGTCATGTTCAAGAGCGACTTGCTACCAACAAAGTTTCTTCAAGTTTTCTTCCCAATTTTTCCCCAGTCATTGCTGACTAGTACCTCTTTATTTTTGTCAAGCTTGAGGAGGATAACATATGCTTGTTCTATAATTTTCCCTTCGGGCAAACCCATCGCTATGTTTTAAGGAGCCTAGCGATAGTGAAACTCGTTCTTGTCTGTTATGGACAAGTTTGTCGCTATTAGGTTTTAACGAGTTTAACGACAAAGATAACTCAGTCCTTTTCAATTTTAGAGAGTTTGAAAAGGGGTGTAAAGGAAACTCCAAAAATCCTTTTTCATCATCTAATCCCTTAAGTCAGAAAAATTATAAAACAATACAGAAGGGATGAGTTTTTAGTACGTTTAACGAGCCGAACAAAACAAGCGCTCGATATTTTTGTGTAATAATCCGTCAGGTCAAAAAAGATTAAAATCTAAAGGAGGGATATCACTGCCGGTCACTTTAACGAGTTGAAGAGGCCAATGGATTGGAAATCTTTTCATATTTTATGAGTCAGTTGAAAAGAGCTTAAAGGAGACTCGTCTTTGAGGAACAAGTGATAAATTCGGGTAGCATCTGATTCCAGGTAAGGTTTGGAATTTTCCAATCATGGCAGTGTTACAAGGATGGATAATAGGATCACTCTTCGCAGCTGTTCCTCAAAAGGGGTAAACAATCAAGTGGAGGTGAATGATCGGCCAATATAGAGTGGAGGTGATGATGAGAACACGACCAAGGCTTCAAAGGCTGAAGTACTACATTCACGATGGTTATTTACCGTAAATTGGTTCATTTTTTAATGAGCTTAAATGTTGGGGGAAAATTTTTCTCATTGCTTATGTTTATTTTTTAACGAGCATGAAGTCCGCGTTAAAACTGCTCGATCCAGTCGTATAATAAGAATGTCTCATCTAAAAAATGACATTTTTTCAAAGCTTTGGCCCACTTCCTTTCTTTATGCAAGTTAGGAAATGACCAATCCAAAAAAAAGATAAATGGTCACTCTTCGCTTGCATGCCAAAAGGTTTGCATGCCCCTAGGTATAAAGACATAGAGTTTCAAGGTTACCCCACAATTTGTAGACAAAACATTTGTTTTATCGGGAAAGGCCTACCTTTTTCAGGTTACCAAAGATTGTTCTATTCGTACCACAAACAAAACACTTTTTCGGCGATGTCTACCGAAATAGACAAAGGCGAGTGGCGCAGACGCCTCCACTCACATAACTTTGACGAGGGAATTTTATTGCAGTCTAACCCCCTTTTCCTAGATGGATGGGAGTGTCAGACTAGTCAGATATCCTTCGTGGAAACCTACCCTATACCTGAAGTTTTCCTGCCGAAGTAGACCAGGGTGCATGCCCCCTGGGTTTCAGTCATGTCCCCCGAATAACTCGCTCTCACCAGGTGGACGGACTGGGGATTGATGAGACATTCCTTGCGTGAAAAGACCATTCAGGGATGGTATATGACTATTTTCTATGCATGAACCGGGGAATGAAAGCTGGTCTACGAGCTTGACCACTCTTCCTTCGTGCAGAAAACACATTACTCTAAAGAGTGAGGAGACAATGGCCTCCATGCAATAAATATAGTCTCGTCCAAGGAGTAGATTATAATCCAGGAGTCCTTGGACTACCATTACGTTCATGTGAACGGTTTTCCCTCTCAATGTTATGGGCACATTGGGAAGGATCCCTAATGGTCGACTGGTTCCTTTGTCAAAGCCTGTTAGATTTCTCATTTCAGGAAAAAGCGATGGCGAACCAAGCTCTTTCCAAGAAGTTGAGGAAAGGATAGTCATAGAAGCCCCTTCATCTATGATGGTACTGGCCATAACCATTCTATATATTTGAGCAATGATTCAAAATGGTACACTAGCCGATAAACGGGGTTTGCCTAGTCGATTCCAGTCAAAGGAAACAACTAGGTTGCTTGGAGGTGGGACCAAATAGACGGCCGGGTACGAATCTGACGAACTTCCTTCCTGCGATAAAGGAACGGGTAAACTGCCCCCATGTTCATAGGAGTTCGTGCTTACGAAAAGAATTTGGATGGTGTCATCCTTGTTCTCTTCGGTGACTGTATCATCTGAAGATGGAACCTCTGAAGGAAAGACCGGGTCAACTGCTGCCTCGACCTTTTGACTTTCATCTGGTATGGATTCAGATGGTTTTTCTTCAGTGATAGATACTTTGGCCGACCACAAGGGCGTGTCAGACAGATTTTCAACTAGTGACGGAATTGGCAAGAGTTTCTTATATCCAGGAGGGAGCCGTAACGGAGAAACTGGACAGTCATCCAAAACTCTTTTAGCCTCATCTAAGAAGGGACAATGGTGGATGGCGTGATCGCCTTCACACAATTTACAAGGAAATTTGCATTTTCATTTTTGTCCAGGGGCTTCACTTTCACTAGTTGACAGTGCACTTTCAACATGATTATCAGAGGTTGACGACAGCGGGTTGTGCAAACGAGGAGACCAATCCTTTAAGATCCGAGGGATGCAAGGACAATCTCTATGATAGTGGTCTCCTTTGCAAATGACACATGGCAATTTAGGCCTGGTTAGTGCAGTGTGTGGATTTTCACTAGACGACACTTGGTTGCCCCTTTTCACCTTTGGCTCCTTCTTATTCTTCTCTTTCTTCTTTTCCTTCTTCTTCTCAGGTACTTGATTTTTGGCTTTACCAGCTTCATCAAGCGAAGAGGAAGGAGGAGAGGAAGAATTGGACGAAGTAGAGGGTTGGGGGGTAACTCTGGAATCGTTTAGCTGTTGACTTGATTTCTCATGAATTGCGGTGTTCTGAATGACGGAGGTTGAGAAGAGCCATATGGGAAAGTCGATTGTCAATCCTGGAAGTGACAATGTGGCCATATGGGGCGCACCAACATCTCCCCAAGAGGAGAAGGGACTAGGATTTCCTCCAAGGGGAACTCCTTGGTTGGTGGACTCCATTTTTCTTCAACCTAAGACCAACGTAGGAAAGGTGATAATTATTCCATTTAAAATAAATTTTAGACGCTTTGACACAACTTGTTTTTTCAATTTTAAAGAGTCGAGAAAAAACAAAAGATGACTCTAGTCGCCTTCGATTTTTAATGAGCCTGAAGTGACAAGTGCTCAGATGGACATTTTCTGTTAAGGAGTCTGAAACGAATGAAAGGGACTACTCTGGAAATCTAGACAGAGGAATTACCAAATCAATCGCAAAACTGCAGAATGCTTTTTACAGTACGACAATCAATCTTCCTGAATGTTGTGTTGAGTGCATTGCGATCGATAGGGCGGCAGACACGGCTTCCTATGGATAAAGGATTAAGCCTATTGTGGTCTCCCAAAATATACTCGACGGTACGTGGGAGCACAAGTCTGTATTGGCACTTATCGTCTCAAAGTGGAGGAATCACCCAACCAATAATGAAAACAACAGTTACCAGGCTTTACGACGCTGGAATATGTCTCTAACCTAGACTTCTAGATGTTGTGCGTTAGGTTCCAAATCGTTTTTAGATTCATTAAATTTATTTTATAGTTGATCTTGCTTAAGAAATTTTCCTTTTAGGTTCACCGCGTGATGTAGATGTACAATTCCTAAAATGAAATCTAAGATGAAAAACAATCGTTTTATCTTCTTTGTGCAATGGAAATCCTAGCTACTAAGGAAAGAGAGATGGCGTTCTTTGAACAAAGAGCATAGAGCACACACTATATGCATTGTCCTAAATCAAACCAACAAACAGTCTAAATGCAAATGCACATGCATGTATTTGTTTTTATCCTTCTTAATGTGTAAATGATAAAAAGAAAGCTAATGCGCAAATCTGAATTATTTTTCAAAGCGAAAATTACTAACAAGTTTCTTTTCAAAACAAAATGAGGACAATGAAAACACTTTGTGATTCAGAATTGAAAACTTGCTTTCGACACTAGAAAAACTACTAATTCAGATAAAATGCAAGAGTAACAGGGTAATCGACTATCAAGAACAATTAGATTCTCTTCTATGACTGAAAACAACACTTGCGACACTTTCAAATCAAGAAACGACAGTACAATTATGCTACTTCTTTGTAAAGGAGAACTGAAAATGACTCAAAAAATAAATAAAAACATTTACAGTTCTTTGCACAATGGAGGCAGAATATCAACAAGGAAAGGGGTTTAAGACAGAGGTGTACTGACTACAAGCAGCAAAACTCCTGAATAGATCTGAAAAGAGTGAACACAAAAACCAAAATTTAGGAACAAGGCCTTGTCTGATCAGCGCACATGTAACACAGTGAAACTGAAATGCAACGCACCTACTACACTCGAGAAGTGTGCTGAATTTGAGGTTCACAGAACAGACAGTGCACTGGACCAGGGACAAGACTTTGATTGGGTTCCGGGTCACAGTTTGCAGTTCAGTTCAGGGATTTTGGCCAAGCAAGTGGTAATCAGTAAATCAATCACAGGGGTAGATCTAAGGAGGTTACTAGAGCCACCACAAGGGCAATTAGAGAGCTTGTAAATCAATTGTTTAATTCATAAACAAAACCCGGAAATTGATTGAAACAGCGTTGATCTACTTTGCACTTGCATAGAAAATGCAGTTCGAAGGCTATCTGGCTTGACTTCAGGCTCCGTCTATAAGTTTATAAAGTAAACAAATGTAGATGAACAAACAATCTACTCGCTCCCCAGCGGAGTCGCCATTTTGTTACCGGGAATAATGTCTATGTAGAACTTCTAATCCCACTAAGGCTGGTAGCTACCTTAGAAACAAACAAAGTAAAACTACTTTCGTTTTCCTTTATGAAAGATATGAGAGCAGAATAAAGGAGACCAACCTCCGTCTTGCGCTTGGTTCCTTGCTCGATTCCTCTCTCTTCTAATAGTCCTTTGCTACTTGCTTTCTTGTATACCCAGCTTCGCAGAGTACCTGTAGAATCAAAGCAACGTAACACTATACGAGAACATAGATCTATTATCATAAGCAATATAGGATCATATGTATATTAACCATACAAATGCATAAAACATAAATCATACAAGAGGATGGAGGAAAACCTGAATAGCTTTATTGATAATCAAGAAAGAGCCAAGAGAATTACAACCAATTGTTCTGACCCAGCATCATCCTCTCAGCAAGAAGCCCTTCTTCACCTCATGAAAAGCTTAGATCACCCAACACTATGATATTGCACCAATAAACTAGCAACACTTCCTTACAAGATACAAAATTCCAGCCTCTGGATCTCTGGGATGAGGGATCCATATATAGATGTCTGCAAGGGAGGTGAGTCAGCTTTTGAGATTTGATTAGTGTCTCCCCTCTGATAGTTCTTGATTCCACTTGGAGATTGATGATCTCTTACTCATCCATGGTCAAATTCATAGAGGCAAGTGTCACAAGAGAAGTTTCTGGAAGATTCCATGCTTCTCCACCTCGCGGATTGACCCTGCCATTTATCCCTTCTCGCTCATCGCACCCCATAGAAGGGATTTTTGACTTGCAACGCACCTACTGTGTGTATTTAGGTGGGATGCAACGCACTTTACCTATGGAGCAGGTGAAATGGTCTAGTTTTGACCAATTCTGAGTGGTTTTTCATGGAGAACTTCTGGGAGAAGCTGTAATCAGTTGACATTGTTCTTTTAGGTGTTGGAACAACACCTTTAGGGACTTAGGAGCCCTTAGTTTATGGACTTTTATGCTTGGGGTTGCAGTGCCCAAAAATGTCTATAACACATGTCCTTCAGCATCATCAAGTATCCCCCTAACCCATGAAGGCCTCTTCCTAGAAGAGGAAGGCTCATGTGGATGAGGATTAATCGGATCCATGGGTTCTTCTACATCAGCCATTGATTCATCATCCATTTCTTTCGGTTCCCTGGTGTCGGCTTCTTGAGAGCTCCTCAAATTCAGAAAATTGTTCACCTTGCTAAGAGCCATATCTTCGTCAAAGGTGACATCATGACTAATTACGAATTCCATTTGACTGGCAGTGAACATTTCTTCAGGAGTCTTGGAACCCAATGCATGATGAGGGCATCGATTTTGTACATATATGGTGGTGTTTGTAGTTTCATCCCATATAAACTTCGGAAGTCTTTGATCATGTAGGATGGCCCGGACAGCTTCCACAATCGTGCGGTTCTTCCTTCCCGCCACACCATTCCGCTCAAGAGTATGTGGTGTAGTAGTCTCCTTCTTAGTGCCAACCTCAGGTATGCCTGAAGGAACCAACTGTAATATATCGGAGGTCTTGATTTGGCTGGAGGGGAATGGTCCCCTTTTGAGCTTTCCTTCGGCACATCCTAAAAATAAACCTTCTTTCTCTACTTGGAGTTTGAGCATCCCTATTACCATCTGTCTTACATCAGGTAGAGCTTTGTAATGAAGGGGGGCAAACCTCCAATGCGAAAGCTCGGACTGAAGAGTTGTGTCACAAGACATGACACCTAGCAGACTTCCATCAACATGATATAATGAATCAACACTAAACCCAAGAGTAAAGGAATCTTTAACATTATTTTTCCATATACATACCTTGCCATTGCTGAAGGTTACCATGTAGCCTTTGTCTTCCATTACCGAGATGGACACTAGGTTCTTTTTGAGGTCAGGTGCATTTAATACATCCTGGACTTTCTAGCCTTCGTGAATGATTCTCCTCTTCCTCGATCCCTAGCTCTCCTCTTACCTTTGCTATTGAATTTTTCATTCCTTTGATTTTCCATCAGAGGGATTTTGATCATCGTCCTGGTGTGAGTCCTTTCTATCAAGGCACTCCCTTGCATAGTGACCTGCTTTATCGCAGATGTAACATCGTCCTTTTCTTCCAGCCTTTCCTTTTGATATAGTTCCGAAATTATTTCTTTTCTTAGCACGAGAAGAAAAGGCAGCAGGAGGACCTTTAAGCATGGGCATTTCTTGCTCTTCTACCCTTGTTTCTTCTTGAATGCATCTAGCCATTAATTCCTCGAAATAGAAATTACATGATTGTTCAGAAGAGTAGTCATGAACACGTACCATTCGGATGGTAATCCTCCAAGAGTCATGAGTGCCATTTCCATGTTAGTAATAGCCAGTCTATCGTAGATTTCCTTGGAGGTGCCTAGTTCAGAGATGTAGGCCACCAAGTTCTTGTCGATAGTGTCTCAGATGATCTTCTACTTTGACTTCTTCGGTTTTCCATTTGTTCCATGCAGCAGCGGATGCATTTGATGGAGGCTCAACAATATTGCCTCTTACATGGTCCAACACTCCTGAATCTTCCAGAGTTAGATTGATAGACATCTTCCATGCGTGATAGTCATCTTTCTCACGGAGCTTGTTTTCGGCAGGAAAGAGTGTTGAGGACCCCATAGTTCTTTTAAGATAGCCTTGCCAATATTCTCTTCGGTGATTGCTCTTGCTCTTGCTCGGGATTTGTATTCACCTCAGCTCCGGTTCCATGTTGAGTTATGGTATGTTCTATGCTTATAATAGTTTACTTATTTTTCTTATTATATTCCACATATTAGCAATCACATGTACATAAAGTAAAGTGCAGATAGAACATTAAACGATCGATAGAAAATAAGCCAAGACAAGAGACACAAGATGTGGTGGCTAGCCAGGGACAAACCCCACAATGTGTGGGGAAATCCTTTGATCAAATCATCTTTTATCTTCAATAATTCAGCAAAGAGAAATAGTACAATAAATTTGATTCATATCAGCAGTAGCAAACCCTAGATTAGCAGCATCAACATTAGCGGCTTCATTATCAAACTAGGGCAGATGATATCTCACAAACCGACCGTCGGATTGACTTCATTCCACCACCAGAAGTTGCGGTTTCCATAGGAGGTTCAGATGAGCCTATAGTGTAGTTCAAATGAGGAGATATTCTAGGCCATGCAGGTAATATTTACTTCTGCAGTTGCAGCTTCAGTTTCAGCAGTTTCCGGCTTCAAACTAGGGTAGTCGATATCTTGCAAACCATTCATCGGATTGAATTCATTCCACCACCAAAAGTTTCGGCTTTCAGAGGAGGTTTATATGAACCTAAAGCGTAGTTCAGATGAGTATATATTCTAGGCCACGTAGGTCAATCTTTACTTCTGCAGTTGCAGCTTCAATTTCAGCAATTTCCGACTTCAAACTAGGGCAGTCGATATCTTGCAAACCGTTCGTCGGATTGACTTCATTCCACCACCAAAAGTTGAGGATTTCAGAGGAGATCCAAATGGACCTATAGCACAGTTACAAAGAAGAGATCTTCTAGGCCACGTAGGTCAATATTTTCTTATGCAGTTGTAGCTTCAGGTTCAATAGCAGCTTCACATGTGTGAGAGAGAGACCCATTTCTGCGCAATAGAGAAGAGACTCATTTCTGCGCAGTAGAGAGAGAGAGAGAGAGAGAGAGAGATGTGATGAGAAGAGTGAGTGAAAATGAGGAAAAGTCCTCTTATATTTATACACAATGTTGGTGTTTGAATAGATGCGACTGTTGGGCTTCTGAGCCTACATGAGTTGTAGGTCGGCTTGATAATAATTCCATAATCAAAATAAATTCATATCTGCATGAATACTTATTGTAATCGGATGATCTTTATATCAATCCTACACCTCTCGACGAGAGGAATATAATAAAAGTATTGTCAGCCATGAATAAGATGACCCACATGAATTTTTGCCCTGGTTTCCAATTTTAACAAAAAAGAATAAAATGGTCAAAAAAGTGAAAGAAAATGAACCCCACCAAAAGAAAGACCAAGGAAAGTGTGCAAGTCTAAATGCCACTACTTTTTACTCTTATGTAATAAACAAATTGTGTGCATCTTGTTAACTTATGCCACAATTGATGAATAGTCAAACAACGTAAGCTTGGCTAGTTCATATTTGAATTTTATGTTTTAGAGATAGAGAATAAAATCTGACCAAACTGTTTAATCTTGGCAGATAAGTAGATAGGTAGAGTGAATAAAAGGAGCTCAATAGTTTAATCTGAGCCCTTAGATGTAATAAGGTTAGGTTTAGATAGATATCTACTTGTAAAAGAAAAGAAAATGTGATAAGGGTTTGCGAGTTTAAGTGCACCCAAATAAATAAGTAAAAATGCTAGGTTAAAGTACGTAGGGTAGGTAGATGATGGTTGCAGAATAAATGTGTGGTGAATGGTTAAGTTTAATGTTTAAATATTTTTCTTTCATCACTTGGACAAAGAAAAACTCACATTGGAGACAACACATCAAGGAGAAAAAGTCAAACTAATTAACTTCCTTACTCCATTTTTCCCCAAAAATTCACTAATTTCTCCTAAGTGCTAAAAGTACCTAAACAAGTTAGGGGGCTCATAGCATTTCTCTGACTTTTGGAGGGACCAGACCCTCAGCCCAATACTTTGAAATACTTAAAGCACTTAAATCCCCTTCATCAATATTCACCCCTTCATAAAGTCATACATTCCCTTGATAAAGTTTTCCTAAGTAAAATCCTATTTTACTTAGGAAAATTAAAATATTTTCCATGAAACCCTTATATATCATTAGGCTAACGTATAAGTGTTGTATGATGAAATGCATTTTCGGAAAATATTAAACTTAGCACTTTCCCATTCATTTGGTCATATTAACCACTAATGTTATTATTATGTAATTTTTGAATAAAACAACTTACCCACACCCGTATTATTATATTATACAAAACCCCAAATTTTTACATATCCCCCCTTGATGGTTAAATATAACCATAATACATCATTAATTGGGATTAATTAGTTAACCTGTAACTAATTAAGAACCCCGCCCCCCACCATATTAACAAAGGATTAATTAACCCCCACGGTTAATTAATATCTTTCCTGACCAATCTTGTCGCTCCCGATATGATTAAAAAACATTTAATTACATAGGTCTCACCCTCATTAAATTCCCATCACTTCACCTCCTCGATAGTCATCCGATCAAGCCCCCCAGATCCAATGACTGTCGTGCATATCGCACGGACCTTCGTGACTGAATTTTAGCGTGTGATCGCGGAGCAGTTTTGTGAACAGTGCCCTTGCCACACGTCATTCATCCTATGGTATCGCGCGGACAAGCCCAAATACCTCCCTTCCCCATAAGCGATGCAATATAAACCGCTTATCACCTTCTACTAAACAAAAAAATGTCTCGTCATTCAGTCACCACCAATTGTCATTTTCGTTCACTCGCCAATATCAACCATTTACCCATTTAAACACAAAAACCCCAGTTTTGCTCGTTTTCACCTGATTGTGTAGTAAAACCCTATGTAACCCATCTGCACCACCTAAAGCATTTGTTAACCGATTCGAGCATGGTTTACCTTCCAAAAATCATTTTGGACTCACTCCAAAAACCTCTCAAGCTCAAATGAAACCTTTTTGACCTCCCCTGCGAACCAATGCTTTCTTAACAGTTTGTTTTGTTTTACAGGTGATCAGAAGACCACAACCTTGGATAAACAATCTTAATACTAGTCATAAGACTTATTTAATCCAAGATTGTTATCAAATCTATTCAAACAGATATGGAAGATAAAACATACAGTAAAAATTCAAGCAAAGGAAATAGGAAATTAAATGATTTACTGTTGAAATAGACAGTAAAAACCTAAAATATACAGTGAAGGTAAAAGGAGACAGTAAAAAAAAGTCAAAGTGTATCAGGATTAAAGAGTATTAGATTGAAGACCAAGTCAAGTAAATTAGATATCATGAAGATAAACAACAGGGAAGACAGTTACAAAACAGAGTATACAAATTCATGTCAAAGTGAAGACAGATGAAAAAAACAGAGTAGTAAAAGTAAAAAGTAAATAGTAAACAGTAAAAGTAAACATGAAGACATTAAGGGTTAAAAAAAGATGAAAAAACTTTCACCAGCTACAAATAATTTTATCCAAATTAAAAGTGAAAAAAAGTCAAAATAAGTTTAAGGTTAAAAGATGAAATTAGAGCAAAAATGGTACATTCTTCATAAATTTCCTGTTTAAGTCATAGTGTTGCAGAAACTATTGTGGCCAATCCAAGAAGTATTTTGAGAAAATGGAGGAGGTTTTTGTTCCTAATAGGCCAGTATACAAAAACCTATCTCACTTTTTACACAAGTATTACCAAGAGTGGGATAAGTGCATGTCTGCAAAACTTATTTTCAGTTTGTGCAAAATCCTATTTTTGACATCTTTTTACAGAGAATATTGTGAACATCTGGAGATGAATTTTTTGAAACGGAAAGAGGTTTATCTCAAAAACATTCCTATCTACAAAAACCTCTTTCATTGTTTACAAGCGTATCATTGGACCTTAAGTATGCAAAATTTCTGGGGTAGAATGCACAAAGGAAGGATGCAGTTAGTGACTAGGATGTCTCATCATCAACTAAGAGTTGCTATCAAATTTCACTTTCTCTTCTTTGTCACCATAAATCCATATAAATAGTGACAAATAGATTCATTAGTTTGAATGTCCTTTTAATAAGTTCTATTATTGTAAAGTAGTTTGAGATATTTGTAAACCAATCTTTTTTTTTTTCAAGATATTTCAGTTTAGAATTAGTATAAATACTTCTCCATTTGAAGTATTTTGGGGGTGGATTCTTAGACATTGCTGTAATACTGATTACTTTGGAATAAAGTGCTATTGGACAAATTTTGTATGGCTAGCTGGATGAAGAATTAATGCAAAGGACTTTTCACAGGATTCATGAGTCAGACACCAGATCAATAAGTCTCCTATATCTTATGTTTTAAAGTTTTCTTGTTTATTATATCAACTGTGTTTCATATCTGAATGATAAATGAAAAAGAATAATTTAGAAAGTGCTTTAGTGCAATCTGTTTTCAATTCTTTTTATTCTTAATGTTTTCCTTTAAACTAGCATAAATAGTGAATTCTTAATTGCTCCTATTTCCTAGTTTATTCACTTTGATTATTTGCTAAAGAATTCTTAACTACTCTTTATTAATAATCATCCAAGTTCCCTCTCTCTAATATGATGAAGGATTCTTAATTTCCCTTCATCCCTTTGAGTCCATTCCATCTTTTTAAGGTCTCTGTTTGTGCCCTGTTTAGCTATCTTGCCCTGTGAAACCATCCCTTATTAAGAAACCAAATCCAGTTAAGCCATCTCCTTTGACTCCATTAGCCCAATGGCCTAAAATATTCAGTCCTACCCCTTTGCTATTTAATTTCACCACCAAATATAATCAAAACCCCCAAGCTGTCATAACTAGCCTAAATCTTTCAAAACAAAGCTAAAACTTAAAGAGAGAGCCCTCTCTAGATATAGATTGGCTAGATTCTATACCTGAAAGTTGGTTTGTGGTTACCTCGGACCCCTTTCCTCTTCCTAAAACTTCAAGGAAAATCTGAGTGATAACAAAGGCTATAGCTTCCTTAGTGGAGTCGCCATTTTATTGTGAAGATAAATCCCCTCTACAGATAGAGGTGATCTCTCTAGCCCAATGAGTGGGTCCAGCAACAAACTGAACAAACTAATCCAGACTTTCCTAGCTTATGTTTAAAAATGAAAAGAGAGAGAGAGAGAGAAACCTACCTCACTCTAATGCTAATTTCTCAATCCTTTAATGATGACTTTGATCGCTTAGCTTCCAGACTCGCTCCTTGCTTGCTCCTTACGTCTGAGTACCTACAAGAGGGACCAAAGGACAATACAAGATACAAGATCATACATAGTATATATCAAACATAAACTACTCAATAGGTCAAGGAGTATCAAGCTAAATGCATAAATATTTATACATTTACGGAAAGTGAACAATAGATGTATATATTAATGAATAAAAAATGGAAGCATACAACCATTTCCTTGATGTTGGAGACTTCCTTTTGGTGGATGTTTGACTCCAATCCGAGACTCTTCAAGCACTCCTCCAAGTTAGATGGGAAACATTTAGGCATAATCTCATAATAGGAATGTAGGCAATTAATGACAAACCATTTGGAGATGGAGGGGGTTTGATTTACAGGAAGGGAGAGGGAGTTAGGGATCCACAAAAGAGGGAGGAAGTTACACATTTGAAGGGGAAGGCCCTTAAAGGTAGGATCAAGAGCTCCAAATGGGAGAGCTCGACCATATCTCTACCCAACAATATCCATCTCGTTGTTTCTTGAAGTTTTTAGAATATGAAGCGTCTCCTCCATTTTGAGAAAACTTGCAAGAAGACGTTCAACATGGGATTTCATATAAAAACCCACGCTCACAGCACTAGGTCAAAGAACTACAGCCTGCCATCACCATGGGTAAGTAGTGGAGCAAAGAGCGTTGGTCCTGGAATTTAGGGTTTCAGTCAACCTTCTCCAAAATTGACTAAGGGATGTTTTTATTCCATTCTTCAGGGATGTTTTAGTATGTGTTTAATGATGAGTACACTTCACAGTTGTCAACATTTTGGCACTTTGGGATGTGGAACAGGAAGTGAACAAGAGGTGTGACAAAATACTGTGTAAGAATACTTAAGTATATTTGAGACATGAAATAAAACATATGACTCATATTATTTTTAAAACCACTCTAGATCAATCATAACTCCATATCTGCGAAGCACTGAGAGGGATCAAATCTCTTGAGATACAAAACAATTTTAAAGCGAAAAGAGATTTGATCCCTCTTGTACCTTGATAGGCTCATAGTTAATAGATATCTAAGGTGGTATATAGTTAAGGTCTTATCCCTATTTGGGTAAAGTGAAGATAATTTACCAAAAAAAATTATTTTGAGGCTTTAAATTTTATTACCAACCAAAAGATTTTTGGGCTTTAAATTTTAGTAACAAATTGTGAAAAAAGTTATTGTAGAAAAATGTTTTGTTCATGCAGGTATGTAATGGATATATGTTGACATATAATAGTCATGCAAAATTATGATCTTGTCTCCAATTTTGTAAAGTGAAAGATAAAATCCCAAATCTTGTTTTAGAGTTTTAAATTTTAGTACTAAACTTCGATTGGAAATTGATTGAAAAACAATGTTTAGTGATTACAGATTTTTTTAATTACAACATTTTTTTCCTTTCCTTGTCATATTTTGATGATTTTTCCTAAAATCTAGCTAAAAGTTGTTGAAATGATGTAATTGAGTTGTAAAATTGTGCATATTCAAAATAGCATTTCAAATAGAAAAAAGCTAATATTTTCACCAAAAATTATATGATGTGTGAGAAAGACAAAAATTTAAAAAACAAACTTTTGATAAGAATATTTTCTCATTGTCTTAGTTTCAAACTTATGTTAATATTTCTATCACAATTTTTCGGTTATATATTTATTCTTTGAGGCATCCAAATACATCTTTTTTAACAGTTAAGCTAATATCATGTTGAATCCATTTATTAACATGTCATCGGGTCGATCTACCAAGTTATATATTATGTCATAGCAATATACATGTGGGTTAAAAGGGTTTTTGTTTACAAATAAATATTGAGAAAATTAGGTTTTTTTTTAGCATTGTTTGAAGATATTTGAAGAAGTTATTGGAAAGCTCATTAATATTCATGTAAATTGTTTCTCCAAAAAGCTAAAAATTAAGGCCAGGTTTGTGGAAGTTCACAAATTATAAGTTTTTGCAAAGGAAGGCTTACAAATTTCACAATAGAAGGTTTGCAAATCTCGTAATAGAAGCCTTTGGTGTCCCTACAACAAAATAGTTTATGGAAAGAATTGAATATGTGCAAGTGCCACAGAGAAAGCTTGTAGATTGTGGTTATCTCTGCAACAATGTCATCACATTTGGGCATGAAAACTTGGATGAATTTTCCTCCATAGAGAAGATGCTCTCTCCCAAATGTACAATTCCAACAACATTATTTTGGATGTGGGGCGGGAACTGACAAGAAATAACAGACATTTTCTAGGAAAATATAAGGCCCTACAGATTGTATATTATATCCAACAATTTATGTGTATAGTATGCCATTAAATAACAATGAAAATGGTAGGAATATTTAATGCATTTATTTTTTCAACTGGGGAAATGCAAGGCTTAAGCTCCAAGTACCAACATTTTCATTGTGGCCTGGGAGGTCTATACTATTTTCTTACAATGTTTGCATCACTAGGGTGTGGCACTCACATCCACTCATATCTATCCTGGCAACCCAAGGCACCCTTGAAACACCTTTAGTGCAAAAATCCAACAAGGACGCACTAGAGGCATCATGCAACAAAGGTGTGAAGGGAACCTCCTAAGCCATTATTGCTAAAGTTGTTCCCCAAACTAGATTCTTCTCTAAACATTAACATATTGTGCTACTTTTGGTCAAACCCAAGCTTCCACTTACTCTAGGTCTGAAATTTGAATATGGAAATTTGCATATTATTCTCCTTCAATAGTACTACATTAACAAACTTCATAAGCCCTTCCTAGAACAAAACAAGGATATAGAAAAAGCAATTACTTTCTTGATGTTATGAACATAATTTATGTAAAAGTAATAAGTATAGATATTAAATAATAATCATAATAATATGTAACTAAACAATAGTTAGTTAAACAAAGAGGCATGTCTCTACAGACATGACTCTTTGTGAAAAGGGTACTTCTTGGCTATATATACAGGGCCTTCACTCCCAATTGTAATCATTCTTATTCATAAATTTTAATATATATTCTTGTATCTCAATGGATATCTTTATATTCCAAGTATTCTAGAGTATTTAACGCAAAGAGCAAACTTTGTTTGTTCCATTGGTATTAGAGCATTCCTTTGAGCATATGAACCTTGTTCATTACATTGGTATCAGAGATATTTAATCATCTGGCAAGCTCAACTGCTGCAAAAGAGCCTCAATCTCTTATCTAGGCATTTGGCCATCAACATTCCATCAACCTTGTTGCCGTATAATTGAAGTATTTGCTATAGAATTGGAGGTTCTCAATTTTTTTTGGATTTGTCACCAGGCCTTTGGCCATTAAGAGAGAGAGAAAATAAAAATTAAAAATATATAAAAAAGGTTAAAAAAAAAGTATTATATAAAAAAAGTTTACCGGTCGCTTCTACCAGTACAAAATTTTGCTACAATCACCAATTAACCATATTTATACCCAACAACATCCAACTTGTTGTTTCTTGAATTTTCTAGCATACGAAGCTTCTACTCCATTTTGAGAAAACTTTCTAGAAGAGGTTCAGTTCGGGATTTCATGTCAAAACCCGTGCTGGCAGCACTAGGTCAATGAATTGCAACCTGCCATCAACACAAGAAAGCAGTGGAGAAAAGAGCATTGGTCCTGGAATTTAGCATTTCAGTTAACCTTCTCTAGAATTGACTCGGGGCATTTTTTCTTCCATTCTTCAGGGATGTTTAAATATGTGTTTCACGATGAGTACACTTCACAGTTGTCAACATTTTGGCACTTCAGGATGTGGAACAGGAAGTGAAGAGGAGGTGTGACAAAATATTATGTAACAGATGCCCCCTAAAGCATGAAGGCAGAATGGGGAGTCATGGATGAAGTGATTTACAAGTCAAGGCAAGCACCGGAAATACACTGTCAGTAGGCTTGCATATCAGGCATATACACATGAATATCTAACATCTATGATATGAACATGCCTAATGATACATGAATAGGAATCTAGCAATTCATGAATCCACAACATGGGCACAACCATCTGAATACAATGGGTCATGTGCATGGATCCACGGTATCGACACAACCATCCGAATAGAAAGGATCATACATATAAACCCACGGTATTGTCGCAACAATCCGTATAATCATGTGTACAATCATGAATAATTCAGAACTCCATGCAACCTGGATTTTATCAAATTGAATCCAAGGTCATGAGCTTCATCCTGATCTTATCAATGTACAAATACTAGCATGTGAATAGATGTGTCGAAGTTGAACATGATATAAAACCACCTAATTACCGGTCGATGATGTAAATCGTTAATAGGCACGAGAGAAACCACTAATAATGACAATGGCTCTCAAGGTACAACGAACAAAATACACGAGTGTGAATAATGAAGCTAAAATCGAACACTCGTAGAATCACTCGATCGAAGCCCATTAATGTAAACCTATCATCGAATACGAAGAAATTTCCATTGAGGCATGTAAGCTCCAAGGCACTGGAAGAGATTTTCTAGATCATCTTCTTCGATAATGAGCTGAAGTCGATAGGAATTGATTTGTCGAAGGAGGGCCATAATATATCCCACATCATTGACATGAAAAAAAGGATATAATAGAGTAGGTAAGTTTGATTCAAGACTGTGGCAAAAAGTCAGACAGTGTATAATCGGAAAAAACTACAGATAGGACTCCTCTTGAACATATTGACGACACGACTTCGGAGTTTGGCATAATTTGACTCAACAAAGGATCATAGGTCATGATGATGAAGCAGTATAATCAGATGAGAGGTAAAATGGATTTCCAAAACCCAGGAAAGTGGGTGACTAAGTGAAGATATCCCAAACCCGATACGAGCAACAGATGAGTGGCATGTTCAAGAGTGACATGTTGCCTTTACAAAAAATACAAGAGATGATCACTTTAATTCCCCCCCCACTATTTCTAGTGAGTACCCCATTATTTTTTATCGCAATATCGAAGGAGATAGCATATGATCGTCATATAAGTTCATCATTTAGATGAATCCATCCTAGTAAGTTTAACGAGCCCTAGGAAGGAGAACCTTGATCTTTGCCATCGTAACAAGTCTTGCGTTGTTTAGGCTTTATAAGTCCGAAGGAGGGGTAACTCGAAATATTTTTCATGTTTAGAGAGTTTGAAAAAGAGGTGAAAAATAAAACTCCAAAGGTCCCTTTTCATAAATCATATCTTGAACCCAAAAAGGTAGAAAACAATATCCAAGAGAACCTCTTAGCCATGTTCGACTAAGGTATTCCTTTTTCGTACAATAGTCTATCTCATTCCAGAAAAGGGTTAAACTTATACTGAGTAGATGTCATTTCATTTACTTTAACAAGTTCTAAATGACAAGTACTTGACAATATTTTCATGTTTCGAGAGTCAGAAAAGAGCTTAAAGATGATTCAAGGGGGTCACTTTTTTGCTTATTTTTTATGAGTTCAAAAAAGTGATCAAATAACACTCGTTGAATCAGTCATAATTAATTACTGTCACCATGTTCCATGACCCATCACTGTACAAGTGAAATACATTTCCCATTTCGAGGAAAAATATTAAAATATAAGTGAAATATGCCCTAATTTGGTAAAAATGTTATTTAAAAACTTATAAAAGCTCAAAAAAGTAAATCATTTTTACCATTTTACAATTTTGCAAACCAGAGAGAATTTTGACCCTATTTTACCTCGATCTTCAAGTGAGGAGTACGATCAATCTCAGATACCATTTGTCGAGTCGTTTGCTGCAAGTAAGAGATATGTCCCTTCCCTTCAATTTGGTTGTAATTTCATGTATTTTCATCCATAGATTAGGATGTAATGAGGGCTTAACAAAATTTATGTCGAAGGAAATCAGTGTGGTTTTTACCCGTTGGACCCATGCTGCTCACCTTGTGGCCAGCTGTGGTTGCACAGAAAAATATATAGACAGAGGTGTTGGTGCAGAGTTGCGAAATTTTTGGAAAATCCTCCATATTTAGTGATTTGTTTCTACATTCATTTCCATAGAAACTCATCAAATGTTGTTTAATGGATGTTCCATAGGTTAATTAACCAAAAATGGGAATCAAATCAAAAGAAAGAGGACACGAAGCCGAATACCATCAAGCAGCCCAGGACCCAAATTGCATTGCTACCCTTCGAGAATGTGGGTTACTAAAATTCTTCTAGATTCCTAGGATTAGGAGCCAGGTTGGGTTACTACAAGATTTGATTGGTTGGCGAGATGTGGATCACCAACTATTTATGATTGGGGACCAAGAAATTGAGATAGATGTTGCAAACATCTATTTTGCTACAGGTTTTTCCAAAAAGGGACAACAAATTCAGCTGTCTGGTTCTTGTATTAGAGGGGAGAGCATGGATATGTTGATTACAAGACATTGCCGAAGCACTTGAAAAACTCAGAGTGGGAAGATAGATATAAAGACCATCACCAATCTCCCACTAAGAACAACCCTTCATACTATGGACCGAATAGTTGGGGCTCAAGCTTTGCATGAAGCAACAAAGTCTCATTTCTAGTACACCATTGATTGTTTAAGCCCCACAATTTTTAACTGTTGTGAGAGATTGTTGGTCAATATGAAGAGCCAACTCATGAAATGCAAGTCAAGAAAGATGAAACAGTTTGGATATGAATACATCCTGATGATTTTATTCTTGGAAATGTACCATTGTTTCGATATTAGTTGATATAGGTGGATACACCAGCGCCTAGAGATCCACGGTTGCTGAGGTGGGTTGAGTTGATGTCTCCATAGGGAGGTGGCCAGGGAATGTTATTTCCCCCAACATTTTTTAGATGGTTGCGAAAGTAACTAATCATGGTAGATGATTGGACGTACTCTAACACAAATTTTCAGGGAGATCTTGACCTTCCACTTCCACCTGCTACATAGTGGACCAATGCAGGTAAAAAATATTTTTTAAGTTTTTGATTTTTTTTTATGTGTACTAAGATTTGACACGTGATTTTTTCAAATGTTGGACCAGAGAGACCTCTAGGGGTTTATCCAATAGCCAGGTGAGTGGCACATCAGATAGAGGATGCTCCTTATGAGGAGGGAGCAGACCTGATCCTAGAGGTTGAATGCAACCTGAAAACCCTGACAAGGGGCATTCCATATTATGCAACGATTGATGAGGTGACAATATGATATCAGAGGCATATTGTAGGGGTGCCCACCAGACTATGTCAGTTTCTAAACCGAGTCATTAGAGTTGTGTCTTTCTACCATGAGCACCATGTTGGCGGTTAACCATCTCTAGTTTTTTATTTTCCACACTTATGTAGGCTTGAGAAGCCATGTGTCTCATAACACAATTTTTGACATTTTGATGTAAACATTTTGCAAACACTGTGTGTGTATCTATATATATATATATATATATATATATATATATATATATATATATACATATACATACATGTTTTCTTGTTATGTACACCATTTGATGGTTTTTGTTTACATATGTTGCAGATGTCTATCTAATATATAATTAGCTAATGTATCAGTTAATGCGTTCAAACGTCTCGGAATATGTTGATAAGTGATATAATTAAAGTCTTGTACCAAGAGGCGAGCTCACAAACACGTTCTCAAAATCTGAGGGTTTTTAACTAAATATTGTATGTTAAGTTCTAGCACAATGAGATGTGAATCAAGATTAACGAATAACTAAGAGCAATTGCTTTTGACAAAAGCTTGATAATCGCACTATATTCGGAAATGTTATTAGTAGTACAACCTAAACATATGCCTTGTAAATTCACTAACTCACCATTAGGGTCATAGATTTCCCATGTAGCAGAAGATAAATTCCATGTACTACGACAAGCTCCATCAGAAAAATGGACATAAAGGTTCGATGACATCTTCAAACCAAGTAGAACACATGGTAAGCAAAGGAAAACACGTTTGCAAAAGCAAACAAACACACCAAAACCAAATTGCACACTAATGAATCACACTAATGTACAAAGTATTTACACTAAATCACGCATAATACTTCTTGAGGTAAAGCCCATTTCAGGGCTAAGCCAACTGATTTCCTTCATAGTCAACCAAATCTTAGGCACCTTTCTATAATACGCATTTAACAATTTAAGGCCCATGCCACATTGGTTCGAATTTCCCAGCTCCCAATTTATCATTGGCTTGATCATATAACAACACCAAATCACCTTCAGCAAAAACACGGGGAGTATGCAGGTGGGGTGCACTGTTTGCAGTTATAGATCTAGAAAGCATTACATTTTTTGACTGTTAAAATGCAAATTTTGAAGATCGAAGGCTAGAAATAACCAGTGCGAAGGATTTGTTGAGTCATAGCATATTCGGACATGTGACCACCACATGCCCTAGAGTGACAGTCATGTAAGACTCTCTCAACTTCTTCAAGCATTAAACATCAACAAAGGATAGAATCGATACCAACACGGTACAAAGTATCCCCAATAATTCGATAAGGTTGGAACTGATGTCGAATGCTTCGACGTTTAGATTTAGATAACTCTGGTTGAAAGGTCTAGGTCTGTAGATAGGTAATGATATCTCCATTCCATGGATTGACACTATTGATGAGGAAGAGGGTTTCGTCAGGAATTAGCTCGTCAGATGGAGTAGAAGTGGTTGCAGAAGATAGGTCACAAATCAACTCGGCAAAAACTAGTGATTTCTTTGATTTGGCTTTACCAAATTCCAAATCGAAATCTTGTAGGATAATAATCCATTTAGAATACTTCCCCCTAGCAATTCACTCGTTATAATGTATGTCATGGGGTTACAATCAGAAATCGGAGTGCTCTTACATAAGAGAATATAATGGCGAGATTGTTGAATAGAGTGAACGAATCCAAAAGCAAATTTATCAACATGGGCATATCGTGTTTCAGCGTCAAAAATATTTTGACCTATGTAATAAATCACATGTTCGTCTCCATCATCATTGTCCTGAACAAGTACCATAGAAATAGTACTATCGGTGGTGGCCAAGTACAAGAAATAATCGCGGTGTTAATTTGGGGGATGTAGTAAAGGAGAACTAATGAAATAATTATTCAATGCATCGAAGGAATTTTTAGCAACTTCATCCCAAATGAATGGGATCCCTTTATTTAAGAAGAGAGTAAATCCCTTGTCAAGTTCAGCATAATTTGGGACAAAATGACGAAGGAAATTCAATTTCCCTTGTAAACTCTGCGACTGTGTAAAGAAGATGGAGGGGGAAAATCATGATGGCCTCCACCTTAAGGGGATCGATCTAGATGCCTTCCTTGGATACGAAAAAACCTAAGAGATGACCAGATTCGATGCAAAAGACACACTTATGTAGATTCAAATGAATATTGTAGTGTCGACATTGAAGAAATATCTCTCAAAGGTGATTAGGATGGTCGTGATGCTTAGTAGAATGTGATAGTAATCCATTGAAATATGGTTGAACAATATGCTTAATATCATGAAAAGTATAAGACATCACTCGGTGGAAGGTAGCACCAACATTATTTATACCAAAAGGGAGGTTTTTGTAAGCAAAGGTTCCCCAAGGAAAAACGAAAATAGTTTTATGTTTATTTCCGGGTAGAGTGTTAATCTGGTTGTATGGAGAAAAACGGTCCATAAAGGAAAAAATCTCACTCCTGGCACATTCATCAACAATTTGATCTATGAAGGGAGTCAGATAATTATCTTCAGGACATTACCAATTGGTGTCATGATAGTCAACACAAACAAGGATATTTCCGTGTTTCTTAGTCACAGGAACAATATTTGAGACCCAATCTGCTAACGAAATAGGATAAACGAAACCAACTTTAAGATTTTTTCAACTTCTCCATTTATGGTAGCTACCTTTCTAGGTTGCACGGTACAAAGACACTGATGAACAAGCTTCACATTCGTATAAGTAGGTATCTCGTGCACTATTATACTTGGATCTATGTCAAGATCTCTTCATATGACCAAACAAAGGCATCAAAGAATTCTTTGAAGAGGGTGGTATAAATCTCGATCTCATCGGGAGAACAAGAAACCCCAATGTGGATATTTTCGACAATCCCTGGCCTGAGAGAGATGTCGATGGACATTGTAGCCGAAATGTTTCCTATGCTTCATTCGGACAACACTTCATGAACCAAAATAGGTGTCTAAAGTGGATGAGTCGGTATATCCGAAACAAGGGTTTGTAGACAAGAAGAAATCTCAGCAAGGCTTGGGAGAAACGAGGAATGATGATGGGCATCATTCCATGGAGTTTCCTCGAGAAACATAACTTTTGTGATGCCCTCATCAGTTGGAAATGTCTCATTCAAAGGGTTTGGAGAATCCCAAGAACCAAGACAAGATTATTGCAAATATGAATCTAGACTAATACTGAAGTGACCATGAATTTCAAAAGTTGTCATAGAAGATAAAACGACAGCCTAATATGCTTGCTCGACAAGGCTAAGTGGCATAACATCGCCAAAATTATCAATCTGATCGAGACAGGGAACTACCCAAGTATCATGACAAGTCGAGACCATGTTAATTGAAGCAACGTCGTAGGCGGAAGGTAAAAATTTCCCATAAGGGAAGAGTCTTTAAAGAGAACCGCCTCAACAATCCTATAAGGGATATCAATATTCCAAACATATGGCACATTTCCATTTGAGGAGTTGGAAGAGAAAAAGGTGAGTTGATTGACAGTGACTATTTTCCCTTGATGAGGAAAACAGAGCACACAAAATAGGGTAGCAACATGCAGAACATTGCAGGGGTCCAACTACGACCAAGTAGAAGATTGTAATTCAGATTGGCATTGACAACTTCTACTTCTAGGTTAACGATTTTTACTTCCAATTGAATTGGAAATTCATTGAGAATACCAAATGGACGAGAACCTCTACCATCGAAAGCTTCCAATGTATTAGAGAACTGGTTGAAGGGTGGAGAGCCAATAGCTTTCCAACAGGAAAGGGACATGATGTAAGTAGAAGCACACTCATCAATAATAGTCGATGAATAGTCTTCCCTTTGATAATAACTTTATGACAAAGGTAAGTTGATATTGGAGACAAGGAACGTGGTTTTCGAAATAAAAAATAATCAGATTTGAATATATAGGATCAATCCCTCCTATGGAGGATAGTAATTGTTTTATTTGTGATGGATAAGTCTAGAGGACTTCCAAAGCTAACATCACTGAAGGTGCTTGAGCTAAATCTTCCATAATATTATAATGTTGAGCAGCTCGCACATTCGGATTATATGATGACTTCTGAAGAAAACCTTTGGGAGGTGGTTGAATAACAAAAATCATTACTAGGTCATTCAATATGAAGAGGACCATAATTGGGCAGAGTGGAAGTAGAAGGCATATTAGTGGCATCATTTTCCACAACCGGTTTGGTAGGAATCTGATAATATTTTGATCGAGTAGAAACATAGATAGGTGTCGTAATTCTCATAAAAACTTGAGAGACTAAAGATGTAGAGGATTGAGGTTGATCTACTAGTGAATTTTGTTGTGATGGAAAGGGTTTTTTCAAGACAACCGATGTCCCTAGGGTTCCTTTTAATACACAACTAACCTCAGCAAGATGGCCACAATCCTTGGTATAATGATCTTCATAACATATAAGACAAGGATATTTTGGCTTGCATTTGGATGTATCATTAGCAGATGGTTTAGGAGGATACCATTTAGGGGTAAGAAATTTAGCCTTACCTTTACCCTTCTTTTTCCCTTTCGAGGCTTTGTTTGTTGTGGTAGATTGGAAAACATTCACCTCAGAAGTTTTACTAGGGTTTTTAGGAGTATTCGAAGGAGGAGAAGGTGCAATAGCCAAAAGATATTTCTACTTTGTAAGACGACATCGACGCCTCCATTCACGGATGTGATTGAAGATGTGGGTAGTAGTATTTTGTTTCGAAGACATTAGGATATGAGTACTGGTTTCATACCGAACTGGTAGCTGGAAGTGAGTAAGAGACACCATAGCCAAATTGTTGAAATCTTGAAAGGCACCTTGAGGTAACTCGATGTACCATTTGGCGGCAACATCTGTTAGGGTTCACTAGAAAAGACATAATCAAATGGAATTGTCGACCCAGGAGTTGGATGAACACCATAAATGGTAGGTCATGACATGAACTTGGCGGTCTTCTCCAGGATTCCCTTCGAATTTTGGATAATCACTAGGAATTTTGGTAGGAACCAGAGGCCAATACAATGAACGAAGTATTGGGTCGTTTGTGAGCCTCAACACATCTGGTAACTCCAATGTAGCTAAAATGGTAATTGGGGATTAAAAGGCATGAAAGGCCTTTGATAAGGTCTAGATTAAGGATTCCAACCTTGTTGGTACTGATTTTTACCCCATAGTGATGGGTTTTGACCATAGGGATTTTGATACTGCCCCCACTGGAAGGAATTTTGACCATACAAACATTGAGTTTGTCTCCACAAAGGTGGGTCCTGACCCAGAAAAGTTTGATATTTTCCCGACACTAGCCATTGAGAACCATAAGGGGGATAGACAGCCTATGAAGAGTTTTGAGTATAGGGTGGATGATGCAATGGTTGATGTTGGTGATATAATGGTTGACCTTGTTGCTGCAATTGTTGACCTTGTTGTTGCAATGGTTGACACTGTTGATACAAGGGTTGATCTTGATTCTACAACTATTGACCTCGTTGTTGCAATGGTTTCCCTTACCGCTACAATGGTTGTTGATAAGACCCTTGCTGCATATAAGGCCCTTGTTTTACAAAAGGTCCTTGTTTCTAATAGGTTCGTTGTGGAATTTGACAGGTTCCTTGCTGATATTGATACGTTCTTTGCTGCTGCAATGGGCCTTGCTACAAAGGATTACCAGCTCCTAAAGGATAAGTTCCAGAAACAAACTGAAACTGACCATACAACCCAAATGAGGGATTAGGACCAGATTTCATTTTGGATCCTGCCTACTTATTGAAAGGTGAATTTTGAGGTTGTTGTGAACCATAAGGAGGGTATGGTTGTTGGTAAGGTGTTTGAGCCAAAATAGGCTGCGGATAAGGAATTTGACCAGATCCAGAAGGAATACTACCAATAGTTTGATTTTCTCTCATAGTGTGAGTTTGGGATCCACTCACATAGATTCCACCAGGGACAGGAGATACATATGGAGGAGGTGTTTACCCCCCATGAAGTGGGATAGGGGGTGGTACATATTCCCCACTCAATGGAGGAGGTGTAACCATTGTAGAGGTCGAAGGAGGTGTTGAAGAACCTATAGGGACATTAACAGTCCTAAATGTGACTATAGGTTGAACAAGAATTGAAGAAACTGCATTTTGGATAGGAATTTTGGAAGCCATGTTCAAAATGAATGGGCCAGAGGTAGGCACAACGCTAGATGACCATATTGAAGGATGATAAAGAAAAGATAACCTTGGAGTACCTGAAACCAATCACGTTGTGACCACATGTCCAAGAGCCAGGCAAATAGGGTAGGCCATGAGGCACCTGGCCCACAACCAACCCAGGGTTATTTCACCACGTACATGATTGTTGGCAGAGCACTGGAGGGACCAGTGCATGGCACTCAGCCCGTGGTTTTTGCAACCACTGTATGACCAAAGACAAGGAGTCAACCTAGCCATATTTCTGGCATATGACTAAAACCAAGGGCGGATTTTAGGCGTGGGTGCCCGGTTGAAGATCCTACATTTTTCATCATTTGTGACAGAATCAACATCGTCCCCATGTGAAATTTCTTCTCTTCATTTCAAAAGTGCAACCCTCATTGGATGGGAGGCCAAAAGTTAAGAATATTTGAAGAAAAGTAGTAAAATGAACTCTTCTTGGAATATTTTTGAGTTGCATTAAGAAGGAAATATTATCCATTAGCTTATATGCAAAAATCAATTTGGCAAAATTTGAGACAAGCTAAATGTCAGAGTGTTCAAAGTTACACATGATAATTTAGAAGAATATATTTAATATTGGCTGTTGATTTGTCATCACAAGACACTATCCTTAAATACATAGGTGGATTTCATAGTTATTTGAGACATACTATACTTATGTTTAATCCCACCAATATATATGACGTATGCATTCAGGAAACTCATTTAAAAGCTAGAGGCAAGATTTTTCCTCAAGAGACTAGCAAGAAACCATCCAAGTCTAGAGACAAAGGAAAGGGGAAGTTTAAAGGAAAACGAAAAAAGAATGCTATGGTCAAGAAATAGGGAGAGAAACTTACCTATAAACATTGTTCAAAGAAAGGCCATGATGAAGGTAATTTTTGGAAATTACATCTCGAAATGAGACCAAAGAAGTTCAATAACAATCAGAAACAAAAGAATGTTGATACAACTCAATAAGATCTAGGATTTCATTCGGGTGATGAAACAAAAATTGTAAATAAAAGCTAAAGCTTCTAATACAAGTACTAGTTCTTCTAGTAAGCCTATTGAGTCTCAAAATGATAAACAAAGAAGTGATCTTTTTCATATCAAGGTCATTACAAAACATACAGAAGTTGATACTTTTTTTTATAGTGGATCCCAAGTCAACCTTATTTCTAAAGCTATTGTCAAGAAACTAAATATGGAAACTACATCTCATACTAAACCATACCATTTGGGTTGGGTATGTGAAGATGCCAAATTGAAAGTCACAAGAAAGTGTAAACTCAAATTCGCCATCATTACAAACTTTATAGGTGAGGTAGAACTTGATGTTTTACTACTTGACATATGTGGAGTTGTTTTAGGGAGTCCATACTTGTATGACCGAAAATCCATAGTCTATCATCATGAGAAAAAATATCATCTTTTTAAAGATGGAGTTGAATATATTGTTATAGCACCTCATAAGAAGATGAACTTATCTCTTGTAAGTGTTAGGCAAATGAAAAGGCTTGTAAATGCTAGTAAGATGAATTTTGTGTTATTGATGATTAAAACTGAAGATATTGTTGAATATGAATCTTTCAAAGGATGTGATTCTAAACTCAAGCATGATTTGGTTGAATTTCTTAATACTTATGAAAAGATGTTTTAGGAACCTAAAGGGTTTCCTCCTAAAAGATGAACCCAACATGAGATTCATTTTCACTAAGATGCACCTCTTCCAAATATTGGAATCTATATAATTTAAGTTTTGGAGAATGTAAAGATCAAGAAGAAAATTCAAGAACTACTTGACAAAGGCGTCATCAAGCCTAGCACATCTCCTTGTGGGTATCCTATTGTCTTGGTTCCAAAGAAAGATGGTAGATGTTGCATGTGTGTGGATTTTAAAGATTTGAATAAAATCACAATAAATAACAATTATCCTCTTCCTTGCATTAATGATTTGATAGATAAGTTAAAATATGTTTTTTATTTCACCAAGTTCATTTTGAGAAGAGATTATCATCAGATAAGGGATTTTGAAGATGATATTTGGAAAACTTCTTTCAAGATAAAACAAGGTTTGTTTGAATGCTTAGTTATGTCCTTTAGGATTTGAAATGCACCTGCAACATTCATGATAGTTATGAATGATGTGTTGAGACCATTCCTTGATGATTTTGTCTTAGTCTACTTAGATTATATTTTAATTTTCAGTTAGACTTTTGAAGAGCATGTCAAGCATGTGAGGCAAGTTTTAGATGTATTGAAAATAGAGAAATTGTATTTGAAGATGTCTAGGTGTGAATTTGGGAAAACCTCTTTGGTTTATTTGGGTCTTATTATAGGAGGGGTGAATTGAAGATTGATCCCTAAAAATTTGAAGTCATTGTGAATTGGCCTAAACCCAATAATCTAATAGGAGTTAGTAGCTTTTTGGGACCATCTCAATACTGGAGAAAATTTATAGCTAACTTCTCAATCATCACAGCACCATTACATGCTTTGACAAGTGTGTAACAAGTCTTTCAGTAGGGAGGAAAGTAGCAGAAAGCCTTAACCACATTGGAAGAGAAAAACATTACAATGCCAGTTCGAGCACTTTTAGATCTTAAGGAGCCATTTGAGATTCAAATCGATGCTAGTGATTATGCCAAGGGGGCAGTTTTGATGCAACTTGGTAAGCATATTTATTATCATTCTAAAACCTTTACCAATGTAATAATTAAATATCCAACTTATAATAAAGATCTGTATTCTTTGGTACAAAGCGTGAAGAGATGAAAGCATTATTTTATGGGCAAGGAATGGTTATTCACACTGACCATCAAACTTTGCAATATTTACAATCGCAAAACAAGATACAATGAGTTAGAAATTTCTGGTGAATGGGATTTACACAACAAATTTTTTGGTAATCAGGTACAAGAGGGGGAACAAAATAATTTTCAATATCCAAATGGGTCTAGGAAGGGGAACAAATAATTTCGCAGAACTGGTATCGGCAAAAAACATCATACTTTTTTCACTATCCAAAAACTGCAAACAATTACAACTTTTTGGAGATTCTCAAATTATTTGTAATTGGTTGAATAAATCAGCACATTGTAATTCATACTCTCTACAACATATAATGGATGAAGCACACTGACTCATAACCCTTTTTGACATCTTCTCTTACCATCACATTTACATGGAATGCAACTTAGCCACTGACAGCTTATCCAAGGAGGAGGCGCTTAGGGATGACACTAGCTAGTTAATCAAGGAGGAAAGGGATGAGCGCTGTTATCAGTACTTCCATAGACTGTTCATAGAGCTAGAAACATGACAGCTCCATAGAATGATTTTTTGTAATTCTGCAATTTTGCTTCTTTTGAACAACAGTTGACAAACATATGTAAATATTCATTGGTTACTTTTTTATCAATACATACAGCTACAGGGCTCTATGCGTAGAGCAGTATATATATTTATAGACTCTTTATGTTATTTTCCAAAGCCTTAAATTGGCGAACACAGTTTTGACTGGGCAAGAAGGACAGGCTATGCCTGAATATTGTATATGCTATGCATCTACAAAATGCAGTTTCTTTATTAATAAAGAAAGTGCAACTTTTTCCACGGGAAAAAAAAATTATCAAGGCCTATTGTTAACACATATTTTATTCTTAAGCATAACTCAATCATGCATGAAATTTATATTGAATAGTATGCCTAAGATGATAATTTTAAAGATGTTTATGCAACTTTGATTCAAGGAAATCATGTTAAAGTGTTGGATTATCATGTTCATAAAAAGTTGTTTTATCATCTTAGCAATATGTGTTCCATAGGGTCAAAGAGCCAATGTCATGAGGGAAGCCCACTCTTATCTTATTACTGGTCACTTTGGTGTAGGAAAAACAATTTCACAAATTCAAACGTATTTTTATTGACCTTGCATGAATGAAAGTGTTTCAAGATATGTAAAGTGATGTTCCATGTGTGCTACTAGCAAGCCTACAAATAGTAAATTGGGTTTGTAAACTCCACTTCCTATTCATTCTCGTCCTTGGGAAAGTATTTCTATGGATTTTGTAGGGTGAATACCAATGTCTAATAAAGGTGATGATTATCTATATGCTTTTGTGGATTGTTTCAGAAAAATGTGTGTGTTGATGCCATGTAAGAAATAGGTTACAGCTGAATGTATGGGTTCACTTTGGATTATCAACTTCTATTATTTTTTATAAACATTCTCAATTTGTCAAGAAGTTTTGGTCAAGTTTATGGGAACTCATGGACACCATGTTGAAGAAGAGCACAACATTTCATCCACAAACTGATGACTAGATAGAAGTGGTAAACAAAAAAATAGTGCATCTCCTTCGCGGATATTGTGGTAAGCATCCTAAACTTTCGTGATGACCCTCATCAATGGGTAATTATATGGGCTCATTTTACCTCCTAACCTATTCAAATCAACCATTCTCTTATCTTATTGTATGATTTTCTGATTAGATTAATGCTTATATGGTGAGTTGAGTTAGTTATTATGCCATGTGATCTAACATGTATTTAATGCAGATTATTGATCGATTTCGAGGTCAAAGTCAAGGATCTAGTGGTAAAATTGTAGCAATAACTAGAAGTAGATAGAATATAGGACTTATAGGAGGGAATCCCCCTTAATTATTACTCCTCACTTCGAATTTCCCTTCATTCAGCTCGGAGTACTAGTAGTTGAATCATGCACTAGAAGGCAGCTGAGCAAGTGGAAGATGATTGATAGTTATCTCGAGTTTTGGGAGCCAAGCCTCCCTAATTTTAAGGAAGTTTTTGGTAGCTTCAGATGTATAAGTAGAGAGGCCTAGGGCCTCACTAGGGTCAACTTTTTGCTGGTGTAAACTCTGCTCAAATTTTGAGCTTACTATTTTATGACAATTTTATGTAATCTTGCTATTTTTTGATAATGAATAAGGAATCCTTTTTGAGCTAGTGCTAGGGCTGAAGCTCTTGGGTTAGGGCCCAATACAAGCATTCAAGCTTCTCTTTACTTGTATTTGTATGCTTTACTTTAGTTTGTAGATTAGTTTGCTGTCAGATGTATTTCCATTATGGTTAAGAATAGGTTTCTTTTGATGATTTAGTAGCTTTTTTCCATTTATGCTTTCTGTAGCAGGTTAAGAAGTGATTAGAGAAAATTCAAAAGGCTAGCAATAGTTCCTTGGCCTCTCTTCCTCCCTCTAGGACCATGATTTGAGGCAAAGACTCTCTTGTTGTCCCAAAAACACAGATTTTCCTCATTCCTAGGACTTCTAGTGTTTGCAGCTCTCTAGTAAGTTGATAGTCCAGTTTTTCTTTGCTTTAGACCTTCTTTATCATGTTAAATTCCTGATTTGCAATAGTCCTTTTGCATGCTTTCCTTTCTTACAACATTTCCCAGCATTTCCTTCTATACATCATAGTTTAGGCCATTTTAATGCAAAACTCTGTTTTTCCTAGGATGTACTCATATATTTGGTTGCTTGATTTTCTTGGTTGAATGTCAGTTTCTATGCAGCAGATATATTCCAAAAATAGGTTAGCTTACCAGAAGTCACACCCTCCATCTGATCCATGCCCTATAGGTCTCCCAAACCTCACCTCAATTCTGCCCTAGTTTCCTTCATTTTTCATAGAACTTCTTCCTCTCTCCTTGAGCAAACCTAATCATCTTTCTCTCTCTTGGTGATTCATGGTAGGCCTTAGGTGCCCTAACACCTCATTCCAACCTTCATCCACCTTTTCCACCCACTCTCACACCCTCAAAACAGTGAAAATTGCTCTCGGCCTCCTCTTGTAGGCCTCCTGTAATTTCCCTGTTTCCCTCCTGTAGTTTTCTTGTGTCCTCTTGTAGTTTTTCTTGTAGGCTTTCTTTTGAAGGTAGAGTGTGGGACAATCCTCCAGAAGGCCACCTAAGACCTCCTAGGACCCATCCACACCATCCTACATCCTCCCAAGCTCCAAAACCGCCCTCTAACGCCACCTATTCGCTACCACACTCACACACAATAAATTAGATGCATGTTAAATTCACATAAAAATCCAAAAATATGTTTTTTGCTTATTTACTTCCAAAAATAGCATGGTTAGATTTTGTTTACTTCCTTGAGTAGGTAATGGCATTTCTTTCATGGTTTTCATAGTGTTTTTGGCAAAAGTAGAATTATCTTGTTAATTAGGGTTTACTAGCTTTTGCTTTACATTCCACTCTTTCTCCTTTCTGCAGTTAGAGTAGCATATGTAGAGTAATCTTTCTTTCCTTTCATCACACATAAAGCTTCTTCTGAAATTCATAGAAGTTGGTGTGAGCTCCTAGTGATCTCGCTTCGGCTGACCCAGTGACAACCTGCAGTGAGAACTAGTACTTGTGCATATAGCAACAACACTTCCAAGTTTGTTACGAACTATCGGGTTGATAAAAGTAAAGTTGGTAGCCCGGGAGTTGTAGAATTCTTGCTGCAATACTAGCGCTCACCATTTGGGATGCGCATCTTCCTTGCATCCAACATGCCTACAATCGTGCCAAGCACTCATCTATGCAAGTATCTCCATTTGAAGCTTTTTTGGTTTATTTTCCAAAGTCTCCTTTGGATTTAATCTTTGGTAAATATATTGCAGTATATGGATAGAGTGATGTGGACAAAGCTAATAATTTCATTGAAAAAATTTAGCTAGTGCATCAAAGAGTACAAGAGTATCTTGAGAAAAGTAAAGCCAAGTACAAATCAAGGCATGAAAAGCATCGAGTTGATCATGATTTCCAAGGGGGGGATCAAGTTTGTTTGTATATTAGCAAGGAAAGACTTCAAGGTGAAGGTAAAAAGCTCAAGCCAATCAAATATGATCCTTTCAAAATTTTGGATAATATTGCTAACAATGCTCTCCGATTAGATTTGCCACCTTATATGAAAATTTATTATGTTATGGATGTGGAAAACTTGAGATTGTATGAGCCTCCAGTGATTAATGATCATGAAGAGAATTTTAAGATTCCATCTATTGAATATTTTTCTCCTGAATATTTAGATGAGTTACTCAAAGACTCAATTCTTGACAGGAGAATTAGGACTTCACGCATATGCAATGTGGAGTATCTTCGAGTAGGGGTAAAAGGTACAAATCCAAGTAAATAAAAGTGAGATATTTGTAACCTCACTTACTTGTTCAGTATGAACATACTTTTGGTGGTCCAAAAGCTTCCAGTGGGGAGGAATGATCTAGGTGATAAAAAAATATGCTAAAAAATAAAAGTTCTCAAAATCACCAAAATTGATACCAAATCGTAGATCTCATCATTCTGATTCCAACGACGTTTGAATCACCTCAATCCAACACCGTATGTGAAATTTATCACATTAAGGTTTTTGCAAACAACTAAAAAGTCAATTTATAGGGTTAAATGGGATGCTGACTGGGCATGTCATATAGTGACACAGCTCTGACATCAGTAGGATGATTAGGTAGGTACGGTGGTCAGACGGTTCAATCCCGTGCTAACACATGGTAGGTCGTATATGGAGATTTGGCGAGTTTTCATTGGTTGGAGAGTTTTGTGGTTTACGAATTGGGATGTGCCATGTGGCCCTTGGGATTCATGCCAAAAGTGGTTGGGTTGATCGGCAGACCCCACCAGATTCAAACCCATGACCTCACTGTTGTAAACCAACCATCGAATCATTATTCCATCAATCTTTCTTGTTTAATATAGTTGGCGGTGTTATATTTAAATTTGAATGGTTTGGTGATTGGCAGGAGGGGGAGGGACCTGTATCCCCAGCGTCAAGTCACATTGTGACCACATGTCCAAGACCTAGGTGGAGAAGGCAGGTTTTGAGGCACTTGCCTCATGCCTGGCCCAAGGTTATATCAACATGCACCATTTTCAGAGCACTAGAGGTGCTAGTGCATGACGCCCAACACGTGGTTTTTGCAGCCGCCATATGACCAAAGGTAGGGAGACGGCGAGCGTGTAGTCTCTGGACCACGCTCCTAGCTATATTGTTTCCATACAATTGTTGGAGATCAGATGCACATCAAACAATAAAACATATACATAGCCATTAAATCATGCACAGGCAACACAGGAATTTAACGTGGTTCACCCAACCAATCTGGGCTACGTCCACCAAACATAGGCATCGGCAATTCTTTATTAATCAAACGGGAGATTACATAAATCAAATCCTCACAAACTCTCACACCAAAAAACAATCCGTATGGATACCTTTTTTATAGCAAGGAGAATTTAACTACCTCATAAATCCTCTCACATCAAATTTAGGATGCATTAACTCCCTCCCAACAACCTGGAGTTAATCTAGCAACAAAAAATCCTATTGTTGTCATCTACAAAGATTTTTGCCTATTTTATTAAAACAGAAAATCTCAACAATCTCCACCTTGACAACAATTAGCCTGATGCCATGTTTCTTTATTATTTTATCTTTTCTGCAAGCCAAGAGAAGCCAAACACCAACGTAGCTTCTCTAACAAAACCAGTTTCGTGAACATGTCTGCACAATTCTCCTTTGTATGCACCTTTTCAAGAGAGACTCCCCTTTCAGTGATAACATGTCTTACAAAATGGTACTTGATCAGTATATGCTTTGATTTACTATGATAGGCCGGATTCTTAGCCAAATGTATTGCACTTTGACTGTCACAAAATAACTTGATGTTGTCCTGCAACCTACCAAATTCACCAAACAAACCTTTCAACCAAATCGCTTCTTTGCAAGAATGAGAAGAAGCAATGTATTCTGCTTCAGTAGTGGATAAAGCAACAATGTTCTGTAGCTTTGACATCCAGCTGGTAGCTCCACCTGCAAGAGTAAAGACATACCCTAAAGTTGACCTTCTCTTATCCAAATCACCTGCAAAATCGGAATCAACATATCCGCAAACAAATTCACTACTCTTATTGTAAGTGATACAATAACTACTTGTCCCTCTCAGATACTGAAGCACCCATTTCACGGCTGACCAGTGTTCTTTACCTGGATTTGCCATGTACCTGCTGATAACCCCAACTGCATGTGAAATATTTGGTCGCGTACACACCATCACATACATTAAACACCCTACTACATTAGCATATGGAATTCGAGACATATAATCCTTTTCTTCATCTGAATTAGGACATAAACTCGAAGAAAGCTTCAAATGGGAAGCGAGAGGGACTGACACAGGCTTCACATTATTCATACCATATCTCAAAAGTATTTTCTCAATATACTTCTGTTGTGATAGCCATAGCTTACCATTGCTCCTGTCTCTGAAAACCTCCATGCCCAAAATCTGTCTTGCTGCTCCTAGATCTTTCATATCAAATGTCCTTGCCATATGAGCCTTCAACCTGTTGATTTCTTCTATGCTTTTGCTTTCTAAAAGCATATCGTCAACATACAATACCAAGATAATGAATATGCTATTATTTAACTGTTTAAAATAAACACAATGATCATATTCACTTCTAACATATTTCTGACTCAACATGAAAGAATCAAACTTCTTATACCACTGCCGAGGCGACTGCTTCAGGCCATATAATGACTTCTTGAGCCTGCAGAAAAATTTCTCATTGCGATGCTGAACAAACCCTTCCGGTTGTTCCATATAAATTTCCTCATCTAAGTCACCATGTAGAAATGCAGTCTTAACATATAGTTGTTGCAACTCTAAATCAAGCAAAGCCACTAATGCTAACACAATTCCAATTGAAACAATTTTAACCACTGGTGAAAAAATCTCATGAAAGTCAATACTGGCTTTCTGAGAAAACCCTTTTGCAACCAGTCTCGCTTTGTATCTGTCTTCCGTATCATTCACACCCCGTTTCAGCTTGAAAACCCATTTACACCCCACAGTTTTCCTGTCTTTCGGAAGCTCAACTAGATCCCATGTGCCATTCTTACCTAAGGCCATCATTTCTTCCTTCATGGTTGCCTTCCACTTGTAAATTTTCGAACCTTCTATTGCTTCGTGATAGCACAGAGGTTCATCGTCATTAGCAGTAAATGCAACAGAAGTGACATAATCATCATACCTTCTCGGTGGCCGTTTGATTCTTGTCGACCTCCTTAAGGATGTTTGTGGCGCTTCCTCGATTGGCTGGCTACCATCTATAGGAATTTCTTGATGATCAGTATCTGAGACCTGTTCATGATCTAAGCCTGAACCCTGTTCATGTTATGATTCTGAAACCTGTTCATGACTAGTATCTGAACTATGGTCATCATGACTATCATTAGAAATGCTATCAAACTGAATGTGCTGAAAGTTAGATACATCTTCCTTTTTCAATCTACTATCTCATCTAACTGTACAAGAGAGGATTCATTAAACTTTACATCTTTGTTGATGATGATTTTGCTGGTAGTAGGATCCCACAATCTATATCCCTTTGTTCCAACACCATACCCAACAAAGATATACCTTTTCGACTTTGGATCTAATTTAGTTCGTTGATGTTTAGGCACTAGAGCATATGCATCACAACCAAACACTCTGAGTATAGAATAGTCACAAGGGTGTCCTTTCCATACCTCTTGCGGAATCTTGCAGCCTATCGCTGTCGATGGAGATCGGTTTATCACATAACAAGTTGTTGCCACTGCTTCCATCCACACCTCCTTTTGAAACCCAGCGTTACTCAGCATACTCCTTGCTCTCTCTAGAAGAGTCCTGTTCATGCGTTCAACAACTCCATTTTGCTGAGGAGTATAAATCGTGGTCTTATGTCTCTCGATCCCTGCATCCTTGCAATAGCTGTTAAACTCCTTGGAAGTAAACTCACCACCATTGTCAGTTCTTAAACATTTTAGTGTTCTACCAGTGTTGTTTTCTACCAATGCTCTAAATTGCTTGAAAACTGAAAAAACATCAGACTTCCTTTTCAACATGTAGACCCACACTTTCCTAGAAAAGTCATCAATGAATGATACAAAATAAGACGAACCACCATATGAGGTTGTAGGGGCTGGACCCTAGACATCTGAATGGATATAATCAAGTATGCCTTTACTAGTATGTTTGCATGTTTTAAACTTTTGTTTACTTTGTTTTCCAAACAGACAATGCTTACAGAAATCTAACTTTCCAGACTTTAGATTTGGAAGTAACTTGCGATTCGCCAAAATTTTCAACCCTCTTTCACTCATATGCCCCAATCTTTGATGCCATAAGTGAATGGAACTATTGTCATGTTCAGACACCGTAGACACAAAATCTGACCCTGTACTTCCTTCTAACTAAAATAGATTTCCTATCTTCTTAGCTTTCATAACTAGTAAAATGCCTTTGTAAATTTTTATTACTCCACCTTGAATTATAGTTTTATATCCATTGGAATCAAGTGCTCCTAATGAAATCAATTTTTTTCTTAAATCTGGTACATGCATCACATCAGTTAATAGTTTAGTTGTCCCATCATACATTTGCAGTTGTATGCTCCCAATCCCCACAATATTACATGTTACATCATTACCCATGTACACAACACCATCATCAATTGATTTATATGTCTTAAACCATTCTTTATGAATACACATGTGGTTTGATGCACCGAAATCTAACAACCAATGTTTACCATGATTTGACACATTAACTGATAATACTTCATCACTCATACCTGAACCAGATGCCGAACCTGTATCTGTCCTATTTTCCTCCTTCTTCTCTGTCGAAGAATCTTCTTTTGAAGTTTGTTGCTGTCGCTTCCAGCCGTTGTTACACTAAAAAATGTCACCTTGACTACTTACAGTTAGTATGGCTCAAATCAACAGTCATGCTACCCTCTTAGGCAAGTCTCATGCCTCTGTTATCCATCTCAAACTCAAAGAAGAGAGAAAGTCTTGTAAAAATCATGTTTATCTCTGGGGTCGCAGGTTCTCTCTAGCCTTACCTGCGGGGACGCTGACCATGTTCACAAAATCTGCGTCCATGGACGCTCTGTATGTTAAGGGACAGGTGCGTCCCTCTGTAAAAGGCAAAATGCGCGAGTTTTATCTTGAAAAAGTTACTTGTGGTTACTTCTAGAACATTCTAGAGGTCGGTTTGATGAAATGGATGCGCCTCCAGTTGGTTCATGTATCTCTATTAAGGGGGAACTTATCCCATCAATAAGGGAGCTATCCCACCCATAGAGGGGGATGATCCCATTGATAGTGGACCTGAATAACCTCTTTACAGCACTATAAATAAAGGCATTGAGCCAAAAGGAGAGGAGGTTGGAGCTATACATTTTCTTTGGGTAAATGCTGCAGGATTTAGGTCTTCCATTAGAGCCTTTGTGAGGAGAGATTGTCTTCACTTGATTCTACTTGGGAGAGGGTGAGCTTTGTCAAAGTAGAGGAAAACCCTTGATGGACCCTGGGAGGAACTTGCACAACACCAAGGCCAGGTTGTAAGAGTTTCTTTGTTTCGTTATTAATACAAACTGGTTTATTTTTCTCAATAGCTTGTGTTAATGAGTTATTTCATGTGTTCCTTGGTCTGCATGTTGAATATATGTTTTATTATATGAAATGCAAGTGCTTGGTAATTGTTTGATTGTTTGTGGTTGCAGGAATTGACTTGAAGGAGGAGCTCATCCGGATCGTCAAGAACGGACTTCAACAACAGCGTTTTGGAATAAGGTAAGCCTAAACACTTGTAGTTTTCATGTTGTAAAAGGTGTATTTAGAGAAAGATCACTCCATTTTGTCTTGTTTGTCATTAGAATGTCTTAGACTTCTAGGAAGGTCAGTCGTGTCCGCACCCTTGACAGATTCCGTGTGACAAATTGGCGACTCCGCTGGGGAATCCATTAATGAGAGAGTCTTTTCCTTTATATGAACTTTGCTTTGAGAAAATCATTTTTATTTTCTGGTTTTTGACTGTGAGAATTAGTATTTGGGTGGCTTAGCTTTAGATTTAGTTGGCTTTAGTTTTTCTTCCTTTTTCCAGAAGGACGCAGTCTCTGTGTGCTGCACAGTGCGTCCTTGGACGCGCTGTTGTCGACTGCACAGTGCGGGGCCGCACCTGTGACAACGGGTGGCCTGCGTCTTCCTGTAAAAGTTAAGAAAATTCCATTTTTGCTTTAAATTACTTTTAGATTTTGTTTTTCCTTAGTGTTTTCTGCCCAGATCCTTTAGTACCCTGTCAAGAATTCTCACCTGAACTAGTTTTGTGAGCTTTGAGTGTTTTAGTGGTTTTCAACGAAGTTTAGACCTAGGGTTTGATTTTTGGAAAGGCTTTGTAGTGACTTTGATAATAGAAAGTTGTCCAGCCTTAGATATCTCTGGTTAGTCAACCTTCTTAGAAGTTGAGCCTGTCGTAAAGTCTCCTTGTTTGAGCAACTTGTCATTTGAGTTGTTTTGGGTCAAATTTCGAATTACTTGTTTTTAAAGTATTGATTTCCATTTTACAAAAAGAACAAAAAGATTAGAGTTTTGTTTTGGCTAGTTTTTGATTCTGCAATAAGCTAGTCCTTGATTTGATTGTGATCAAGTAAAACACCTTAGAAATAATCATTGTTAGTTTTGGCCTCGTTAAGATTGCTTAGAGTAAATTTGCCTTTAGTTTGCTTATGAGTGCATTTTCATAGATTTTAAGAGTTGTTAAGATTGATTTTTGGTTATATTAGATTTATTTGCTTTATTAAAAGAAAAATACAAAAACATCTTCTTAAAAAGTCTTGTTTCAAGTAGCTTTTTGTTTTCAAAAGAAGAAAAGAGTTTTTTTCGTGCATGTAAAGAGAAGTTATGTTTTTATGCTTGGAAAAGAAAAACGAATTGTTTCTTTGATTGTCTTCAATTAAGAAGTTGCTTTTATAAAGATTGCATTCTCTCAACTTTTTAGTTAAGCAATTCATCGAAAAAGTAAAGTAGTGGATAAATCATTTTAGGTGCATTTTGTAGTGGTTTCGAGTCGAGTCAACACACCACTAGTTTCACTTCCATCACCTTTTGACTTAAGAAACAACCTTAAAAGTAACGCTTAAATTAAAATCAATCTAGTAATCTTTATTTTTCTAGGGCTCTGAAGCACCAACATAGCTTAGGCTAGGGTCTTGGAGTAGGTGAGTACTTAACTCTCCAAGACTACAAAACCAAACAGATAGTCTATCTTGAGTAGAACAAATCCAATTGTTTCAGTTACATTCTGGGAAAGCTCCTCTTAAAGGAGAAACACGAGCTCGTGTCCGAACCAGTGAGGGGATCATTCCTCCCTCGTTGGGAACGACGCCAGGCAGTACGTATTACAAACGGTAAACCTCGGATTAACCATTGTCGAGGAGCCAGGGGTCACTTATCGGTAAACCTTGGATTGTTGTCAAGGAGCCGGTAAGGGGATTGGAGCTTGCTACTCTGCCCTTGCGTGCTGTCGGAGTTTAGACTGTTCCCCCAGGTGTAATTGTTGTGATTGGTAACCTTAGTGGCCATAATATCTAGGATTCTACCCAAGGTGACGGTGGAGGGAAGGTCCCACTGTACCTGGAGCAGACGTCGGTTATACTCACTTGGATTTTCTGGGGGGTTCGCTTCACTTCGAGACGGTTAAAGTGGAGGAACTTGGTCCAGTCTATTCATTAAGCAGGTTGCCGGGGTAACTGTTCCACCCACTATTTCTGTACTGAATCCTGCGAGGTTGGGCCTAATCACCAACTAGCGCTTTTGGTCCGGAAGACTACTGTTTGTGTGTGGTTTGACGCTCTAGATTATTTAGGCGTGTGCTTCAAATTTGATTGGTTCTTTAGAAGACTTTAGGTGGTTTGATTTGAAATTTTTTACTTTGATTTCGTGTGTTGTAGTTAAAATCTTTAATTGTGGCGGAATTACCGAGACAGTCCCGTAGACTTCGGGGCAAGTCTCCTGAGATTGTTACCGGAATAGATTTGTTAAGAAAACTCCGTAAATCGCGGGGTGAATCTCCTGAAGACATTCCGGGTCATTTAGAAGGGTTAAAGGTCCTTGTAACTCCTCCTAGTGGCAGTAGAGTAGGATCACCTGAAGAAGGAGAATCTTCTTTGGTAGTCCATCCAGATTACCAAAGATTAGAAACAGGTTACAATCCCGAAGCTGTTACAGTTTCCGAGCTTGCTGGTAGTTTTTCATCTGCCAGTGAAACAGGCGAAGAACCTGAAATTTCAGAACCTGTTACTCCAACTCCTAGTGTTCCTGATTCACCAAGAATAGAAAGAATTATCACCGAAAATCTTCCTGTTGGATTAATTGCTATAGAAGAACTTGTTCCAGAGGAAGAAATAGGCGTTTCTGATTCTGAAGATCTAATTACCCTTGATCTAAGGGAGCGTGAATCCATCTTTTACAGTCCTCCTAGAAGTGAATCTTGGTACCTTGCATTAACCAATTTTTTAGACAACTCAGTAGGTTTTTCTACACCTCGTACTCCGGTTCCACCTAGAGGAATTCATTCTCCTGTAAATATGTCTGGTCAGTCATCTGTGTTTTCACAAAGTCCTGAATCATTTTTACATGGCGGTCCTTCTGTTCCTACTGGGTATCAATCACTTTCTGGTACCTTTGCGGGAGCATCTCCTCAACCCATTGATCATGGGTTATTAGTTGGAAACAGTGGTAATGTACCATTGAGTATAGGTGAAGTTTATATGATGTCAGGTTCAACTCCCATTAACCAACCTCAAGGTGGCCAATTACCGCCTGGGGGGCAACCTTCGTTAATGCCTGGGGGGCAACCTCAAGGTACTTCATTTGTGACTGGGGGGCAACCTCAAGGGTATCAACCCCAAGGGTATCAACCCCAGCCTCAATATGTACCCCAAAGTCAACCTCAGTATCAGTATCAACCTCAAGGATGGCAACCTCAAGGATGGCAACCCCAAGGGTATCAACCCCAAGGGTATCAACCTCAAGGATACCAACCTCAAGGTCAAGGTCAACCCCAGTATTCGTATTTACCTCAAGGTTATCAACCTACGGGTCAATACCCTGGTCAAGGTTATCAACCACCTCAAGGGCAATCATATGGGACTACACCTTACAGTTATCAACCCTATCCTCAATACGGCTATGGATCTCAGTATCCTCAACCTGTTACGAGTCAATACCCTGGAATGTTAACATGGGATCCGTCACAGGGTCAACAGATGTCGCAACCAAGTATACAGTCGGTACCTCAAGCAGGACAACCTGCAGTTCCTGGTCCACCCCAGCAACCGCAACCTGTCCAGTCAAGTGTTCAGACCCCTGTAACTTCTGTAGTTACTCAGCCGCCAATTGCACCTAGTACTCCACCTCACACGGCTGCAGCAACTACCGCTTCATCTACCATGCTTACTTCTGGAGTATCGGCAGCTCCGGTTTCTACTGTCCCTGTAACCGCTCCTCAGACATCTGTACCGTTGTCTGGACCCACGGTTCAAACCACAGTCCAGATGCCTGCAGGCCAACCTGGTACAAGTACGGTTGTTACTACTCAACCTCAATTTGTTCAACCTCCGTACCAGGGACAGTATCAACCTGGGCAAGCTGCCCAACAACCGGTTTACCAGTATCAACCGTATCCTGGGTACACTTATCAACCACCTCAGCAACCCCAGTACGGTCCGGTTAATCCTGGTTTTCCAGGAGGATATAATATCCCAAATGCGACTCCTGTTCCTAGTTATCCTGGATATCCTCCTCCTGGGGCTGGTATTGTGACTCAGAGTTTTAGAGATCCTAACCGGCAGTTACCGTTTATTGCGACTTTAGATTTACCCGACTTGACGCGCCTAACGAACGATCCAATTCAATATCTTCCGTTCTGGCCGCCAATGCCAAATAAGTTGCCCAGCGATATACCCAAGTTCGAAGGTAAGTCTGGAGAGGATCCGTCTAATCACGTGATGACTTACCACCTCTGGTGTGCATCAAATTCCATCTCAGATGATTCTATCCGCTTACGTCTTTTCCAGCGTACACTCATTGGTCTCGCAGCCAAGTGGTACATTGAGTTGCCACGGGCTTCTTTTTACAACTTTAGCCAGTTAGCTACTTCATTCTTAACTCATTTTCAGTTACCAGTCAGATACGATAATGGTACAGAATTATTAACTTCGCTAAAACAATCGACATCCACGTACATTTCTGATCACATCCATGAGTGGAGACGTCGAAGAAGATTAGTGAAAGTTTTTATCCCGGACCAAATTTTAGCTGAATGGTTTGTAAAATCATTATTACCAAGAATTACTGAAGATGTAGCTAAGGCCGGCGTAGTTACTGAGGAGCAAGTCATTGCTCAGGCACAATACCTTGACTTAGTTTACACTCAGTCGGGTACGTTACACGAGAAAATTCCGGATCTTCCAAAGTCAAACCAAATCGCTGCTGCTCCTTCGGGATCTCATGCCGCTGATGGTATGATTGGTATCGTGACTACGAAGAGTAAGAAGAAGTCTTCCAAGACCTCCAATACTCCAATTATCACTTTGCCTGATTCTCCGACAGGAGAGTCTTCTCCTCCTGAACTTACCGCCGACATTCACGCTGTAGAGTCATCTACGGCCAAATCCAAAAACGGTGGAAAGAAGAAAGGAAAGAAGAAGGCTAAAGCAGACAAGGCTCCAAAGGAGAAAACGGAAAAGTCGGAAACCAATGACGAAAAGCGCAAACCTCGTTATCCTTGTCTTATTTGTGAAGAAGATCATTTTACGAGAGACTGCCCTCATCGGGCCGAGGTAGTGAAAATAGTCAAAGGTTCTCCGACTCCTGCTGTGTTAAAAAATCCATTTCCCGAGCAGGAAAATAAGATGATAGGTTCTTCTTCGAATGCCAGTGAAGAACCCATTTTGATGATGTCTCATGTCAGGATTGCGACTCGATCGCAAGATTATGGTAGTAAGGCTCCTGTTGATGGTAAAGAAGCAGAATCTTCTCACTCTAACCCATCAACCTCAGCTCCTGGTTCCGATCCACTACAGATCGAAAAACCTAACCCAGACTTAGTGATTAAGCCGCCCGCCAAGGGTGTACTTCGAAGGTCTGCTTTCAATCCACATGCGAGAGCAGCCCAGAATTACAACATTGTTGAAGACTTAGCTGTTTCACCTTCAGCAATGTCGGCACTCGAAGTGCTGCAATCATGTCCAGCGCAACGAAAATTGCTTTTGTCGGCTATTGGAGCTGTCGATGTTCAGGACCCGAACCTAATGATCTTTGATCTAGAAAGTAGTACACCGCGTCTCCCCCATCAAATGGCTTTCCAAATTCCAGTGATAGTCAAAAACAGGCCTATTCATCGGACTGTGATTGATGAGGGAGCTTCTACGTGTATTATGTCGATTCAATGTTGGAGATCGCTTGGTTCTCCTTCGTTGAACCAATCCCCCACCATCCTTAAGGCCTTTGATGGCCGTGGGTTCCGTCCGTTTGGTATTCTACAAGAATTGCCTATAGGGGTCGAAGGTAAAACCGTTAGTCTGGATGTGGAAGTGGTTGATGCCCCTCTAGACTACAACCTTCTTTTGGGTCGAAGTTGGTCATATGCTATGACAGCGGTCGTTTCATCGGTCTTCAGAGTCATTAAGTTTCCACATAACGGTAAGATCGTGACTATTGATCAGCTGACATACTTTTCATCCGACCCAACCTCTTTAGAAACTATCCAGCATGTTGGTAAAACGACAATCCCTTATAGGGACATTGGTGTAGGTTTAGTTAAGGATTCCGGTTTACTGGGAACTTTTCCTCTCCCTCCACTCAATGCAGACCCTTCGTTCGCAACAATTCATATGATCACGTCAGAAAACATTATTTATGATGATCCTTGGTATGTTCCCTCTGACTCTGAGCTAGACTCACTCGGTGATGTTATGCCGTTGAGTCCGTATGAGATTGCTTATGAAGCTCTTATGTCTTTTACCGACTTTCATTCAACCGACCAAATGAATGTGGTCAGTGAAGAGTCACTTTTCACCTCACCCTTAGAACGGATAACGTTTCCCGAAGAAGTGTCATCTGACGAACAACTTCGCGAAATCCTAAGTGTAGATGATCTACCATGGGAAGATCTCCATCACAGATCTTCGTTTTTACCTAAGGATGATGCATTTGAAAATGATTTTTCATCTATCTTTACCGCTGAATATGTCAAAGACGCTCAGGATCCAACGAAACATTCTGATTCAGAGCTGAATTTAGGGAATATTTCTCGTACTATTCCCATTGATATTTCAGTGAAGCCCGGAATCGAGGAGAACATTCATATAGGTGCCGCATGTACTGAAGAAGAAATCCAAACTTACAAGGCCCTATTCCAAGAATTCCGCGACGTGTTTGCCTGGTCTTACGAGGAAATGCCGGGAATTGATCCTGCCATTGTTGTTCATGAAATCAAAACCTACCCGGATGCTAAACCCATTCGGCAACGGTTGCGTCAGATTCACCCTCGAAAAGCAGCTGCAATCAAAGCCGAAGTCGAAAAGCTGTTGAAAGCAGGTTTCATTTATCCGATCCCGTTAACGGATTGGGTATCGAATATTGTTCCCGTCAATAAAAAACAAGGAACAATAAGAATCTGTATCGATTATAGGGATATCAATCGAGCTTGTCCAAAAGACAACTATCCTACGCCTTATATCGATCAAATAATTGATGATTGTGCCGGAAGTGAGATGTTTTCCTTCATGGATGGTTTCTCAGGTTATAATCAAATCAATATTCTACCTGCCGATCAACCAAAAACGGCATTCATTTGTCCATGGGGGACATTTGCTTATTGCAAATTACCTTTTGGCCTTAAGAATGCCGGTGCTACTTTTCAACGGGCCATGTCTTATGCATTTCATGACATCAAGCACATTGTGCAACCCTATCTCGATGATTTGCCTGCTCATTCTTTACACCGAGCTGATCACCTTGTCCATTTACGAGCAATCTTTATGAGGTGTAGGCATTATCGAATTCGGTTGAATCCCCACAAGTGTGTTTTCTGTATAGAAACAGGTCGATTGCTGGGATTTGTTGTTTCCAAAACCGGCATTCGCGTCGATCCCTCGAAAGTCGAGGCTATCATCCAATTGCCTCCTCCTTCGAGTTTGCGCCAACTCCAAAGTTTGCAAGGGAAAGCGAACTTTTTACGCCGATTCATCCCTAACTACGCCGAGGTCACTAAAGGTTTTACACGGTTGTTGAAACAGAACGTACAATTCTTTTGGGACGAGATTGCTCAACAATCTTTTGATGCACTGAAACACGCGTTGACCCATGCACCGTTATTGCATCCTCCCAACTACAACCAGGACTACTTCTTATACCTCGCAGCTTCGCATTCCACCATTGGAATGGTGTTAGTTCAAGAAGATGAATTCAAGGCAGAGCATGTGATATATTACCTTAGCAGAACCTTAAATCCAACTGAGTTAAAATATTCACATGTGGAGAAATTGGCCCTGGCAGCCGTTCAAGCTGTCCAGCGTTTTCGTCACTACATTCTTCTCCGCAAAACTACTGTTATTTCGGATTGCAACCCTATGATTTATATCTTGACAAAACAACTGCTAGGGGGCAAGTACTCTAAATGGATCGTCATCCTGCAAGAGTTCGACTTGGAGTTTGAGAAGTCCAAGTCTAAGAAATCTTTAGTCTTCGCGGAATTGATGTGTGATTTCCCGAGTGCTGACACAGAGACTGTGGCAGAGGAGTCCATTGCGGACGAATCTTTGTTTCTTATTAGCACTTTAGATCCGTGGTATGGGGATATAATCATCTATCTCCAAACCCAAACCTTTCGGCCTGAAGCTTCCAAGGAAAACCGTCGAAAAATTCGGTTTCAATCCCAGCAATACAGAATTATTGGAGATACACTTTATCGCCTGGGGGCAGACTTAGTTTTTCGACGTTGTTTAACTCACGATGAGGCTGAGAGAGTTTTGAATGATTGTCACTCTGGAGCATGTGGCGGTCATATGTCTGGGTATGCCACAGCTCAGAAGGTGTTGCGCGCTGGCTATTTCTGGCCGTCTATGTTTAAAGATTGTATCCTTGCCGTCAGAAAATGCCACAACTGTCAAGTGTTTGATCGCAAGATGCGCGCTCCACCTGCTCCTCTCCACCCTATAATTGCCGCTGGTCCATTCGCCAAATGGGGCATTGACTTTATTACTTGTAACCCTCACTCGGCCGGGGGGCATGCGTATATCATCCTTGCGGTTGATTATTTTACTAAGTGGGCCGAGGCGATGCCTACATTCGACGCAAGCGGCAAGACAGCTGCACTTTTCGTATTCAATCATATCATAACTAGGTTTGGTGTCCCACAAGCAATCATTACGGACCATGGAAGCCATTTTCGAAATGTCATGATGACTGAGCTTACAAGCCAGCTTGGTTTGCGCCACGATAGCTCTACACCTTATTATCCGCAAGCCAACGGTTTGGTTGAGTCAATCAACAAAGTTCTAGTCGTCATGATTCGACGGATCATTGGTATCCATCGAACGAATTGGCATAACATGTTATTTTCGGCGCTATGGGCATATCGAACTTCAGTGAAAAATTCAACAGGTTTCACCCCTTTTCAGCTAGTTTATGGCTTAGAAGCTGTGTTACCTATTGAGTGCGAAATCCCATCACTTCAAATGGCTGTCGAATTACTTCCAGCTACTTCCGAAGAGGAGAAACGGTTGTTATACTTGGCTAAATTAGATGAGACTCGACGTGACGCTACTTTAGCTATCGAGACTCACGCGAAACGAATGAAAGCTCAGTACGATAAAAATGTAACCCCTCGAAGTTTTTCGGAAGGAGACCTAGTACTATTATATGATCAAGCGAACGATAAGCTAGGTGCTGGAAAATTCGTTCCCATGTGGCATGGGCCCTACATTGTAAAGCGAAAGCTAGCAAAAGGGGCTTATGAGTTAGTTGATTTTGATGGGGACTCTTTGGGCAAACCCAGAAATGGACTTTACCTAAAGAGGTATTATGCTTAAAATGATGGATGGAGAAATTTTTAGATAGGTTAGATTTCCTTTCTAGCTAGCAAGTGTGTTAGTTTAGTCAGTGTGCTTAGCTTAGCAAGTGTGGTTTTTCGTCATTATTTTGGCTCATCTTGGTTTTACTCTTGATATTGTAGATGTCGACGCCTCTCCAAACATACATTGGATTTGCTGATGGTGCTTGTCGTAGTACACGGAATATCTCTTCCGCAGCTTGGGTTATCTATTCACCCTCTGACGAGTTAGTTTCTATGCATGGGGTAAGCCTCGGTCAAACAACGAATAACATTGCAGAATACAGTGCAGTGGTTGAATTATTATCCGAATCTATTTCATTTGGAATTCGACGTTTGATAGTGAGGTTAGATTCTGAACTTGTTGTATTACAGCTTAATAGAGTTTATGCCATTAGAAATCCTGTGTTATTAAGGTTGTTTTTGAGAGTGCGTCTCTTGGAACGTGAATTTGATTACATTGAATATCAACATATTCCAAGGTCTTTGAATACATTAGCAGATGCAATTGCTTCTCGAGTGTTGGACAGACATTTATAATAATCATGCAAGTAAATTTAAAGACATTTCATCATACATGTTAAACAAGATAAGCCGGTAATAGTGATATATAGATATAGATAGAAGTGTGTCCAAAAAAATATACATCGTCTTCGATCATAGGTTTAACACACCTTATGATCGGCAAAATGATAGTACAAAAAGTCAAAAATGTCACATGTGACTACAAAAGTGACTAGTCAATCACTGGTGGTGCTCTCTGTACGACACCACTGCGCGGGCTATCTTGCGCAGAAATCTCCTAAACGGTCCAGGGACCGCGACTACGAAGCGCTGAAGCCTCATAGGAATATCATCCATAGTAGTCTCAGGTATATCTGCCGTGAGACGCTCTAGATCATGCTCCAAATCAGCTAGTACTTCTGCTGTCGCATCCTGTAGGGCCGGTGCCGGTGCAGCTGGATGTCGTCTGTCGTAAGGCCGGAGATTGGCTGGACGCTGTGGTCCAACATCTGCATTTTTAAAATTTTACTGTTACTTTGAGACGATATATATGAAAAATAAAAAATACATAATTAGAAAACTTGTGAAAATGAAAGTACCTCTGTCATCCCATTGTTCTCCCTGTGGAAGAACCATGTCCGGATCACCTCTGAAATCCATTCCGGCATATGGAAAGTCTTGTATCACAAAAAGCTGGCCCTCTAGCCAGTCGAAGTAACTGTCTGAGAATCGAACCACTGCAGCACCCTCGTCAGGATGCCGGGCCATCACCGCAACCCATCGAACAAGCTTTGGCTCCCGAGGACCCAAGTCATCAACAGTGAGTTGCTGAGGGATCAGCATAGGAACTCTCTCCAAGGCAAAGCTCACGACTATAGGCCCATATCCAAAAGTTTTTAGTCGTCCGTTCTTTGCCTTGGTTAGTTGGCTCTTCATATGAGCCGACACAGCTTCGCACCAGTTGAAGATGGTGCCTTGGTAACAGTCAACTGCCATCCGCATTTGGGATCCGGAGGCAATGTGCAAGGCGGCCGCGCCACAAATCCTGGTGACCGTAAATGCAATAACTCTAAGTTCCGCCAGAGCGATGTGCTTTATCTCCACGCCTTTTTTATGGCGAGTCCCTGGTCTGCACCACTCCTCGCGGAGATCATCAAGGGATTGGCCACCCGGCCTGGTCCCCGCAAGGTTGAGTTGCTCACCTCTGTTTGGCAAGCCAGTGAGAAAGTATACATCCGAGGGCTCTATCTCGAGCTGGTGCCCTCCAATGTAAAAACATTGATCTTGAACGTTCCATCGCTCAACCAGCCATTCCAAAAATCTTACCTGGCCCCTCATGCCCGGTATGGTCCAATATTTGTACAATCCACATGTTCTTAAGGCATCCAGAGAGGGTTGGTGGTTAATCGCAGCTTCATCGTCCTCTACGTGCTCTCTCTCTCTCCAGTCTAACATGTTTTAGGTCCTGCACATCAAAAGAGTCAATTAGAAATTAATTTGAGCAAATTTGGTGGTTTTTTGAGAGAGTTGGGGTTTTGAAATGCGCCCTTTGCGGAAGACGCACCCCGGCTTTGTAGCACAGGGCGTCCGGACGCAGCTCGCCTGAAGGCGGACTGCGTCCCCCGACCTTTTTCCCGTGTGAGAAAAAGTCGGGGGACGCAGGTCACCCGAAGGGCACCTGCGTCCGCCGAGGAGCGCATTTTGAACCCAAAACCCCCCCAAAAAATGAAACAGAGACCAAAAACAAAAAACTAAACGGATAAAAATGAAGAGTGGGATGTGTAAAATACCTCGGTGAAGCGGCGTTCGATTCCGACGGTCAGATTTTCCGCAGCAACCACGGGAAGTTTCTTGTCAAAAGCTCCTTTTTCAACCTCAACAGTGAAACGGTAAAAATGACATGGTAAAAGGTCTTTTTATAGGTTTTTTGGATGAATTAGTTCATTTTTTACCATGAAAAGATGTTTTCGAATGTATTTTTGCCTATTTTAAACAGGTATGAGTAATGTGTCGCTTTTGTGCAGGACGAAGGGATTTCGAGGGAAATTGTAATTTTTCACAAACAAAATTTCAGAGTCATCTTTTAAGCCCTTTTCTGACTCCTAAAACATGAAAAGATTGCCGAGTGTTTCTTTTTCACTCGTTAAAACGGAATTAAAAGACGGTCCCCTTTTAGCTCTTTTCTGACCGCAAAATCAGGAAAAGATTGCCGGGTTTTTGTCGTTTCAAACTCGATAAGGAAATAAAACGACGTGTCTTTGATCGCTTTTTACTTTTCAGGTCAACGACACTATTATGAAAGTACTCCTTGGTCGCAAGATCAAGCGGTTCCCCCAGGTATTATTTTATACTTTTTCGGGCTTGAGGGACACAAACTTACGAAAAAGTTCAACGTGGAGTTTCCTTAAGTTTTTCAGACTCTCTAAAAATTGAAAAACGCCGAGTTTCTCCTATACTGGGCTCGTTAAAACTTTTACAGTAAAGGACCTGTTCAATTACAAACAGGAACGAACCACTCCTTCCTAGGGTTCGAATTTAAACTAGGTTGGACTCGTCCGAAGGATGAGCTTATAATCAAGCATATGTTATCCTCCTCAAGCTTGTTAAAAATAAAGAGGTACTTGCCAGAAATGGTGGGGGAAAAAAGAGAAGAATGAACCTATTTGTCACCTTTTGTCTCAGAAGAAACTTTATTACCACTCTTGAGCACGACACTTTTTCATTTCACCTGGGTTGGGAAATCTTTTACCTCACAGTTGACCAAATCACTTTGAAAATCTTTAACCGGGTTCAGGGATCAACTTTGAGTTATTCGTCACCAAACCATCTGTTGTGTCGTTATGTGTTCAAGAGGTCTGCAAGCAAAACTTTCATCTGCAAAATACTTGTCATCCATTTGACCATCCCTGAGTCAGTCCTTACAGCAACATTTCTTCAACTTGAACAATGATTTCGTGTTGCGGGCTTGCCTGCAACGGGTCGCTTTCTATCGACATCGACACATTATCTAGAAAGATGACTTAGGAATCGACAGTACCTTGAAGTCTGCATGCATCAATGGCAGGTTTCTCGCCTTTGACGTCAGTTTACATCATTGACTTTCGATCAGAGGATTCCGTGAAGTGTTCGACATCAAAACATCTATTCACATTTCACGGGTTGTGCTTGGTACTTTGAGGACCATTGACATTACTGGTGGTTTCTCTCACGCTTGTTAACAGTTTACATCATTGACTGGTAATCAAGTGGTTTCTACCATGTTCGACATCGAATCATTTAATCACATGGCTAGAATCGTACCAATTCGGGAAGTAGAAGTGAAGACCCTGGATCTAGTTTCTACCATCCAGGCTGCGAGGAGTTTTGTATTCATTGTCTATGTAGACTTATCATAAACAGATGGCTGCGTCCATACTGTATCTACAAAAGTCTATAAAAATAATGTACTGCAAGATCATTCCTGTATCAGAATAGTTAGTCCATTAGTTAAAGTTTTGAATCTGAGTATGGGAATGCCTACCTCAGTGATGATATAATCTTATCCATGTATTTTGTGTTGAAAATTGCAGGTTCCAACCAGGCCATCCACAAGGCAATCCTTGAAATGATAAAGCGCTTCACCCTTCCTAGAATTACAAAACCCTATTCTATTCCAGGCTTCGCACTTTAGGGGGCAATCTGTTACACTAAAAAATGTCACCTTGACTACTTACAGTTAGTATGGCTCAAATCAACAGTCATGCTACCCTCTTAGGCAAGTCTCATGCCTCTGTTATCCATCTCAAACTCAAAGAAGAGAGAAAGTCTTGTAAAAATCATGTTTATCTCTGGGGTCGCAGGTTCTCTCTAGCCTTACCTGCGGGGACGCTGACCATGTTCACAAAATCTGCGTCCATGGACGCTCTGTATGTTAAGGGACAGGTGCGTCCCTCTGTAAAAGGCAAAATGCGCGAGTTTTATCTTGAAAAAGTTACTTGTGGTTACTTCTAGAACATTCTAGAGGTCGGTTTGATGAAATGGATGCGCCTCCAGTTGGTTCATGTATCTCTATTAAGGGGGAACTTATCCCATCAATAAGGGAGCTATCCCACCCATAGAGGGGGATGATCCCATTGATAGTGGACCTGAATAACCTCTTTACAGCACTATAAATAAAGGCATTGAGCCAAAAGGAGAGGAGGTTGGAGCTATACATTTTCTTTGGGTAAATGCTGCAGGATTTAGGTCTTCCATTAGAGCCTTTGTGAGGAGAGATTGTCTTCACTTGATTCTACTTGGGAGAGGGTGAGCTTTGTCAAAGTAGAGGAAAACCCTTGATGGACCCTGGGAGGAACTTGCACAACACCAAGGCCAGGTTGTAAGAGTTTCTTTGTTTCGTTATTAATACAAACTGGTTTATTTTTCTCAATAGCTTGTGTTAATGAGTTATTTCATGTGTTCCTTGGTCTGCATGTTGAATATATGTTTTATTATATGAAATGCAAGTGCTTGGTAATTGTTTGATTGTTTGTGGTTGCAGGAATTGACTTGAAGGAGGAGCTCATCCGGATCGTCAAGAACGGACTTCAACAACAGCGTTTTGGAATAAGGTAAGCCTAAACACTTGTAGTTTTCATGTTGTAAAAGGTGTATTTAGAGAAAGATCACTCCATTTTGTCTTGTTTGTCATTAGAATGTCTTAGACTTCTAGGAAGGTCAGTCGTGTCCGCACCCTTGACAGATTCCGTGTGACAGCCGTCCTTCTTTAAATGCCCTAATTTGCCACAAAACCAACACTTTAGCTTACTCTTCTTCCCTTTCGACTTTGAACGTGAGTCGCTCAGCTTCCTGGGGCGTCTTTCTTTTGAACGACCTTTAACCATCATAGCTTCTAATGTAGAGGTTTCGGAATGTGACCTCCTCCTTGTTTCTTCCGATAATAAGGATGCAACTACATCATCAAACTCAATAGTTTCTGATGAACTAAGACTTATAGAAGTAACAAAATGATCCCATGACTCGGGCAACGAGCACAATAAAGTAATAGCTTTATCCTTGAATGGAATTTTTACTTATATACTTTGCAATTTCATAAGAAGAGTATTAAAAGCATTTAAATGATCAGCAATTGATGTACCTTCCTTCATTCGCAAACTGTACAATTGTCGCTTCCGGAGAATCCTATTGGTTAAGTATTTGGTCATGTACAGTTTCTCCAGTTTCGTCCATAAACCAGCAGCTGTTGTCTCCAACACGATATTAAATAGGACATCATCAGCTAGACACAGTCGGATAGCACTTATCGCTCTTTCATCCATCTCGGCCCACTCATTATCTGTGATGTTATAAGGCTGTTTGGATTTGCCCAACAATGCCTTAGCCACGCCATGTTGGACAAGAAAATCATGCATCTTCACCTTCCAGATCTCGAAATTATTCTTGCCATTAAACTTCTCAATTTCAAACCGGGCACTCTGAGTTTTCGCCATCTTGTATCAACCAAAAAACACAATAATCTCCAAAAAACCAACTTTAAATAAATGAAGTTTGTGTTTAAAAAATTCCTTTGCCTTTAAAAAACAAACAAATATCTGCCTTTTGTACTTCACACACAAATTTCTGCCATATGCACATCACAAAAAAAAAAAGAAAAATAAAACATCTGCCCCATAAAATATCTCTATACTTTAATCCCAGCCAGTTCCAGTGAGCTCGCCTCCACAACGTCATGAATTCAAAAAAACTGAATCCAAAAACAGTCCTCTCATTTCAACTGTGGATTGATGAAATTCACTAGATAACTGAATCTCTGTCCAATAGAAATAATGTTTATGTCTCAACAACCAAATGGCAGACGGGAGTAATCAAACTTCACTAGTGCAAGGCTGTAGGGTCATTGAATCCATGTAGAGTATAGAGAATTTTATTCTACTACCTTAATCCAAGACAACAACAAAATACCTTGAAGCTAAGAAGCTTGGATTGAACACCAATTCAGCAGCGTGACTCACCCTTCGCTCCAAATGATTTCACGCCGAAGACTGTACGCACACCAACGCACAACACTTTCAAACAATACACACGTTTCAATGCACCAGGCAGCGCCAATAACCAAACCATGCAACACCACGCAGGTTGGACCGTTCTAGCAATTAACAACGTAGCAATTTCAAATTTAACTTGGCAATCAACCATGCACGCAGGTTCAAAACTTGGGACTAAGTTCCCTCTGCGCAGCACCTCCAGGAAATTGTATACTGATTTGGTTCTCCACGCACCAGCGCTCCAGCGATGCACCAACAGTGATTACACGCCCCAGCAGTTGATCTACGACACTCCACCTCCAGCACGCGCTCCACCTCCATGCAGGTTACAGCAACAGCAGTCCAACACGCCTTTGTGCTCCACCTCCAACTGCTCTGATACCACTTGTTGGAGATCAGATGCACAACAAACAATAAAACATATACATAGCCATTAAATCATGCACAAGAAACACAGGAATTTAACGTGGTTCACCCAACCAATCTGGGCTACGTCCACCAAACATAGGCATCGGCAATTCTTTATTAATCAAACAGGAGATTACATAAATCAAATCCTCACAAAATCTCACACCAAAAAACAATCCGTATGGATACCTGTTTTATAGCAAGGAGAATCTAACTGCCTCATAAATCCTCTCACATCAAATTTAGGATGCATTAACTCCCTCCCAACAACCTGGAGTTAATCTAGCAACAAAAAATCCTATTGTTGTCATCTACAGAGATTTTTGCCTATTTTATTAAAACAAAAAATCTCAACAACAACCAAAACTGAGGGCAGAGTTTGGGCATGGGTTCTTGGTTAAATGTCCAATATTTTGCACCATTTGTGGTGGAATCAACATTGTCCCTACGCAAAATTGTCACCTGGAAGATATGCCAAAGGAGGAAAATGTTGTTAGTTTTACCAGTTTGGTGAATTTGCAAGACAGATAACAAAGAAATGGAGGAGGCCTAACTTGGCCATTTTTCATCCTTTTTTAGCCCAAGAAGAGCCTACATAGGGGTTTTTGGGTATTCTAGACACAATGGGATCATTAATTTTGTGATTTGAGCATTGTATGTTGATGTAATTGACATTTTGAGGATATAATATAAAGGTCCAACATTGGAAGGTGGACCAAGAGATGTAGCCCAAGGGTGAACTTTGTCATCAAATCATTGTTTGTGTGATGCTGCATATTTTCTATTTTTCTCTGGTTATATCTATAAAACTTAATAAAAATTATTAAGTTTATGTGTTTTTGCAATTTTGATCCATTTCCCATAAGACATAAACTAGCTTGCAAAATTTTTCAAGTAACCTTTAATTTTAAATTTCATATCAATTTGGTATCATAGCATGGTTATTTTGAAGGTTTGACTATTTTTGCAAGTTTTTTGAATGATTACAAGGTCTAAGTTGAAGAGAGGAGGAGTTTTTGAAGAAGGAAATCCTCAAATTGGTTTAAGGATGTCTCAAACTCCAAGAACTCCACTAGTCATGGAACATGAATAAGGACAAGAGTTGGTGTCTAAGGATGAGAGAGCCTTCATAAAGGCTTTCTATGATATTCCTAAGATGGTGAAATTCTTGTACAATGAGAGGAAAACAAGGTTGCAAGGAGAGAGTTCAAAACAACAAAATGGTAATGGTGGTGAAGGGAGAAAAAAGGTGATGGTGGTGAAGGGATTAAGCCTCCACCTCCACCTCCTCCTTCACCTCCATCTTCACCTCCATCCTCACCTCCTTCAACACCTAGTCATACTCCTCCTAGTTCTCCAAAAGGACATGTTAAGTCTCCTTTGCTTATGCTTGATGTCAAGTTTGAATTGTTTATGTACAATGGGGAAGTAAATGCTGAAAAGTTGGATAATTGGGTTCATCAAATTTCAGTCTATTGCAAGGTTTAAATAATTAAGGATGATGTTACAAAGATCTAACTTGCTTCTCTTCATTTGGAAACTGCAACCCTCATCTGGTGGGAGGCCAGAACTCATGAAGATTTGAATAAAATTGGTAAAATTATCTCTTCTTAGAATGATTTTGTAGTTGCATTAAGAAGGCAATTTTATCCATTAGATTATATGGAAAAACAATCATGGATTGGAAAAAATTTAGACAAGCTAATGGTTAGAGTGTTCAAAGTTACACACGAGAATTTAAAAGAAGGGCTTTAATCTTGGGTGTTGATTTGTCATCACAAGACACTCTCCTTAAATACATAGGTGGATTGCATAATTATTTGAGACATACTATACTTATGATTAATCCCACCAATTTAGATGAAGTATGTTTCTAGGAAACTCGTTTAGAAGCTAAAGGCAAGAATTTTCCTCAAGAGACTAGCAAGAAATCATCCAATTCTGGAGACTAAGGAAAGGGAAATTTTAAAGGAAAAGGAAAAAATAATGTTATAACCAAGAAAGAGTGAGAGAAACTTACCTGTAAACATTGTTCAAAAGAAGGCCATGATGAAGATCATTGTTGGAAATTTGATCCAGATATTTTAACTTAAAGGATGCATTCATAATTTCATATAAAAGAGAATATTAACCAAGTAACTCAACACATGAAAAAGAAGCGGAAATCATAAAGAAACCATGAGATCAAAGGCACACAAACAATTTGATTACATATTTCACCCAATGTGGGGTACATCTCTGGGCCCTGCTCAAAGTGGACAAACCTTCTTTTATTAAGTGGCATCAAAGAAATCATTTAAATTTGCAAAAATGACCATTATACCTCCAATTCAGATGATTTCATGAAAATGGAGACCTCAGCTAGAAAAATAGACTACACGGTTGGATTCCTGGCACAAAAATGTGAAAAATCGATTATAAAATTGTCAAATTATGACACGAGCACCTATGGCCTTCTAAGGGAATATTTTCAGCAACTAAATTGATCCCTCGCTCATGGTTCCACTGCCTCTAGACCACTCAGTGTTCCACTACGTACCTCCATTAGTCTGGTTCTAATTGGAAAATGAAAGTTTAAAATTTTTTGGCAGGTGGAGCCACCAACATGGTTCATTTGCCCATTGGTAGTGGTGGCGCGTTGTAAGGAGGCAATTCTGTATTTGAGTCTTGGCATAGCATATGGCTCAACATTTTTTTAATTTTGATTGTGGTTTCAACAACCTTTTGCAGTTCCGTCGGGAGTGGTCCACCCGACCGATTTAAATATACAACGTATATAATATGGTTGGATGTGGTTAACGATATTTTTGTATTAAGGTTTGGCGATTGAATTAATGCATTGGATCCACCGGAGTTGGTCGGGTCCACCGGGGCTGGTCCACCCACCCAATATATAATATAATATCATTGTTGAGGGGTGGTAGGGGTGACGGCCCGCCACCCCATTTTTTTCTTCTTTTCTTTTTATAGAACATGTGATTAAAAATATTCTGCTGAAAAATAAGGGATATTAGACAAATTAAATATATTGCACTAATGAAGTCAATAAACCGAAACTTGATTATAGAATAAAAGATACTTACTTGATATGTGAAGATAAGATCTTCACCTTTATCATGTTGGTTGATGTTGAGGTCGATGCGTTGATGCTTCCTCTGGATATGATCCTTGCTTGAAGCTTCTCTTCAAGTCCTTCAAGAGTAATTGTCTTAAACATCTGTTCCTTGTAGTGTCAACTAGGGGTTGCTTGCCATGATGTATAGATCCATCAATAGTTGTTATTATGTTTTTGGCAATGAACACCTTCATTCTATATCGAGAACTGTCCATACACCTCATGTTGTAGATGACTATAGTTGTGGACTGCTTCTTAGACTTTGATCTTTATAAAGAAGGATCCAAACTGAGTTGTTGATGGATTTGTTAAAACTGTTGTTACATATCCTTAGATTTGAAGACTGTTGACATCTAAAACCCTTGCTGATGTAGACTGATCTCTGATCTAGGGTTTGATTCTTGCATGTAGATCTTCAACTATGTTTATGTCTTGTAGATACTTGATTCTTGAATGTCTCTTTTTTTCCCTTCCTTTGACTGCTGAACCTATCCCTCTGATACCATGTTGAAGAATCTAGGGCATGCATAGTTAAGTTAATTCTTCATTACATGATAGCAATTTGTGAAGTATTTACACAATTTATCTTAACTTGATGTTTACTTCATTATTAGCATGTGCATTTTAGCTTCATCAAACTGATATAAAAAACAAAATAGACATGAACACAAATGATTGGCTTTCTGCCAGGGTCAAAACCTATCCTTCTTGGAGAGGAAAACCAATGTGTAAATTCTTCTTATAGAGATTCCATTGACGAATACCAAGACCATGACCCTTGACACATTCTACCTCTCCAAGACCACGATATCAATCCTCCTTTCTATAGCTTACTGATATCATCCTCATTGCTACACCATTGAAGCCATTAGTATCATTGAGATCTTCATTGTTGCTTCGTTATCATGTTAATGTGCTCCATTGAGATCTTCACTTATGCTCTCATTGATATACTGAGATTCTTATTATGACAGTCATTTCATTATGTCAACAAGGTCTCCAATCAGGTCTTCAACATGATGACTATACCTTATATCCTTATCATTACTCAGACAATGATTATTATATTGTTGTAGCTTTGGTACTGCTTTTCCTTATAAATAGGCATGTGATCTATAGAATAGATCCATGACATGCTCATCCTTATACCAAGTATTTTATAGGAGCATCATTACTGCATACTATCATACCTTATCCATTTCATACAAAGTCTGTCATACCAAGGGCTAGGTCTCCATGTAGTTCATACCTTACTGCAGTTACCTCATTCGAGATCTATACTTCTTCATTCATCCAAGCATGGATCCATAGGTAGAATATTGATCTAATATGCATACATATCATACTTATGAGTTTTGGTCATGACTACACCTTATACCCTAAGTCAGATCCTGCTTCTCCATGCGAGATATATCATGTGTGCTCTCTGCCTTCTAGATTGCGACTCCCCTAACTTTAACTACGGCTCCATTAAGCTTGACTATGGCTTCATTCACCTTGACTGTGGCTCCATTCACCTTACTGTGGCTCCATTCACCTTGACTGTGGCTTCATTCACCTTACTGTGGCTCCATTCACCTTACTACAGCTCCATTCACCTTGACTGCGGCTTCAGTCACCTTATTGCGGCTCCATTCACCTTGATTGTAGCTTCATTCATGAAGACTATAGAGGTATATGTGGATTCTCTCTCTTTCCCATTTGTGGATACCCAACAGGGTATTTATAATGGTTTTGTGCATATATTCAAGCTGACATATACATTTGAATCAATGTGTCTCTTTTCCCAAGCCGACATCACTTTCATTTATGTATTTAATTCATATTTTGAGCCGACATGAACTTCCTTGGTTGTTTTCACTTGTAGACTTCTTGTGATTGTTCTTGAGGAATTGATCTTGGTCTTGGAGGGCTGCTACACTTGTTGAAGACTTGTATACATTTACATGGACTCATGACATGATTCTTTGACATATAAATAAATCCTAAAGACATCAAGAAGAATTGTTTTACCTAGTGACACTTCTTGCTCATGAAATCCATGCAGAAAGATTACAAAAATAATTTATTCTCTTTTATTACATCAAATACAAAGATCATCTCATTATGAAGACTGAACCTAGTTACATTTTCTTGAATAGAATGCTTATTCTTGGTGCGCCTTTGATGAGTGCCCATGGAACCCTTACTATCACTGGAATGTGACGAAGTGCTCTCATCATCTGTTGTCGGCTGGTCATTGGCTACCTTGAAGCATTCCCCAACCTCTTTTCTGACATATCCAAGTCTTGCATAACAAGGAAATTCCTCCACTTTGATAGAAATAAAAGTTCCTTGGCCATTAATGTCGAGGCCCTTTCCTTGATACCCCATTTTCTTCAACAATTTGTATCCAATTCCTATTGTATGTTTCTCAAAAGTAGAAAAATCATCATCATAAAAGGCACATGAAATTGAAGAATCACCTTTTACATCAGGCTTGTTATGTTGCAACTTTTCTAAGGCTTCCTCCTTGGCTTCTTACTGATGTTGCACCATTTTTTTTCTCCTTCTCTACTTCTTGAAGGAATCTCCTTATTTCAACATTCTTCGCCTGAACACTTTGGTTGATTTCTTCAAGTTCTTGAAGCCATGCTACATTTGGTGCCCTTTTCATTTTTGGAACAACATCTGCTGAAATATTTGTCTCATAACCCGAATCAAAACCCAAGTTGATGGGTCCATCCGTTGCAATCCCAAGACCTGAAATATTAATTTCATCACCTAAGTCTAATCCCAGGTAAATTGGTCCACCTCCTACAAATCTTGCAGTTGTGATCTTCTCATCATCTGTTAGGGTCCCACCCTAACCCCCTTATTTATGTCATGGGATCACGTCTTAGTCAAGAGCCAATAAAGCCCATATTAATATTTGTAAGTGGTTAACCCACAATTAATGACGGGACCACAGTTAATTGCAAATGGGCCGTAGTATTAGATAGATGGTATTAATAAAACCCACGGTATTGGCCCGTGGTATTGCATGTATGAGTCATATATAAAGGATAGAGACTCCCTGTGAGGAGCATTGTGTCTTGTTTTTGTAATCGAGCTCTGCTCTATTGGAGGTTGCCCCCTCGAAGAGGCATGTGAACATTGCTCTCTGAATAATAAAATCATTGTTATTCTGTGTTCTGGGTATCTTTTCTTCGTATATTCTATATTTGGGTATTATTTTGTAGGTTAAGAGCATAACAAGTGGTATCAAAGCACTTTCTAGGGCTCGGTGGGATCTCCAATTTTTAGCAAAATGTTTTTGGCTAGAGACGTGTTCCGGCGTCTTTAAACCACGGGATTTGTCGTTAAGCGCATAAACCTGCGGATTTGGGGAGGCATGCACGCAAGAAATACAAGAGGTGGTCACGTCTTTTGGACTCCCTTGTAACCCCTGTGGGTACCCCTTCGAGTAGTAGCGCATTAGACAGAACCGCGCACGGACTGTCTTCCACGTACCCTCTGGGTATATAGGAAGCCCCCTAGGCTCCCTTGAAACCTCGCCATAGATAAACCTTCGGTCTTCTTGTGGCTACAGTACACCGAGAAAAGCACTCGGAGAGATTACTCACCCATACGATAGGGTAGTCGGGTTGTACGGCTAAGGGTACGGTCGATCCTCCTTAGTTAGAGCCTTGAAACATTGGGCCGAGTACTACTGTCAGACCCTTATGTATATTGCGATTTGTAGCACCTGACACTCCTTTAGACCATAGTTCCCTTTTCTATCGGGGGATCACACATCATCTATTCCAGATCCACGTGTGAAAATACGTGCCGCAGCAGCAGACATCAGTCCCGCAGCTCCATCAGATCCGCAGCAGCAGTTGTTCCACCATTCAAATCTCTCAGATCCACCAGATCGGAGTTGTTGTGAAGGGTTCCTATACCGGGGTCTACTTTTCACAAGACTTTTGGTAGCATTGACATTTTGAGGATTTGGCAACTACAGTAGTGATCAAGGAGTAAAACTCCGTTAGGAGTTTTCCAAAAAAAAAAAAAAAAGTCTGAGATCTTCCGAGGCGCTTATTGGTGATCTAGCCCATCAGCATCAGGACGACGAGCTGAGCAAGGTGGTACCATTCAATTTATTAGTAAAAAAATTTTAGGCGGTCCCAAATTTTTCATCAAGTTGGTGTATGGTAGAAACTAGAGCTCAAGCGATGGCCAATGAAAGGCTGGACAAACTTGAAGCAAATATGAGCTCCCTCCAACGTGAGATTAGCGGACTAAGTCTCCAGGTACAGGAAGCACTCTCGAAGGGCAAGGAACCAGCCCGCGAGGAGGCGTATAATGGCCATGAATACCATGAGGGTGAGTCGAGCCACTCTCCTCACATCTGGCACACCCATCCACCACCCAGTTAGTGACCTCCCAAGTTGGATATGCATAAATTTGACGGTTCTCACACGTCAGCATGGCTAGCACAAATGGAGCAGTATTTCAAATTGAATCATATCCTAGATGATTGGACTAAGCTTATGGTGGGGACCATTTACTTGGACAATGAACGATGGCAATGGGGGGAATGGCATCAGCGTTGCAATGGACCTTTTCAGAATTGGGACCAATTTACCAAAGCTCTTCGAAATCGCTTTGAACAGGAAGACTCTTTTTTGGGGCGTCTCACTAAGCTTTGACAGATGGGTACAGTGGATGAATATATTACTGCTTTTGAAGCCTTAGCCTTCCGCACTAAGGGTCTCATAGATGAGTTCTACATGGAATGTTTTATCAGCGGTCTTAAAGAAGCCATCAAAGCTCAAGTTCTACTCCACCACCCTCCCACGTGGACAGAGGCTTGCCAGGTAGCTCGTAAGGTGGAACGTGCATTAGCAGCCCAATACAACCGCCCCAATTTCCCCACTAAAGGTCGTCCCCCACAGGCTCCCAACATGACTCAGACACTTAAGGTTCAAAAGGTGTCACCTGCGGAAATGGCCGAAAGAAGGAAGAAAGGACTATGTTACTACTGTGATGAAAAATATTCCCCGGGTCATAAATGCAAGGAGCCCAAGTTTTTTCAAATAGATGCCACTGACTACAGCTCCACTGAGGAAGATCCACCACTTGAGGAACCGGACGCGATCGAAGAAGACAACCAAAAGGAGATTATATCTAACGAATCAGTTATTTCGCTAAATGCGTTGGCAGGAATTTCTTCCCCTCAAACTCTCAAAATCAGGGGTTTTCCTAAACATTGCCCAGTAGTAGTCTTGATTGATAGTGGAAGTACCCATAATTTCATCCATCAAAAAATCGCAGAAGCAGTGCATTTTTTTGTACAGGTAGTCTCTAACTTCCAAGTCCAAATTGCAGATGGGGGCACAATGAAATGTGAAGGCCGCTGTGAAAATGTCAAACTTCAAATGGGGGATTATCAGTTGAAAACCCACATGTTTGACATACACATGGGGTGTTGTGACATTGTCCTAGGCACTGAATGGCTCCGCACTCTTGGGCCAATCACAATGGATTTCCACGAAGTTATATATGAGTTTTAAGCAGAGAAACTCCACACATACCCTCCGTGGACTCCAGGCGGGAGCCCCCTCAATCATCAGCTCACATAGGATGGAAAAATTGTTAAAAAAGGGCCATCATGGAGTGGTCACTCAATTTAATGCCATCCAGGTAGTCGAAACCCTGTCTCTGCCAATTCATCCTGAGATGCTACAGATTTTAGATAACCATAGGACGGTCTTTGACAGGCCTCATGAGCTTCCACCCTCGCGAGGGGAACATGATCATAGCGTCACCTTGGTTCCAGGGACCCAACCCCCAAATGTGCGGCCATACAGATATCCGTTCACCCAAAAGAATGAAATAGAAAAAATCATCAAGGAATTGTTGGAAGCAGGTGTCATTCGTCGCAGCATTAGTCCTTAGTCATCCCCAGTGGTCATGGTCCTCAAGAAAGATGGAGAGTGGCGGATGTGTCCCGACTTTAGAGCCCTCAATAAGTTGACAGTCAAAGATAAATTTCCCATCCCGGTGGTTGACGATTTGCTGGACGAACTCAATGGGGCTCAATTCTTCACTAAGTTGGATCTTCGCTCAGGCTACCACCAAATTCGCATGAAGGAAGTCGACATTCCCAAGACGGCTTTCAGAACTCATGAAGGCCATTATGAGTTCCTGGTCATGCCATTTGGTCTCTGTAATGCCCCCTCTACTTTTCAGAGCCTTATGAATCACATTCTCAAACCATATCTCAGAAAATTTGTCCTTGTCTTCTTCGATGACATCCTCACCTATAGTGGCACTTGGGCGGCACATCTTCAGCATGTAGATCTACTCTTGCAACTGCTCCACAAGCATAAATTATTTGTCAAGATGTCTAAGTGTTCGTTTGGCATGGAAGAAGTTGAGTATTTGGGCCACATTGTGGGGCGTGAAGGTGTCAAGGTGGACCCCAAAAAGATCCAGGCAATGCAAGAATGGCCTCAACCTAAGACCTTGAAGAGCTTGAGAGGATTTTTGGGTCTCACAGGCTATTATCATAAATTTGTCCACAACTATGGCCGCATAGCGAGGCCCCTCACTGAACTCCTCAAGAAAAATTCCTTCTTCTGGAACGAGGAAGCACAACAAGCATTTACTGCTCTCAAAAACGCCATGTGTTCCACTCCAGTCTTAGCACTACCTGACTTCACCAAATCCTTTGTCATTGAATGTGATGCTTCGGGTACAGGTATTGGGGTGGTCTTAATGCAGGAAGGGCGACCATTGGCCTTCACAAGCCAACAACTCAGTGGGAGGAATCTGGGCAAATCTACCTACGAGAAGGAAATGATGACCATCTTACATGCAGTCGAGACCTGGCGACCTTACTTATTGGGGCAACGTTTCCAAATCTGCACAGATCATCACAGTCTTAAATATTTTTTGGAGCAATGCCTATCCTCCCCAAAACAAAATAAATGGTTAGCCAAAATGCTGGGATATGATTATGAGATCATTTACAAGAAAGGGAAAGACAATAGTGTAGCAGATGCATTATCTTGCCAATTTGAGGAGGAAAGTACTCTACTCGCAATTTCCCTCCCCATTCCAGATTGGATTGAAGAGGCTCGCAGGGAATGGTTTTCACACCCCGGGCTCTCCCAACTCATTTCTCAATTGTAGGTCGATCCTAATTCCAACAAGGGCTACTCGTGGCAGAATGATATTCTTCGCTACATGGACAGAGTTGTAATATCACCAACATCCACCCTCAAAAGTCGCATTTTGGCAGAATTGCACTCATCTCCCATTGCAGGACATTCAGGCTTTCAGAAGACGTATGCTCGCACCAGAAGATCATTTTTTTGGACAGGCATGAAACAGGACATACTTACTTTCGTAGCAGAATGCGATGTCTGTCAACGCCACAAAGGGGAAACCGTCAACACACCAGGCACATTACAACCATTGCCCATTCCGGCAACAATTTGGACGGATGTTTCTATGGATTTCATTACAGGTCTTCCAAAGTCAGGGAACAAGTCAGTCATCATGGTGGTTGTGGACCGACTGTCGAAGTATGCTCATTTCTGTGCCCTACCCCACCCGTTTACACCAACTTTGGTTGCTCAATCTTTCATGGATCAGATCTTCAAATTGCATGGCATGCCCACTTCTATTTTGTCCGACCGTGACCCGATCTTCACCAGTAATTTTTGGCAGGAACTCTTCAGAATACAAGGCACTCAACTCAAACTCAGTACTTCATATCATCCGCAAACAGATGGTCAAACCGAAGACGTCAACAAATGTCTAGAAACCTACCTTAGGTGTTTCACTTCAGAAAAGCAACACCTTTGGGTACAGTGGTTACCTCTGGCTGAATGGTGGTATAACACCAACTATCATGCCACCACCAAAAAGACTCCCTATGAAGCAGTCTATGCTCAACTTCTGCCTTCCCCTACTTCTTATCTCAAGGGGTGCTCCAATGTACAAGCAGTGGATCAACTCCTACAACACCGCGCAACCATGCTCGCCCATCTTAGAGAGAATCTTCATCAAGCTCAGAACCGCATGAAGCAATAGGCCGACCAAAATCGCTCAGAGCGCCAATTTCAAGAAGGGGATCAGGGTTTTTTGAGGCTGCAACCATATAAGAAAACATCACTCAAAGACAAGGGTTTTCAAAAGCTCTCTCCAAAATTCTACGGACCATTCCAAGTACTTCAGCGCATTGGAGAAGTGGCTTACAAGTTGGCTTTGCCACCTACGGAAAAAATCCATCCAGTTTTCCATGTATCATGCCTCAAGAAAGTGATTGGGAACAATTGCCGAGTCCAAACCAGTCTACCTGAATGGGACGAAGAAGGGTCAATCTGGCTTCAACCCGAACAGGTTATAGATACACGAGACAAGCACCTGCACGGCCGCATGATTAAGGAAGTCCTCGTCAAATGGAAAGACACCTCTCCGGAAGATGCAACTTGGGAACCAGCCACTATTCTTCAGCAGTTTCTGCAGCTTCAGCCTTGAGGACAAGGCTAGTCTTAAGGGGGAGGGCATGTTAGGGTCCCACCCTAACCCCCTTATTTATGTCATGGGATCACGTCATAGTCAAGAGTCAATAAAGCCCATATTAATATTTGTAAGTGGTTAACCCACAATTAATGACGGGACCACAGTTAGTTGCAAATGGGCCGTAGTATTAGATAGATGGTATTAATAAAACCCACGGTATTGGCCCGTGGTATTGCATGTATGAGTCATATATAAAGGATAGAGACTCCCTGCGAGGAGCATTGTGTCTTGTTTTGTAATCGAGCTCTGCTTTATTGGAGGTTTCCCCCTCGAAGAGGCATGTGAACATTGCTCTCTGAATAATAAAATCATTGCTATTCTGTGTTCTGGGTATCTTTTATTTGCATATTCTGTATTTGGGTATTATTTTGTAGGTTAAGAGCATAACATCATCCTCATATTCATATTCATGGTCTTGTTGCACATTTGCAACTGTCTTCTGCTTCTCTTTTCTGTCATTCCTCTTAGGTCTCAATTATGGATACAGTTTCCAAAAATTCTCCTAATCATGCCCTTATTTCTCATAATTATTACAAGAAGGCCTTCTTTCTCTTCTTTTGTCTATTGCTTCCCTCTTCAGGCGGTCATCTTGCTCATGATTATCCTTTCTTTCAAGTTATACAACATTCACACTAGCGTCATTAAGAGACTTAGGTTCAAATAATAACAATGGAAGATGCAAATAACTATGCGAAGAGCCAATATATTTCATCGACGTCTCATAAGTGTATAGTGGAGCATCCAATGCTAATTCTTGTTTGCGAAACTTGTTTGTAAAATTCTGAATGGTTTTACCTTTACTTTGTTTCGAAATTTTCCATTCCATCATGGCCTTATGTATATAACATAATGGGTAAAATTGTCCTCTTAAATCATAAATGAACTCAGACCACAATGTAAGAAGTTTACAACTACTCTTACCACTTTGTTGCAACTTGCCTTCCCACTAGACGAGAGCGATGACACTCAATCAAAGGGATGCTAACTAGATCTTGGTTTCATCCTCTTTGATTTTTTGTATGCGGAAATACACTTCAACCTGTCTTATCCAGTTATCTAGTTTTTCTGCATTAGATTCTCCACTAAATATAGGTAAATCAAATTTGACATCCAACTTGAAAAAAGATATTTTTAAATGCATTCCTTTGATTCTTATTAGAATTACGAGAAGAGGACGAAGAATAAATTTCACCAGAGGATGGAGAGGGAGGAGGCTCTTCTCCTCCACATTCATGATTTACCGAGTTATGATCATCTGGTTCCTTCTTCTCAGGCTTGATTGTCTTCTCATATTCTACAAACAACTTGTCAAGTTTCTCTGCCATGGTGAAGAAAATCTTGTGATAATTTCACTCTTCCTCTAATTGAGCTTCCTCATCTACCATGTTTCATCTTCATGGTGCAAGGCCCTATTTGAGATCAAAGGATTAAAGTTTTCCTTCCCCTCTTTGGAGCATGTTCCTGGTTAGAATTCACTCATACAACTCACATCAAGAAGACTTTCTCTAATACAAAACTTGATTCGGATCTTTTTAAATTCAAGGATGCATTCATAATTTCATATAAAAGAGCATATTAACCAAGTAACTCAACACATGAAAAAGAAGTGGAAATCATAAAGCAACCATGGGATCGAAGGCACACAAATAATTTGATTACAGAGTTCACCCAATGTGGCCTACATCTCCAGGTTCTGCTCAAAGTGGTAAGGCCTTCTTTTATTAAGTGGAAGCAAAGAAATCAGTTACAAGCAAATTTTAAAAAATGACCCTATGGCCTGAAAATGAAGAACTCACTTGGAGAAACAGATTGCACAGTTGGATTCCTGGCATGAAAATGTGCAAAATCGACTACAAACTTGTCAAATTTTGACACTGGCACCTTTGGCCCTCTAAGGGAATATTTTCAACATCTAAATTGATCCATCATTCATGGTTCCACTGCCTCTGGGCCACTCAGGGTTTCGCTCCACTCCTTTTTTGGTCTGGTTCTAAATGGAAAATGAAATTTTAAATATTGTTTGGCAGGTGGAGCCACCAACTTTGGTCGTTGGCCAGTTGGTGGCAGTGGCGCATTGTAAGGAGGCAGTTCTGTGTTCGAGTCTCGGCATAACATATGGTTCAACCACTGTTTAATTTTGATTGTAGTTTCAATAGGGTTGGGCGGGTCCGCCGAGGGTGGCCCACCCACCCGCTTTAAATATACAACGTATAGAATATGGTGGTATGGGGTTAACAATATTTATATATTAATTTTCAACGTTGAATTAATGTGTTGGCTCCACCCAATATATAATATAATATCACCGTTTAGGGGTGGCGGCTCGCCACCCCATATATTTTATTTTATTTTATTTTTCATATAACATGTGGTCAAAAATATTCCACCATAAAATAAGGGATATTAGACAAATTAAAGAGGCGACAAATTCTCCTATTCCAATTGTCAGATTCCATGTGCTGGGATTCTGCCAAATTGTTGCCTTGTTAGCGACTGCCACTTGGCAAGGTTTAACGAGAGCTTTGACCAGCTATAACTTGAGCATGCAAACACATCTTTGAGTGTTGTTCACAGGTTGGAATCAATGAGATGAGCACTACGATCTGGTCTAGATTTCACTTCTAGATGGGGACTTTGAATTTTGAGCTATTTTCAAGGCCATTTCTATTTTTGGATCCACTTGGAGGTTTTGATCCTCCAAAATCATGCACACATCCTACACACTTCTCATTTCCTTCTCAAGCCACACTTTCAACATATTCATTATATTGTTTTCAATCACATATAAATCCACACATCACTCAAACAACCCCATACTTGTGAAGAGTTTATAACACACACTCTTTGGTCAAGTTTACATCATAATAGAAACCAATACCACAACTATCAACAAAAGGTCAAAAACATCATGGTTTCCTTAAGAAGCGATGGAAAACACATCATCACTTTTACAATTATTGGTAACACATGATTTTCAAGATGCCGCCATGACAAGCTACTATTATTAGTAAAACCATCTCTTACTCAATAAATTGGACCACCATGAATGTGGAAGATTCATTTGTTGGACATATTCACCATTTGGATTCTTTAATGGTGCTATTTAGGCATGGATTATCTAACACGTGACCCTCTGGTGTCCAACCTCGTTGTAGTGACTAGAATAATTCTTTCTCCTCCAAACTTTTTGGATCGTCTTGGAACGCTTCTTCTTGGTGCACCTCCGATAAGTTCCCGTGGAACCCTCACTATCATTGGAATGTGATGAAGTGCTCTCATCATCTGTAATTGGTTGGTCGTTGGTTGTCTTAGAGCATTCCCCAACCTATTTTAAGACATATCCAACTCCTGATAATGAGGCAATTCCTCCACTTTGATGAGATTCGCAATGCCTTGGCCATTAATGTCGAGGCCCTTTCCTTGATACCCCATTTTATTCAACAATTTTGATCCAATTCCTGTAGTATATTTCTCAAAAGTAGTGAAATCATCATCATAAAATGTACATGAAATTGAAGAGTCACTTTTTACCTCAGGCTTGTTATGCTACAAGTTTTCCAAGCCCTCCTCTTTTGCTCGTGACTGATGTTGCAACCTTTTTTTATCCTTCTTTTCTTCTAGTAGGAGTCTCCTTAGTTCAACATTCTCTGCTTGAATTATTTGGTTGATTTCTTCAATTTCTTGGAGCCATGCCACATTTGATACCCTTTTCATTTTTGGCACAACATCTACTAAAATATTTGTCTCATCACCTGAATTAGAAGCCAAGTCGATGGGTCCATCCACTGCAATCCCAAGAGTTGCAATCTTCATTTCATCACTTGAGTCTGATCCTAAGTCAATTAGTCCACCGTTTCCAAATCCCATAGTTGTGATCTTCTCATCATCCTCTAATTCAAATTCTCATCTTGTTTCACGGTTGCAACTGTCTTTTGCTTCTCTTTTCTATCGTTCATCTTAGGTCTCAATTTTGGATGCAGTTTCTAGAAATTCTCCTTATCATTCCCTTCTTTCTCACAATGAGTACAAGATGGTGTTGCTTATCTTCTCTTGGCTACTGCTACCCTCTGTGGGTGGTCATATTTCTCATGATTTTCCCTTCTTTTAAGATGTACAACCTTCACACTAGCTTCATCACGAGACCTAGGTTCATATAATAACAATGAATGACACAAATAACTATGCAAAAAGCCAATATATTTCATCAACATATCATAAGTGTCTAGTGGAACATTCAATGCTAACTCTTGTTTTCTAAACTCCTCTATAAAATTATGAACAATTTTACCTTTACTTTGTTTCAAATGTTTCCATTCCATCGTGGTCTTCTGTCTGTAACCTAATGGCTAAAATTGTCTTGTTAAAGCAGAAATGAACTCAAACCAAAATGAAAGAAGTTTATGACTACTCTTACCACATTGATGCAGCTTGCCTTCCCACCAGACGAGAGTGGAGCCACTCAATCGAAGGGATGCTAGCTTGATCTTGGCTTCATCCACTTTGATTTGTTGTATGCTGCAATACACTTCAACCTGTCTTATCCAGTTATCTAGATTTCCTGCATTAGATTCTCCACTAAACAGAGGTAAATCAAATTTGAAATCCAGCTTGAAATATGGCTTTTTACTTTGATTCCGATTAGAATGATGAGAAGAGGAAGAAGAAGAAATTTCACTAGAAGACAAAGAGGGAGGAGGTTCTTCTCTTGCACCTTCATGATTTACCGAGGCATGATCATCTGGTTCCTTCTTCATAGGCTTGATTGTTTTCCCATATTCTACAGAAAACTTGTCAACTTTCTCTGCCATGGTGAAGAATATCTTGTGATAATTTCACTCTTCCTCTAATCGAGCTTCCTCATATGCCATGTTTTGTCGTCGTGGTGCATTCCTCACTTCAGGATCAAAGGATTTAAGTTTTCCTTCACCTCTTTAGATATTGTTCTTGGTTAGTATTCACTCATGCAACTCGCATCAAGAAGACCTACTCTGATACCAAACTTGATCCAAATCTTTTCACTTCAAGGATGCATTTAGAATTTCATATAAAAGAGCATATTAACCAAGTAACTCAACACATGAAAAAGAAGCAGAAATCATAAAGAAACCATGAGATCAAAGGCACACAAACGATTTGATTACGAATTTCACCCAATGTGGGCTACGTCTTTGGGCCCTACTCAAAGTGGGGAGGCCTTGTTTTATTAAGTGGCATCAAAGAAATGAGTTACAAGAAAATTTACAAAAATGACCCTTATACCTCTAATTCGGATGATGGCCTAAAAATGGAGACCTCGACTGGAGAAACAGACTACATGGTTGGATTCCTGGCACAAAAACGTATAAAATCGACTATAAACTTATCAAATTTTGATACTAAAACCTTTAGCCCTCTAAGGGAATATTTCCAGCATCTAAATTGATCCCTCGCTCATGGCTCCACTGCCTCTAGGCTGCTCAGGGTTCAGCTTCACTCCTCCGATGGGCTTGTTCTGAATGGAAAATGAAAGTTTAAATATTATTTGGTGGGTGGAGCCACCAACGTGGGTCATTGGCCCATTGGTGGTGCATTGTAAGGAGGCAATTCCGTGTTCGAGTCTCGGCATAGCATATGGTTCAACCATTGTTAAATTTTGATTGGGGTTTCAACAAGGTTGGGCGGGTCCGTCAGGGGTGGCCCGCTCACCCCATTTAAATGTACAACATATATAATGCGACTTAATCGGGTTATTGTTATTTATGTATTAAGGTTCAACATCTGAATTAATGTATTCACTCCACCGGGGTTGGCCTGCCCACCCAATATATAATATAATATCACCGTTGAGGGGTGGCGGGCATATTTCTTTTTTGGTTTTTTTAAAGAACATGTGGTTAAAAATATTCTGTCGGATAATAAGGATATTAGACAAATTAAAGAGGTGATAAATTTTCCTGTTCGACAACTGGATTCTATGCATTGGGATTCTGCCCAAAGTGTTGCCTCGTTAGTGATTGCCACTTGACCAAGTATGACTAAAACTTTGACCAACTATAACTTGAGCATACATATTCGGCTTTGAGTTTCATTTGCATCGTTGGAATTATGGAGATGAGCACTATGCTATGGTCATGGTTTCAATTCCATATGAGAAATTTGATTTTTGAGTTATTTTCAAGGCCACTTCTATTTCTGGATCCACCTCGATCAAAATTACAGCCATAAATGAGACAAAAGAAGTTCAATAACAAGAGGAAACAAAAGAATGCTACTACATCTCAACAAGATCTAGTATTTGGTTCAAGTGATGAAACCAAAATCACGACCATGGGAATAAAAGGTAAAGCTTCTAATGCAAGTACTAGTTCTTCTAGTAAGCATATTTAGTCTCAAAATGATAAATAAAGAATTGATATTTTTCATATGAGGGTCATTACAAAACATACCAAAGTTGATACTTTATTTGATAATGGATCCCAAGTCAACCTTGTTTCTAAAGCTATTGTCAAGAAATTACAACTTATATTAAACCATACCATTTGGGTTGGGTATGTAAAGATGCCAAATTGCAAGTGACAAGAAATTGTAAACTCAAATTATCCATCACTAAAATTTTTATAGATGAGGTAGAGATTGATGTTGTACCACTTGACATATGTGGAATTGCTTTAGGGAGTCCATACTTGTATGACCGAAAAGCCATATTCTACTATCATGAGAACAAATATCATCCTTCAAAAGATGGAGCTGAGTATATTGTTAGAAAACATCGCAAGAAGATGAACTTATCTCTTGTAAGTGCTCATCAGATGAAAACTCTTGTAAATGCTAGTAAGAATTGTGTGTTGTTGATGATTAAAGCTAAAGATACTGCTAAATCTAAAGCTTCCAAAGGATGTGATTCTAAAATCAAGGATGATTTGGTTGAAGTTTTTAATACTTATGAAAGGATGTTTCAGGAACCTAAAGGGTTTCCTCCTAAAAGATGAACCCAACATGAGATTCACTTGCAACATGATGCACCTCTTCCAAACATTGGCATGTATATAATGTCAATTTTGGAGAATGCACAGATCAATAAGAAAATTCAAAAGCTGCTTGACAAAGGGGTCATCATGCCTAACACATCTCCTTGTGCGTCTCCTATTGTCTTGGTTCCAAAGAAAGATGATACATGGCACATGTCTTTGGATTTTAGATCTTTGAACAAAATCACGGTAAAGAACCACTATCCTTTTCCTCCCATTGATGATTTGTTAGATCAGATAAAAGATGTTTATTTCACGAAGTGAGATTTGAGAGGAAGTTATCATCAGATAAGGATTGCAAAACATGATATTTGGAGAACTGCTTTTAAGACAAAGCAAGTTTTGTTTGAATGGTCAGTTATGTCGTTTTGGCTTTGCAATACACCTACAACATTCATGAGAGTTATGAATGATGTGTTGAGACCATTCATTGATGATTTTGTCTTAGTCTACTTAGATGATATTCTGATTTTTAGTAAGACTCGTGAAGATCATGTTAAGCATTTGAAGCAAGTTTTCAAATGTATTGAAAATAGAGAAATTGTATTTGAATATGTCTAAGTGTGAATTTTGGAAAACATTTTTGGTTTATTTGGGTCATATTGTAGGAGGGGGTGAATTGAAGATTGATTCGTCACAATTTGAAGTCATTGTGAATTGGCCTAAAACCAACAATGTAACAGAAGTTAGGAGATTTTGGGAGCAACCCAATATTGGAGAAATTTTATAGCTAACTTCCCAATAATTGCAACACCATTACATGCTTTGACAAGTGTGAAATAGGTATTTCAATGGGAAGGAGAGCAATAGAAAGCTTTCAACAGATTGAAAGATAAAATTAGTACAACACTAGTTTTAACACTTCCAGATCTTAAGCAACCATTTGAGATTCAAACTGATGCAAGTGATTATGCCATGGGGGTAGTTTTGATGCACCATGGTAAGCCTATTTGTGGTCATTCTGAAACATTTACCAATGTAATAAATAACTATCCAACTTATGATAAATAGTTGTATGCTTTGGTATGGGTAAAGAAATGATTATTCACACTGACCATCAACCTTTGCAATAGCTACAATGGAGAACCAAGCTATAACAGGCTAGACATTTCGTGTGGATGGGATTCCTATAACAATTTCATTTGGTAATGAGGCACAACAAATGTATATACAACAAAGTTGTTGATATATTATCAAGGATTATTGTTAATACATCTTCATTCTTAATAATAACTCAATCATGCATGAAAGATGTATTGAACAATATTCCCAAGATGATGATTTTAAATATGTTTATGCAACTTTGATTAAAGGAAATCATGTTGAAGATTTGGATTATCATGTTCATAACAAATACATTGTATCATCTTAGAAATTTATGTAGGGTGAAATTTTCAATGTTATAAGGGGGACCCACACTTCTCTTATTGTTGGTCATTTTGGTGAAAGCAAAACAGTTGCACAAAGTCAAAGGTATTATTATTGGCCTTGCATGAATGAAAGTGTTTCAAGATATGTAAAGGGATGTTACATGTGTGTTACTAGCAAGCCTAGAAATAAGAAATTGGGTTTGTACATTCCACTTCATATTCCTTCTTGTTCTTGGGAAAGTATTTTTATGGATGTTGTAGGGGGACAACCAATGTCTAAGAAAGGTCATGATTATCTATATGTTGTTTTGGATTATTTCAGGAAAATGTGTGTAATGATTCCATGCAAGAAACAGGTTACAACTGAACATACCACAAATATGTTCTTCCAAAATGTATGTGTTCAATCAAATATGGTCCTTTGAAAATATTGGAGAAAATTGGTAACAATGCTTTCTGATTAGATTTTCCACATTACATGCAAATTTATTCTATTGTGGATGTGGAAAACTTAAAATTGTATGAGCCTCCAATGATTGATGATCATGAATAGAATGTTTAGTTTCCATTTATTAAATATTTTTCTCTTGAATATTTAGATGAGTTGTAGAAAGACTCAATTCTTGACAGGAGAATTAGGACTTCATGCATAGGAAATGTGGATTTTCTTTGAGTGGGACTCTGTTGATGGTGTTAGACCTGCCAACATGTCAAGGAGATCTCCTCAGTAAGAAGTCCCAATTAGAACTCAGACCATTTGGTGTAGGAGTCCCAGTAGTGGGTCGTAAAGCAATGCCTTGACTGCGATGTCGCATAGAGGAAAGTAAGATAACTGTGTTGGTAGCAAGGGTTTGACTGCTACAGTGAGTCAAGGAAGGTGCATGAGAGGTTCCTAACATAGGTGGGTTGATATGAGTGTGCCCCTTGGAAACCTATAAGTGTACTGAGCTATGTAGGGGACACACAAGTGAAGATGCATCACAAGCTAGAAATAAGGTCACTTCGGCAATCCAAAGTGATGGTTAAAACAACAATATTCATATAATTTCATACAAAAGTGTTCATACACAACTATGTAAGTTAAACAACATACATTGCTACAACGACCAGAATAGTCCAACTACAATAACAACATATGCATGAAAATGTGCTAGCTTTTATTATATAAACAAGTGTAAGTTCCAATCATACAATGCATCCATGTAAACCTACTAGCCCCAATAGTGGAACATTACAACCAAATCTGCCAGCTCCTCCAAAGAGATGAACTAACTTTGTGTAGTGGAGAAGCCAAGGTGCATTACAATATTGTCCAAGTTCTTTTCAAGATAGTCTTATCAAAAGCTTGGCTAACCAAAAGCCTATACAACGAGTTATGAGGGACTATTCATAGAAAAGGGTTGGCTAGCCCTTGACATTCCCCTTTGTGATTGTTCAACTACCCTCATGACTCTTCACCTACTTTATGACTGTTACATCAACTATTGACACTTGAATTACACTTGACATGACTCAACATTACAATGCACATGTACCCATGTGAACAAAATGGCTTGATCAAGCCAAACTAGACATCACTTTGACCTAGACAACTATAGAAGTCCAACTGCTCAACATCCTCATGTTGATCAACAGTAACATATTGATGCCAAGCTCTGTAGTTCTTGATAATGTCTGTGTATTATGTGGTGACATTTGTTTAAAACCTAACCCTTACCTCCATAGCATTCGGGTACACTTCTCGGGCTCCTCTGTCCAACTCATCTGAAAGCATGCACATCATTGTCTTCAATGTGACCAAACCAGAAACATATGTATGCATGATGTCTACATTGATAGGCAAGTTTGGGCTGGTGGCGATGCGCATTAACTTGTCGAAGTACGAGTCAAGATCTAGTCGAACCTACTTCTTTGTCTTCACCTGAGTGAGAGTCCCGAGTGATGGGATCGCATGTGTGTGCACCACAACATCCATGTTCTTGAATACTCATCCATGGGAAGCATGTATGCTAGTGATGAGTTGCGGGAGGTCCTCATAGTTCTAGATCTGACTCTAGATATGTGATTTCAGCTCGACTATGTTGACCCTCATCATCTTAGGCAAGTGAAGTGGGGCTCCCTTGTACTTCATCATCCATGTTTTCATGTCATCAATAGCAGCATGCACGTTCGTCAATATGCGTGCTCTTGTAGCACATCGTTGCTGCCATCCGTGTAAATGGATGATTGCCTTGTGCACGGTACCAAACTTGGAGTACAATGCTCGTATAACTGTGTGGATAATACTTCATCTAGTATTGTCTTCTTCAGTTCAGCTCGGGAAAACATTGTCACCAAGTCTCCTCCTTGCTTGGTCATTTGTAGTTCCTTCGCCATTCGCTCAATCTCAGCTATTAGGAACCGAACACTTGAGCTAGTGGCTTTGGCAGACACTCTGGTTGCATCAGCCAAGGCAGTTGGATGTTTGTGCACATCAATCATGATCGCTCATTCTTCAACTTGCACAGGAGATGCTTGATCCTCCGGAGTTGACACTCTGTGAGGCTCCACAACTCTATGTTCGGATTCATCAAATGAGATGTTGTGCATCTCTTCTTCTGGCTGATCACCAAGGATCTCAGTGCCTCCTTGGTCATCTGATAATTGCTCGTCATTTGGATGCATTGAAGAGGGTGAGTCAACATCTTTGTGGTGAGGCATGAGGTCAGTGTCTTGTTCTAACTCCTCCTTCCACATTTTTGCATCTAGTTGTTGAAGTGCTTGTTCTATCTCATGAGCTAAGTCTTTCCCCCGCGATGTTTCACCCTGTTCAACTGATGCTAGTTGTTTAGATGAATCGACTACTTATACGGGCACTGCTTTGTTTGTTTTCACATGTTGCGCCCCCTACTGTATCTGTTGTTGTTGCGCTTTCCTCTTCTGTTTGTGCAGCTCTTATTCCTTTAGGAGTTTCTCTCTCAGCTCATGCAACTCCTTCTCTGCTTCTTCCATTCTCTTCTTGTCCTTCTTCATTCACACGATTCACTTTTCGCGCTGCTACCTCTTTGCCTCTATAGCCATAGTTTCTTTCCTTACAAGTGGATCTACTTGAAACTTGTAGCTTTTCTCCTCCTCCATGTGATCGACAATATTCCTCTTACCTTTGTCACGCAGAGGTATGCTATCCTGTGCTACCACAACTACTACTACTGGTGCTCTCCGTGACACTGCTTCATGCTGCCTCGCTAACCACTCCACAACAAAGCTGACCTATTCATTGGGTCTGGAGAAACTATAGCAATATCTCCATGGGTCCTCCTCGGCCCAATGAAATGCTCCGTAGATCCAGTTGAACTGAACTCTCGTGCAGTGATCTTTCACAATTAAATGTGGGTGATACAGATTGTAGCTTCGGAGGTCGAATGGGTACTTATTCATTAGTTATGCTTCAACATCTGCTTGTTTGATACTTCAGATCTCATATAACCCAATCCACAACGAAAGAGTAGGCCAAGGTGCCTTATTCTTCCAATACAGTCTAGTTGTCAATCCTACAGAGATGTGATAGGGTACTTCCTGCATGACAAGTATGTCCAAGGCAAACGTTGGCAGAACATGCGGAAGCTTCTCCGCACTGAACATTCAGATGAAAGTTCCAGATGGTGAGGCGTACCAATCTGCAATGCCTATCAATGCCTCCATTGCCACCTTTGACATGCAGGGTAGACCCTGTTCGAATATCATCTTGTACACAGGGGTGACAAAATGATTGGATAGCCATGTGATTACTCCTTTGAAGTTGCATTCAGACAACAACATGAAATATGTGTTCACAATAGTCTCTGTTGGTGACCATGCCCACTTCAAGCCCAGGAACTCCTGTTGGGCATAGATTGAATCTAGGATGTAGGAGGTGTTGATGCCTTGAAAATCGCTGCAACAACATCAGGGAAAACCACCCGGTCCGGACCTTAAAGGCAGCTCCTTTTCCGTTTGGTGTGGTGGCTCCGACTGGAAATAATGGGACCAGTTTCCCAATAATTTGTAGATAGGATGGATAAGTGGTTGATTCTATAATATATCATGATAATGGATGAATGATTTAATATAAAGAGTAAAATTATAAAAAACTATCCTATCCCGAGAAATTTCTGCTTATTGTAATGTTTGATGATCTTTATCTACAAACAGGCATATAGATGACTCTATTGGAAAACAAAGACATTTATTCATAAGATAATTACTATGTTCAAGTAGTTGAATAAAGTAATCATGAAAACATTATTACACTATTCTTCATATATCATTGACATAAAAATGATTGAAAGAATAACACTCCTTAGACATTCAATAGTGATAAGTATAAGGACTACTGTTAAAACACATACATATATCCAATGATATAAAGATTAAATAAATGTTGATTCACATGAAAGAATGAAGCAAAAGCATAGATAATAGTACCATATGTTATTTGGATCACTCTTGATATCAATCGCATTCAGATTCCTTCTTCTAACTTAGAAACACTTCCACAACAAAGCGATAGTGCACACATCAAAGCTTTCTTTGTTAAAATTCAGAATATTGGCCCAATCTTTACAAAAATATATCAGAAGCACAATAGTGTGACTTCTTGATTTGAGTTTATACAAAAACTGAGGACCCTCTCCAAAACAATGAAGGGGTCTATAAATACTATATAAGTTAACTAATTATGAAATAAAAATGCTATTAGGTGGTATAACTAAATCATGAGAATATCCTCGAAATAGGCTTGTTTGCAGTCGGCAGCATGATTCATTGTTTCGGCCGATCTTCCTTTGGCTTGAGCTGGAAGATAGCAATCATTGGTTGCAATTCTGGAGGGTGACTCAGACGAGAATTCAGTTGGGCTGAATATGTGGCCTCATGGATTTCGGGAATCATGTAACCAATTACATCGGTTAAACATTTGAGTGTTTCCATTTGACTATATGGTTTAACTAGGAAAAACCAAAAGGTATCCCAAGTTAAACTTTGGATGTTGTCGATTAATATTTCATTTTTCTCCAATTCTTGATTACATGTTTGTTCCAATACTTTGGCTGACGGAAATTTATTTGGAGTGCACTATGAAATCAAGTTAGATGGATAAAGAGTATCATTGATTAACTCAATTAAATTACTGGTTGTTGATCTGCATCTTGAGGTTTCTCTTTCTGCTTTCATCAATTGTGACTGCCATTCTAGGAAAAGAATCTCTTTGTGTAACTCTAGAATTTTAGGTAGATTTGTGGCTTGCCCTTCACTAGTTTCTTGCCAAGCAAGAAAGTTGGTTAAAGTCTCATCGGCCTGTTCCAAATCCTGCCTGGCGTTGACTAATTTGTCAATTATTGATGAAGTAATCTTATAGAGGGGCTCAACAAGGGAAATATTATGACATAGAAAATTTAGCTATGCTTTATTGATCTAGAGAGCTTCGGACATGAAGTCTGTTGGTTGAGGAAGACTCTTGAAATTTTCTACTTGGTGTGATAGTTCAGCGATTTGCTCATCTTTTGTCTTACTCATTTGTTCATTCATTGTCTTCAACTTGGTCAATGCTGCAGATAATTCTTTTTGTTTTTGTACTGTGCTTTGGTATATCCTCTGCTTCTCCTTGAGTAATTGCTCATTTAATTGGTTGTTTATCTACTGTTTTGTTGATAGTTGTTGTTCTAACTGTTCTATTTTTTGTTGTCTTTCGGATACCTGTGACTGTAATGAAACAATTGTTTGGTCTTTTTCCTTAAGTAAATTGCTTACTTTCGATGCTTTATCCATAGTAGCTGCTGAGTAGGCTCCGACATACTGAAAAGGTTTTATGAGGTCTTCGGAAAGATTGAATTCTTCTTTCCATACCACATTAGCCATCTTTGTTTGTGCTGGTAAAAGGGAAGATTGATCAAGTCTTATCCTTTTCCTTTGTCTTTTTACTACAGCCCTATGTTTGGGACTGTAAAAGACATCTAATGGTGGTATGTCTTCTATCTGCAAAACAATTTGATTGGATGGATGCTTAGGAATTATTTCTACATCTTTGCTGGTGGGTAGGCTACTGGTTCCTTCAATTGGAACCGTAGCTGTTGCTATCTCCTGACCAACTGTTACTTGAGGTGTGCTAAAACCTTGTGAACTTTCAGGATTGCTTATAATGGAATCAAATGTTTGCCATTCTTTAAGGAGTTTGGGATCAATCTGAGTATCTATATCAGTATGTTCACTGTCCTGTTCCTATTCTTTCTCCTGTTCTGGCTCTTTTCCTTTCTTCGGAATCTTCTCCATAGTAGGAGGTTTGTCAACAATTTGTTGTTCAGGCTCTCTTGACTGGATTGCTGGGGTAGTAGCTAATAAGTCCAGAGGCAGAGTTTGCAACCTCTGTTCTCTGAGCCTATTGAATTCTACCAGCCCTTCATCTTTATATCTCATCTTGGCCAATGTTTTTACCTGAAATAATGATTCTGCTGAGGAAAACGGGTCATCAAATTCATCTTTTTCATGATCAAACTTTGTGAGTTTGGCTTGTTCAAGAACATTATAGGAAACTTTCCTTGGATCATATTGCCTGTTAGGAATGGTTGCTAGATTGAGCATGTTTATTTTTCCTATCTCCTTTTCTGCATGTTTTTAATCATGTAAACACCACATATCAAAGGGAATGTAGGCCATACCTACTTTTTAGAAGTTCTAAGAGTTTTGGACGTTCCTGCTGTTGTTATCTGGTAGGCCAATTTTCGAGCTAACAATTTATCAGGTATATATAGAGGAAGGACATGGGGTCTTGCAAGGCTACCATAAAGCCTTATATATGTGAACTTGTCTTCTCTAAACCAATTTCCTACAGAATTCAAGTCGATCTTTGCTTCCTCGGAAATCCTTGGGGCGGGCTTATCAAAAATAGCATAATAGATAGGCAACATGAAACCATTACAGGTTTGGTACAAATGGTATTTATAGTGAGCCTTCCATAACATCTGATGATAAATTTGGATTGGCTTAGGGTCTTGGGGAGTCCATCTCCACCCGAGTACCGGATATTTAGAATTAAAGCAAAGAATATCCATAATAGAAGCATTGTAATAAAAAGGGGGAATGATCTTGGTGGTTTTGCGTGAATTTGATCTAAATTTCAGAATTGCAGTGGCTAATTTGTCAGTCAATATGTTTGCCCAATCCATTACATAACTATTGACCGCTGCTTCCATTAAAGCAACCATTTCAATAGTGAACTTTGCAGAGTCATGCATTCCCCACATTCTACATATCATTGCCCCAGCATAATAGTAAGGAGAAGACAATGATTCCACAGAGTACTTACTTGATGATTCATGTTTGTGCTTTGCGGGATTTTGTCTCCACTGCTTAATTGGGGCCAATTCAGTCTTGTTCTCATCTGTGAACTTTTCAAGGAAGGCTTTTTTGTATTTCTTTTCAGGTTTTAAGTGATACATCTTCCTTAAGTCATCAGGCTGAAATGAGCCAAAAATCCTTCCGTCAACTGTGCAACACGTTCTATTTGAAACTGGAATTTCTTCTACCACCCATCTCACTACATCAGTGTATGGAAGAATCTTCTCACGCGCTGCTATTCTGTGCAAATATGAATCAGCTAAATCTTTGAGGGAAGCTTCCGATTTATTAGTTGAGTCTACAGTAGCTTCTTCTGATACTTCCTCAATCTCCTCTACTTCAATTAAATTGTAGATGCTTTGCCAACTAGTATTTCTAAGGCTGAGACACGTAGTGTCTGAGATTAACCCTATTTTACTTGGTCCTGGATCATTGGCTGGCTGCACTGTTGTTGTAGGAGTCACTACTGCTACGAATTTCTTTGATCTCTTTCCCATTTGTTTCAAATTGTTATTTCGACGGAGTTCTGTGCAAGCAATGAAACCAACGTGATACATAGAATAGCTAGTATGAACAATATGAAAGAATTATGTCAATTAGCGGATAATAATGGATTATAGTGAAACTGCCACAGATACAATCAAAATGAAAATCTCACCATAACTGCTTCATTGATTAGTCGTTTAACCTGTCAATCATGGTAAAGGAGTTTTTACATGCCCATTATGTCGTTTATATGACTAATGATTCATTCAAATGTGGCTTAGATTCTTTGACGGATAATCAGAAATAAATCGCAATCGGAGATTGGTAACGTGAAAGGAAAGGCTTTAATATTTGTCCAAAATATCTTCCGATCACCGAAAGGTGATACAACACATGCAATCCTTTTAAATATGTTTTCGAAACACGCGCCTTGATTTAATGCATCACAATTGGGGATGGGTTTGGGTCATATTACTTATGCCATTGAAATTTCGCCGATCGCCGATTGCGACACGCCTTATTGCATCAGAGGATTTGAATGTGCCATTAATCATGTGTTGGGTTATTACCACCGATTGTTGATAGCGATATCGCATCGGAGAAATGAGGGAGGCTCTTTCATTATACTTTGTGATTTTCATTTCCCGATATCTGATAGTTATTTGCTTTTCGGATCGGAGTGAGTCAATGGGTCTTTATATATGTTTTCCTTATCATTGCGATATGCGATCTTGCGATCGCTTTATCGCAATAACAAAGAACTTTATATTCATTTAAAAGACCAACTTTATTTCTATTCAAAAAGGTTTATTTTAAAATATATCATTTCCATTGAACCTTTTGAAGAGGGTTTTTCTAATGATGGGTTAATACCAATTTATTCACACGTCTAAGTTTAGAAGGGACCCATTTAATATTACGATTTTTTAAGTAAAAATTTTATGAAATGGGGTGGTTTTTGTACAAAACAACAGGAGGACATGTAAATCTATGCATGCATACCTCTGAGTGACTTTCGAGCCTCCGTTATTTGTTCCTTCAACTAATGAGCCATTATGTCGGACCAGTTACATGGTTTTCCTTCTCTAGCCAGTTGGTCCAGTGCAACCACCCAACTCTGTGGGAAGGCTTTCGTGCTTGTTTGGCCATATAGTCGAAAAGAAAATATGATCAAGTATTTTTATGCCTTCCGCAGTATCTTTGTCTTGTAGATCTGGTTGGGTGTCAACCTGAATCGAGCTGGTTCCTTTTCCCAATTCTTCAGAATGTCTCTAGAGTTAGTATTGTTGTTGGGTAAGATGAATGGAGTCTTCATGACAGTCATGGGCTCTGACATATGATACATATCATCGTAATCTCATTCCAAGAAGCTCACAAGCTTCGTCCCACTGACAGTACTCAAGGTCATCGTCTCAGGATCAGTGTGAGAGACGATCCAATGTATCATGTCCGTGTATGGGAACACGAGATATCTGCATGCAATCTGGTACAAGCCAGACTTATGAATGTTCACATATACCTGACAGTCTCCGAGATATTCTCCAAAAGTGCTTGCAAATGTTTCATTGACCTCTTGCCACTTCAGCTTGATGTCCTTGTCCAGATACAACTTTGTATCTCCATAAATCGGCAGACTAGAGGACACTTGCTCAACTATTGCTCTAGTTGCATTTCCATTAGTGTCCTATCATCCTGTTCTCTTGGGAGCCATTAAGACAAATTAACACCTAAAAGATCTAGAGACAAGCAACATGCATGGCAAGAAACTTGCCAGTGACAAAAAAGCAACTTTGGGAAATGGTACAACACATACCTAGGAAACTGATGGGTAAGATTGCGCAATTTCTTCTGGGAGGCTAGGTGACTGGCTACCAGAACTGTGAAAAAGGAATTCTGCGCTATCTGGGAGGCAGGACTAGCTACTGGATCTGCACAATGCACAATCCAGATTGGCTGCTAGCTGTTGGGATTACACAATGTGTAATTCCAGCTAGGAGTGACTGCAAGCTTAGGGACTGCATTGTGCAATTTCTGGGCCAGCAGCACTGCCCCTCAAAAATGTGCAAAACATTCTTGGAAGGAAGTGCTGGGCAGAAATGTGCATTTTTGGAGAGGAAGGCAGAGCCTTCCTTCCCCTGATTATGCAATGCAGTCTTTGTGAAGGCAGAGTCTGGGCCAAGGTTGGCCCGACTCACCGATGGGCAATTGAAAGCAAATATGACAGTGAATGCATGGAGACACTAAGTGATAGTAGAAGTGATTGACAGTGCATACAAAACATGAATGAAAGATTCAATAAACAGATCAACATGCATGTGGGTGAAGTGGTTCGTTGGTTCGATGAACGTTCGTGCAAAACAGTATCATGCATACGACATTAGTGACATAGCAACGAAAACTGAAATAGAGCTAAGAAAAGCTAGTATACATGTAAATGACAGAAAGCGTTCAAGGAAATCAAGCAAACAACACTAACACAACTGAATAAACAAAAAGAAACAAAAATGTTGAAAAAGACAAGTTGAGGCCACTTACCCGTGAATAGTTGAGCCGGGTGTGTCGAAGAGTCATGGATGTTCTATGGGATGTCAAAGCTCCAAGATCTATGTGAAATAATGAGCTCTGATGTGTCGAATAAATAATTTTGGGCTCACGACGTGCACACAACAAATTTAGGAAAAAGTAACACTTGGAAGGAAACTTCTAAAACAACTTTGCATGTAACCTCTGGATGCTAAAAATAGCTCCTTGAATCATGGGATGCCTTTTTCATGTTGCCTTTTGCTATTCCAGGAAGAGAAAGTCATGCATGCATGCAATTCAAGTTTCCTTGGTCTCGGGTGGAACTGGTCAACCAGACCGCTCATGCATGCAGCTACTCAACTGCTTGAGAAAAATGTGCATTTCTGGCTAGGCGTTGGGTTGACTGCCCAAGAATTTTGTGCAATTTCTGGGTAGATCAACTGACTGCTGCTTAGATTTGCACAAATTCTGGGTTGAGTAGCCCTGCTGGGGAAATTTGCGCAATTTCTACTAGGGGTGTTGGCTAACAGAATTGTGTAATTCTAGAGTCCAGCAGGCTGCCAAACAGAATTGCACCATTTGTGGAGGGAAGGCTAGTTTCCCTCTAGAAATGTGCAATTTTCTTGGGGAAGCTAATCAGCCTGTAGCTGGACCAAGTCTGGGTGAACAACCTTTGATGGAAATGCATCAAGTTGTGATCGACAGACTGCCTCTATGAATGAAAAATACTGAAGCTTGTGTACTTGACAAAGCAAGACAAGGTGTCGTTAAAGGTTGGTTAGGAGGCTCCAAAATGGGCTAAGAAAACTTTTTGGAGGGATTTTGTAGCCACTACAACACTTAGAGACACATTGGTAGAACTCCAGCTCTCTAAATAGATCTTGTTCGTGAAAACCAAGTCTAACACTTATAGAAGTATTATTCATTTCTAAGCTCATCTTCGTTTCACACTGGCTTGATTGTAATATGTAGCATCTTCCAAGCTCTTGATCTATTGACACACATTCCAAGCCAAGGAAACACAGTTGTTTTGATTTGGGTTGAGGGGTATATTGATTCACAAGCAATATAGTTTACAAAGTCTTAGTTTCATCTTTAGTGTTCATCCGCTACCAACAGGCCTAGATAATACCCCAGTGGAGTCACATAGGAACACAATCATGGCTCCACTACCAACAAGCCTGGTCAGTACCCCGACGGAGTTAATTGAATCACCTCCCTACACAGGAAGCCTTTCTCTTCTTTCACCTTATTCATTTTTCATTTTGAATTTTTTGACATTTCATTTTTTCATTTTTCATTTTTCACTATGCATAACACTTGTTCATCTTAGAGGCAAAAGAGGGATCCTGACTTATTGAGAGAAAAAGAGGTTGTTCTAACAAAAGAAGTAGTTTATTATATCTCTAACATGCCTTTTAAGGTTTCCCCCTCACCTTACTCTACTTGACTGAGATGACAAGGGTTAACCCAAAAACAACCGACTAGAGAAGGTGACACTAGTTAGCGTGCAAGCGTTGTGTTTTAACCAAGGTTCACTTCGAACAGTACGTATTTTCCTTCAACGTATCATGGACTATAAGTAACAAGGTCTTCATACAAAGGTAAGATAACAGATAACCAAGTAGTGATAGTTGTACAAGCCCTCTTGTACTTCACCCAACTCGTTTCAAGAGTCATACATGGTTTCACACGAACGAAACAAGTGAACTAACAAATAACAAAGAAAAGCAAGAGCAGAAGCAAAAGTGAAATCAAAGCAAGTAAGAAAACAAGCAAGCAGAAAAACAAGCATGCAAGAAAACTAACTAAAAGCAAACACTACTCCTACTCCTACACTAACGGTGCATGGGCCTGATCACGTGAAGTGATATTTCTAATGCAGCCACTAGCACATCGGTTGACCCATGTTGGTGAAGGCTTGGTCTGAGAGCAACACGGTTGTGCGAACCAGCCAGCAAGAAAGAAATAACAATGAAGACAACCACACTTCATGTTTGAAAGTTCCCACAGGACATAAGTGGGTGCAAGTACATGACGAGCAGTCCGTGGACTTATCATGGTGTTGTGTTACACTGTGTGCAACTTTGAAGCATAAGCACACTCTTGACTGAGACATACAAGCAAACGAAATAAAAAAAGATAACCTACATCGTACATGTGTGCTCGCAATGTAATATTCCTCCAATTCATGAGTGATGGGATCGTGTCGTTCGAGTGGAGGAAGTATGATATATGTGTGAGATGGATATTTAATGCATACATATGAGTGAGGAGGAGCCTTGGGTGATTGAACAGTTTCCTGATTGGAAGTGAGACTAACCCCAAGAGAGCGATGACCTAACATAATCATCAACTCAAGGTGAAGTGCCTCAACAGTGTTGGGTGTTTTAACTTCATCATCATATATATAATCATAAACCAGTGGCTTCGAAAGATCAACTGTGATAGAGTCATGGTCGTGATCAAATATAGGAACAAATGGATCACGACTTCCACGATTAGAAAAATATATGATTTCATCGGCATCCTCATGATTAGATGAATCAAACACACGGGTAGATGAAAATAGAACAATTCATCCTCTGTGTTTCCAAAAATATAGATGAAAGATCAAGTGGATTTTCCATGAATAACTTATCATCTCCATTGTCGAATGATGGACCAACAACTCATGAGTCCTGCGAGTGATCGACAATGGGTGCATTCATGGATGAAGACACACATGGAAAATCATGGATGGGAGGTTCACCAAAGATGTTAGGAAAGAACGGATGGGGCTCCGATGGAAGGGATTCATCCTTTGCCAAGGCGTGATGTGCAAGCTCCCACTCATACTCTTCATGAATGACAACACATGTTGGTTGTGCAACACCAACTCCGTCAATGGTTTGTTCCTCTTTCACAATAAGTGAAGAGTTAGAAATGGATGAACACAAGATAATTTCATCTAGAGGGACACCCAAGTGTGAAGATGGAGGTCATAGAACAGAATGCATTTGAGAACTCGAAGGACTCACAACCAAATCTACACAAATATTGAGTGACGTGATGTTGGGAGGATGTGAAAGCTGAACAAGTGTGTGAGTATGATCCTCAACATCACTCGACAGTGGTGGAGTTGTTAAATGAGGGGAAGGCGGATAGTTAGTTGAGACATTGACCACATCCACATGAGATAGCGCAACTCCCTCACTGAAGAATGTTGAGCAAGGCTTGATCTCAAGCTTCTTTTGGGAGGAGTAGATTTATTAATGCAATACTCAAACCGGTCCCAAAGATAGGAAAATTTCATCTGGCTCCTCAGAGCTTGAAACTGTAAGTCATGGAAGTGCTGCCAAAAATCAATAACCAATTCATGCGGAGCCTTCCATTGCTGTAACAATTTTTGGTCAAGACGGTCTGGATAAAAATGATAGAAAGTGTCTTCAATAATATCACAGAAGTGCTGTTATGAAACCAGCTCAAGAAAAGATAGAAAAGATAGATCAACGCCTTAGAATTCAGCCTCTTCGAGGGGGAAACCTCCTTTACATTACATAAATGAACATTTCTTGGATAATTCAAATGACAAAACCTCCTTTCTATATATAGGAGTCGTAGGAGTCACAATATAATCCAACCGACCTAACAATAATAATATAAAGCCACAAAAATAACAATAATGGGATTCTATGGGGCACATAAATAACAATATGGGGGTAATAGGGGCACAACAATATAAATAAGGGGTATAACTATAATAGTAATGGGGTAATCACTAGTATTATAGGGACCCAACATGCCCCTCTCCTTCAAAAAAGTGTTGTCCTCAACGCTTGAGTAATTCCGGATACTTCTGCATAAAATTCTCATCCTCCCATGTGGAATCTTCAGCGGATAAGTTCTTCCACTTGATAAGATACTCTGAAATTGATCGATTTCGTAGCTATCGAGTTCTTGTTTCTATGACTGCTTCCGGTTCCAATATAATTTTTCCTTCCTCATCAAGTTCTGGCAATATTGTTTGAATTGGGAGCTTGTCGCCTATAACCTTCTTTAAACATGAAACATGGAAAACTGGGTGCAATCGTGAAGCTGCAGGAAGCTCCAATTTGTATGCCATAGTACCAATCTTTTGCAACACCTTGTACGGACCATAATACTTTGGTGATAGTTTATTATCCTTCTTAGCTTGCTTTAGGGACATTTGATTATATGGTTGTAGCCGTAGGAATACCCAATCACTTACATCAAAACTTCTTTCACTGCAATGTTGATCTACCTGTTGTTTCATTCTATTTTGTGCCAACATGAGGTTATCCTTTAAGAGTTGGAGGACTTGTTGTTGATGTTCGATGTGATGTTCCACTGCCTGAACCTTAGAATTTTCTCTTAAATATGATGTGATGGATGGTGGTTGATACCCATAAAGTGCCATAAATGGGGTCATTTTTGTTGCTGTATGGAAGGAAGTGTTATACCACCATTTAGCCAAAGGCAACCATTTGACCCATTGTGTCTGTTTATCAAATACAAAGCAACGAAGATATCCTTCCAAACATTTGTTTACTATCTCAGTTTGCCCATCAGATTGAGGATGATAAGATGAGCTATGAGCTAACTGAGTACCAAGACAAGAAAATAATTTTGTCAAAAAATTTCCAGTGAAAATGGGATCTCTGTCACTTACAATAATCTTTGGGTTTCCATGTAGCTTTTGAGCTGTTTCCATAAATGCAGTAGAAACTGTATTGGCTTTAAATGGGTGTGATAATGCACAAAAGTGTGCATACTTGGTAAGTCTGTCAACTACCACCATGATGACACTCTTTCCCTCAGACTTGGGTAAACCTGTGATAAAATCCATTGAAACCTCCTCCCAACGTTGGCTTGGAATGGATAAAGGTTGTAATAGACCCGGTGTCTTAATTGTTTCAACTTTATTTTGTTGGCAAACAAAACATTCCCCCAAAAACTTTTGAATATCTGATTTAAGGCCATCCCAAAAAAATTCCTTCTTAACCCTGTGGTAAGCTTTTAAAAATCCTGAGTGCCCTCCTAAGGGAGAAGTGTGCAATTCCATAAAAATCTTTTGTTTTAGCTGGGAATTCTTACAGAGGTATAAGCGATCTTTGTACCATAACGAATCATTTTTCCAGCTAAATGTATTAGAAGTACTGGAATCTTATTGTAGCTTTCGAATAAGTGCCCACACTTCTTTGTCATTCTTCCATTCCTCCCTTGCTTCGTTTATCCAATCTGGTTGGATAATATGAATGGCACACAACAATGCTTCCATATCCTCATCCTTTCTTGAGAGTGCATCTGCCACCACATTTTGCTTCCCTTTTTTGTAGATGATTTCAAAGTCATAACCCAACATCTTTGTGACCCACCTTTGTTGCTCTTCAGACAATAATCTTTGTTCTAAAAAGTATTTAAGGCTATCATGATCCGTTTTTACCTTGAAGTGTCTTCCCATTAGGTAGGGTCGCCATTTCTTAAGTGCATGGAGTATTGCCAACATTTCCTTCTCATAAATAGCTTTGCTTAAAAACTTTCCCTTGATTGGACGACTTTCAAAAGCAATGAGTCTTTCATCTTGCATTAGAACAACACCAATTCCATTTCCTGAAGCATCACATTCCACAATAAAGGTTTTTGTGAAGTCCGGTGTAGCTAAGACTGGTGCTTGGCACATTGCCTCTTTAAGATGTTCAAAGGCCTTTTTTGCTTCCGAAGTCCATGAAAATGAATCTTTCTTCAATAATGTTGTTAGAGGTGCTGCTATTCTCCCATAATTCTTAACAAACTTGCGATAATACCCTGTCAACCCAAGAAATCCTCGCAGATGCTTTATGGATGTGGGGATTTTCCATTCCTTAATGGCTTTAATTTTGCTAGGGTCTACCTTAACTCCTTCATGAGATACAATATGACCCAAATATTCCACCTCCTAGACTCCAAAGAAACATTTGGATCTTTTTGCATATAATTGTTTCTCCTCCAATGGTTGTAGCACCCTGTCAACATGTTCAACATGATCCTTCCAATACTTGTTGTAGATTAATATATCATCAAAAAATACTAACACAAATTTTCTAAGGAATGGTTTGAAAATTGAATTCATCAAACCTTGAAATGTTGAAGGTGCATTGGTAAGGCCAAAAGGCATGACCAAAAATTCATAATGACCCTCATGAGTTCTAAATGTCGTTTTCGGAATGTCTTCAATCTTCATTCTGATTTGATGATATCCCAAACGAAGATCCAACTTGGTGAAGTAAATTGATCCATGCAATTCATCCAGTAATTCATCAATGACAGGAATGGGGAACTTATCTTTAATAGTGAGCTTGTTGAGCTCCCTATAATCCGGACACATGCACCATGATCCATCCTTCTTGTGCACCAATACTACTGGAGCTGAGAAAGAACTTTGACTCGGTTGAATTATACCAGCCTCTAGCATTTCTGCAACCATACGTTCAATTTCACTTTTTTGAACATAGGGATATCTGTACGGCCTAATGTTTGGAGGAACACTTCCTGGAATCATATGAATAGCATGATCATGATCACGCATAGGTGGGAGACCTTTGGGAGTCTCAAATACCTTGGAATGATTGTCCATGACTTTTTGGAGATCTGGAGAAATAGATGATTCCAATGTGGAAACATCTAGCGAACATAATTGTGCAATTACACCTCTTTGCTCCTTTTTTAGAAGCTTAGTCATGCCATTAGAGCTAATTATCTTTCTTGGTTTCCCTACAATACCCCTTAATTCAACTTCCTTTCCTTCCGTAGAAAATTTGATGAAAAGTTCTTGAAAATTAAAAGCTATTGTACCCAAGGATTGTAGCCATTGGACTCCTAGTACAACATCGGCACCTCCCATTGGAATGGAAAGCATTGGGCTAGTCAATACATATTCCCCCATGGATAGCTTGATATTATGGCACATTCCAGAGCAATTTATTGTTCCTCCATTTGCAATCATCACTTGACACTCTGGTGCTGGATATAGGAAGCAATTCAATTCTTTTGCTACCCTACAATGAATAAAATTGTGGGTGCTTCCTGAATCAATCAACACTATTACCTTTTTCTTCTTGATTTGTCCTTCTATCTTGATGGTTTGAGGAGTGGTAATTCCCGCCAATGCATTACAAGATATGGTCGGATTTATTTGTTCTTCATCTAGGCTTTGTTCCTGGAATATATCCTCTTCTTTTAACCTTTCTTGCTCCTTTTCTTCTTCCTCTTCACAATCTATGTAGAATAATTTCTTCTCAGCACACTTATGACCTTTTGTGTATTTGTTATCACAATTGTAACAAAGCCCTTTTGCTCTTTTTTCTTCCAATTGTTGTGGTGTCAACCTTGTAGGTTGTGGAAGACTAGGGGCAACAACACTTCCATCTTTATAGTTGTGAGTGGTATGCTTCCTAGTTGCCATAATTTTGCTTTCCATTTTTCTTGCTAACCTGAATGCCTTCTCTAATGAATCAGGTTCCCAAAGGCGCACATCATGTTCGATATTATCCTTTAAAGACCCTATGAACACATCAATCCTATGCTCCTCTGGAATATCTTTTACCCTTATGTTCAATTTTTGGAACTCCTCAATGTGCTCCATTATTGAACCCTTTTGTTTGAGACTTATCAATTGGCTAAAAAAAGTGTTTCTTTTTGTATCCTCATAATGTGCTATCAATTCTTCCGTAAAAATTGCCCAAGCGATAAATTGTTTACAAGAACAAAGCCATTGATACCATACAAACTGATTTGGTTCCAAATATACAGTTGCCATACGTACCTTTTGTGTGTTTTGCACATTATTGAGATCGAAGAATTGCTCCATTTGTAATATCCATGTGGCGGGATCCTTGCCATCAAACTTCCTCATATCGATTTTTGGAATATGGTGATTCTTTGATCCAACATTAGCATCTATGGAATCATGATTAACATTTCTTTTGTTCTCATCATGAGTTTCCTTTACTACCTTTTCACCATTAGTAAGTATTTCTTGTAGAAAATTTGTCAAATCTGTCTTCAAATCTGCCATGCCTGTCTTCAAATTTGTGTTCAAATCTATCTTCAAATTGTCCATCTCAGCTTCCATGCCATTCATCTTAGCTTCCACGCCATTTATCTTAGCTTCCATGCCATTTATCTTAGCATCTGTTAACTTTTGTGAGCGTGACATTTGTTGCACTTGTTCTTGTAATTTTGATATATCATGTAGCATTTCTTCCTCTTCTTCATGAGTCATGCTAGAGCTTTCAGGTTCCTTACTAGGTGTTTGCATTTTCTTTCCTCGGGGCATCAGTTACCGATAATAATGCTCTACTATTCCCTTTGAATTCCTTCAAAATAAATTTTCAAACCAAGCTTAAGCAAAAATTTAAAAAAATCTACACACCTTTTTTCACTTTGTAGGAGCTTGATATTGCCTCTGATGTATCTCTGTACTTTCCAATCATCTAGTTCTGAATTTGTGACCTATAGTAGCTCTCTATGTCCTCTTTCCAATGCCACCAGTCTGATCTAAATTGGATTCTTCAAGGAAGAGTTATGCACAATCTCCCAAGATGACCTGATTATAGACCCTTCCAGAAGAGCGAAGTTTTATGAAGTGCCACGTGTACACTTTTTGATATTTGGTTCTGAAAAATATATACAGGAAACTACAGTCCGTCCTCTTTCTGTACCTTCTTACTAAATTTCAATCTGATTCCCAAAGAGAAAGTTATGACAATTTTCCCCAAGTCACCTGTTTTGAATGTAATTCAGGAGTCTGCAAAAAGACCAACTTCCTCAGATCATATCTCCGAAAATATCCGCGAAAAGCTCTGAAATTTGGACCCAAGGTTCAGCGCGATTTCTTCTCAAATGGGGTTTTTTTGTGACTTCTGAAACGTCACAGAAAAAAAGTTATAGTGAAAATGCCACGATGACCTGTTTGGAGTAGCGAAACCCTAGAATCCAAAGCTCTGATACCAAATGTTATGAAACCAGCTCAAGAAAAGATAGAAAAGATAGATCAACGCCTTAGAATTCAGCCTCTTCGAGAGGGAAACCTCCTTTACATTACATAAATGAACATTTCTTGGATAATTCAAATGACAAAACCTCCTTTCTATATATAGGAGTCTAAGGAGTCACAATATAATCCAGCCGACCTAACAATAATAATATAAAGCCACAAAAATAACAATAATGGGATTCTATGGGGCACATAAATAACAATATGGGGGTAATAGGGGCACAACAATATAAATAAGGGGTATAAATATAATAGTAATGGGGTAATCACTAGTATTATAGGGACCCAACAAGTGCTCAAGTGATTGCATGCTATCAGCCAGTAGGCTAAGCAACCAACGACGTGGAGATTCACGGAGTGTATGTGCAAGCAGCAAGTTGGCCTATTCGTCAAAACACACATCTTCCTCATGAAGGATGGAAAGAAATTTATGTAAGTACTCAGGTTAGACCACTTTGCCTTCACCATCATAGTGTAAGTGGACAAGAGATCGAAAAACTCCCCCGTGATGGAGACATCTTCAAGATTCGAAAAACATAGCGGAGGGAGAAGAGTGCAAGAATCCATGGAAGGTATGCAAAGGTTCAAAATTGGATGAGATGACACAATTTGTCATCAGGCCCTCCTTCTAGCGCCAAAAAAGTTGACGGTGCTGGACTCACCAACATGTCAGGGGGATCTCCCCAGTAAGAAGTACCAATTAGACCTTAGACTACTTGGTATAGGAGTCCCAACAGTGGGTCATAAAGCAATGCCTTGACCGTGATGTTGCACAGAGGCAAGTAAGATAACTCTTTTGGTAGCAAGGGTGTGACCGCTATAGTGAGTCAAGGAAGGTGCATGAGAGGTTCCTAACATAGGTGGGTCGAGATGAGTGCACCCCTTGGCAACCTGTAAGTGTACTCAACTGGGAAGGGAACACACGAGCGAAGATGCATCACAAGAAGGAAAGAAGGTAAGTCTGGCAATCCAAAGTGATGATTAAAACAACAACACATTTGCAACAAGATTCATATAATTGCATACAAAAGTGTTCATGCACAACTACATAAGTTAAACAACATACATTTCTACAACAACCTGAACGGTCCAACTACAATAATAACATATTCATGAAAATGTGTTGGATAGTATTATATAAATAAGTGTAAGTTCCAATCATACAATACATCCATGTAAACCTGTTATCCCCAACAGTGGAACATTACAGCCACATCTGTCTCCTCCTCCAAAGATATGAATTAGCTCCATGCAGTGGAGAAGCCAAGGCACATTACAATATTGTCCAAGCTCTTTCCAAGATAGTCTTATCAGAAGCTTGGATGACCAAAAACCTATACAATGAGTTATGAGGGACTATTTATAGCAAAGGGTGGGGTGGCCCTTGACATTCCCCTTTATGACTATCCAACTACCCTCATGACTCTTCACCTGCTCTATGACTGTTACATCAATTATTGACACTTGACTTACACTTGACATGACTCAAAATTACAATTCACATGTACCCATGTGAACAAAATGGCTTAAGCAAGCCAACTAGACATCACTCTGACCTAGACAAACAAAGAATTCCAACATCTCAACATCATCATCATGATCAGCAGTAACATAATGATGCCAAGCTCTATAGTCCTTGATAGTGTCTGTGTGTTCCATGGTGACATCAATCTAAAACCTGACCCTTGCCTCCATAGCATCTGGGTTCACTGCTCGGGCTCCTCTGTCCAACTCATATGAAAGAATGTGCATCATTGTCTTCAATGTGGCTGAACCAATAACATACTTATGCATGATGTCTACACTAATATGCAAGTCTGGTCTAGTGGCAATGTGCATCAACTCGTCGAATTACGAGTCAAGCTCTAGTCGGACCTGCTTCTTTGTCTTTTCCTAGGTGAGAGTCCTAAGTGATGGGATCGCATGTGAGTGCACCACAAAATCCATGCTCTTGAATACTCGTGCATGGAAGCCTGTATGCTAGTGATGAGTTGCGAGAGGTCCTCATAGTTCCAGATTTGACTTCGGGTACGTGCTTTCAGCTCGACCGCATTTACCCTCATCATCTTAAGCAAGTGAAGTGGGGCTCCCTTGTATTTCATCGTCCATGTTTGCATGTCATCAACAACAGCATGCACGTTCATCAATATGCGTGATCTTCTAGCACATTGATGTTGCCATCTATTGAGATGGATGAGTGTCTTGTGCGTGGTGCCAAACTTGGAGTAAAATTCTCGCATAACTGTGTCAAGGGATAATACATCATCTGGTATTACCTTCTTCAGTTTAGATTGAGCAGACATTGTCACCAATTCTCCTCCTTGCTTGGCCGTTTGTAGTTCCTTTGCCATTCGCTCATTCTCAGCTATTAGGAAGCAAACACTTGAGCTAGTGGCTTCGGCATACACTCTGGTTGCATCAGTCAAGGCATCTGGATGTTTGTGCACATCAGTCACAATCACTCATTCTTGAACTTGTGCAAGAGATGTTTGATCCTCCGGAGTTGACACTCTGCGAGGCTGCACAACTCTATGTTGTGATTCATCAAACGAGATTTTGTGCATCTCTTCTTCTAGCTGATCACCAAGGATCTTGGTGCCTCCTTAGTAATTTGAGACTTGCCCATCATCTGGATGCATTGAAGTGGGTGAGTCAAGCTCTTTATTATGAGGCATGAGTTCGGTGTCTTGTTCTAACTCCTGATGCTCCATGTCCGCATCCAGCTATTGAAGTGCTTCTTCTATCTCATGAGCGAAGTATTGCCCCTATGACGGTTCACCATGTTCACTTGATGCTAGTTGTTCAGATGAATTAACTACTTGTATGGGCATTGCTTCATCTGTTTGCACATGTTGCGCCCCCTGTTGTATCTTCTACTGTTGTGCTTCCCTCTCATGTTTGTGTAGCTCTTGTTCCTTTAGGAGTTTCTCTCTCAGCTCATGCAACTCCTTCTATGCTTCTTCCATTCTCTTCTTGTCCTTTTGCCCTCACGTGATTTGCTTGTCGTGCTACTGCCTCTTTTCCTCTATAGCCATAGCTACTTTCTCTACAATTGGATCTTATCAAAACTTTCAGCTTTACTCCTCCTCCATGTGATCAACAATCTTCCTCTTACCTTTGTCGCTCACTAGTATGCTTGCCTCTACTGCCACTGTTTCTACTGCTAGTGCTCTCCATGATGCTTCTTCATTCTACTTCGCCAACCACTCCATAGAAAAGACAACCAGTTCATTGGGTCTGGAGAAAATGTAGCACTATCTCCATGGGTCCTCCTCAACCCAAAGAAATGCCCTGCAGATCCAGTTGAACTAAACTCTCATGCAATGATCTTTCATAATGCAATGTGGGTCATATAGATTGTAGCTTCAGAGGTTGAATGGGTACTTCTTCATCAGTTCTGCTTCGACATCTGCTTGCTTGATACTTCGGATCTCATATAACCTAATCTGCAACGGAAGAGTGGGCCAAGGTGCCTTCTTCTTTGTTGGGTGTGGAGCCTGATTATCTTCTTTATTTAGAGATATCGCCACATTGGACCCCAGTTCATAATGTGGTGGCAACACTGCCCATACAATGTACGCTTCAAGGGGGGTCCAGGGGGGGCACTTGCAATCTTTGGGAGCCCCTCCTTGGTGGGGGATCGGGGGCAGCACCCCCGAAGCTAAAAATCGATGTAAAATTGCCATGTAAAATGTTGTACTTTCATAGTCAATCTAGGTTTTTCATTAGGCGGAGATTTGACGATAGAAGTTATGTTTAATTTAGGGTTTTTTCCCTAGAAGGCAAGCCCTCACTATATATGAGGGAATTGTATTGCATCTATGTAGATCTATATTCTCAGTGAGAAAAAGAGAGGAGATTGTGTGAGAGCAAAGAAGGAATTACAACAGATTTGTTGTAGGTTGTATCTCTTTAGTTTGTTGGATAATATAAAAGGAAGGACTGGCTGTTTCTTCGTGGACATAGTCCAAACTGGGTGAACCACATATATTTGTGTCTCTCTTGCTTTATGCATGTTCTGTGTTTATATTTCTACAATATTTTATGTGTTCCATTGCTCTGTAACATATAATTTTCTAAAATTATGCTGATGCAATCTAGTTGTCAATCCTACCGAGATGTGATAGGCTACTTCCTGAATGACAAGTATGTCCAACGAAAACTTTGGCAGAACATGTGGAGGCTTCTTCGCACTGAAAATTTGGATAAAAGTGTCAGACGGTGAGGCATACCAATCTCCAATTCCTATCAATGCCTCCATTATTTCCTTTGACATGTAGGGTGGATCCTGTTCGAATATCATCTTGTACATAGGGGCGACAAAATGATCGGACAGCCATGTGATTACTCCTTTGAAGCTGCATTCAGACAACAACTTGAAATATGTGTTCACAACAGCCTTTGTTGGTGACCATGCCCACTCCAAGCCCGGGAACTCCTGTCGGGCACAAACTGCATCTAGGATGTAGGCAAATATGTAAATCTTTGCATGCATACCTCCGAGTTACTGTCAAGCCTTCATTATTTGTTCCTTCCACTGTTGAGCCAATATTCCAGACCAGTTACATGGTTTTTCTTTTCTAGCCAATTGGTCTAGTGCAACCACCCAACTCTATGGGAAGGTTTCTATGCTTGCTTGACAACAAAATTGACAAGAAAATATGATCAAGTATTGGTATGCCTTCCTTGGTATATTTGTCTTGTATATATGGTTGGTTGTCAACTTGTATCGAGCTAGCTCCTTTACCCAATTCTTTAAAATGTCTCTGGAGTTAGCACTGATGTTGGGTAAGCTAAATGGAGTCTCCATGATAGTCACAGGACCTAACAGCTGATACATATCATCATAATCTCGTTCCCAGAAGGTCACAAGCTTCTTCCCACTGACACTACTCAAGGTAATCGTCTTAAGATCAGTGTGAGAGATGATCCAATGTATCATGTCTGTGCATGGGAACATGAGATATCTGCATGCAATCAGGTACAAGACGGACTTATGAATGTTCATGTAAACCTAACAGTCTTCGAGGTGTTCTCCAAAAGTGCTTGCAAATGTTTCATTGACATCTTGCCACTTTAGTTTGATGTCCTTGTATAGATACAACTTTGTATCTTCATAGATCAGTAGACTAGAGGAAACTTGCTCAATTTCTGCTCCATTTGCATTTCCATCAGTGTCCTATCATCATGTTCTCTTGGGAGCCATTGAGAAAGGTGAACACCTGAAAGATCTGGAGACAAGCAACATGCATGGCAAGAAACCTGTCATTGAAAAAAAGCAACTTCGGGAAATGGTACAACACATACCTGGGAAATTGATGGGTAAGATTGTGCAATTTCTTCTAGGAGGCTGGGTAACTAGCTACTAGAACTACGCAAAAGGCAGTCTGGGTTGTCTGGGAGGTAGGATTCGCTGCTAGACCTGTGCAATGCGTAATCTAGACTGGCTGTTGGATGCTGGGATTGTGTAATGCTCAATTCTAACTGGGAGTGACTGCAAGCTCAGGGATTGCATTGTGAAATTTCTAGGCCAACAGTCCCTACCCCTCAAAAATGCACAAAACAGTCCTAGAGGGAAGTGTTGGGAAGAAATGCACATTTCTAGAGAGGAAGGCAGAGTCTTCCTTCCACAAATTGTGTAATGTAGTCTTTGTGAAGGCAGAGCCCAGGCCAAGGTTGGCCTGACTCGCCGACAGGTAACTGAAAGAAAATAAGACAGTGAATGCATGGCGACACTAGTCATTGTAGAATTGATTGACAATTCATGCAAAACATGAATGAAAGATTCAACAAACAGATCAACATGTATGTGGGTGAAGTGATTCGTCGGTTTAGAGAATGTTCGTGCAAAACAATTTCATGCATGCAAAAGTAGTGAGATAACAACAGAAATTGAAACAAAGCTAGGATAAGCTAGTATACATGTAAATGACAACAAGCATCCAAAGAAATCAAGCAAATAACACTCACACAAGTGAATACACAAAAAGTGATAGAAATTATGGAAAAGACAAGTTGAGGCCACTTACCTGTGAATAGTTGAGCCAGATGTGTCAAAGAGTCCTAGATGTGTTGTGGGATGCCATATCTCCAAGGTTGATGTGAAATAATGAGCTCTGATGTGTCGAATAAATAATTTTTGGCTCATGACGTGCATGCCATAAATCTAGGAAAAAACAACACTTGGAGGGAAACTTCTAAAATAACTTTGCATGTAACCTCGAGCTGCTAAAAATATCTCCTTGAATCATGTGATGCCTTTTTCATGTTGCCTTTTTCTATTCTAAGAATAGCAAGTCATGCATGCATGCAAGTTAAGTTTCCTTGGTCGTGGGTGGAACTAGTCAACCAGAGTGCTCATGCATGCAGTTGCTCGATTGCTTGAGAAAAATGCACATATCTGGCTCCGAGCTGGGCAGACTGCCTAAGAGGTTTGCTCAATTTCTAAGCAGAGAAATTGACTGCTGCCCAGATTTGCGCAAATTCTGGGCTAATCAACCCTGATGGGGAAATTTGAGGAATTCATGCTGGGACTGTTTGCTGGCAGAATTGTGCAATTTTGGAGTCCAGTAGGTTGCTAGATAGAATTGTGCAATTTTTAGAGGGAAGGTTGGTTGCCCTCCAGAAATGTGCAATTATCTTGGGGAACCTGCTCAGCCTACAACTGGACCAAGTCCGGGTGAACAACCTATGAGGGAAATGCATCAAGCTGGGATCGACAGGCTGCCTTTGTGCATGAAAAACACTGAAGCTTGTGTACTTGACAAAGCAAGACAAGGTGTTGTGAAAGGTTTGTGGAAAGGCTTAAAAACAAGCTAAGGAAAAATTTTGGAGGGTGGTTGTAGCTGCTACAATAGGCTCAAAGGTACCAATCCAAGTAAAGAAAGGTGGATTGAGATCAAAAAAGTGAGGAAGTTGTGCACTCACTTACTTGTTGAGTAAAAGCATACTTTGGTTCGTCAAAAACTTTCAGTAGGGAGGAAATATCTAGGGGATAAAAAAATATGCTCGAAAATCAAATTGCTCGAAATCACCTGAAACTTGTACCAAATCGTGGATCTCATTGTTTTGATTCCAACGATGCTTGAATCGCCTAAATCTAACAACTTATGTGAAAGTTATCACATTTTGAAGTTTTTGGCAAATAACTGAAAAGTCAACTTACATGGTTAACTCGGCTACTGACTGAGCATTGTTATCAACCCAAGAAAATCTCATAGGTTGTATCTCGGAGATGCTCGAGAAAATTACAAACTCAACAAAATGTTGGAAATGGATGAATGGAAGGAATGATGCTTGTCCAAGCCAGATAACCACTTCTACTATGCTTAACTCCAAACATGGGTGAACACCCCCAGACTATAAGGCTTTAGACCACCAATTACTCACAGTTTGAGGATTGGGTGAACATGGAGAATACTGAGCACACCACCAGATGCACAAGACCACGTGATGGCCGGCTGCAACTAGTAAAAAGGTCTGCAAATCTATTTCCTAATGCACAGAGAGGATGACAGCTCTTCGGCACTAAGTAAACAGAAACCTGCATAACACATTCAATGATACATACTATACTTCAACACAGAGGTGGGATGACAACCCCTCTAATGCTAAATATCAAGAGCACATGAAAAAATGCATAACAGGCACAGCCTAGAATAGAGTAGAAATGGAAAGTGAGCAATTAACAACAAAAGAAGCTTGTATTAGATGAAAATGAAGACTAGATGTTGCAAGTATCAAAGTAGTTACAGTCTCTAGAAGTTGAACCTTACATCAAAACAACAACCATCAACCTTGATTACATCTGTGTTCTGGGCATATATAGAGTTTGATTACAAATATATGCTACTGTTGTATGCGTGGAGGGGTCATAATTGACATACAACCATCTTAACTCTCTGATGGAGTCTCTGGTGTAGTCTGTTGCTTCAGTGCACAAAATTGATCTTCTCGGATGCTTTGTTGTACTTCTCGAGTAGGTGGAGTGTAATATGGATGAAATTCCATAACTGATAAATGCACTGATCTACTCGTGGCTGGTCCTTCTCGTTCTCGATCATACTGCTCTTGAATGCAGTTGTTGAAGAGTAATTGTGGAGAGTAATGAACACTGGCCACCTTTGTCCTTCGGCTGCATGGTACAGGTCAAGGACAAAAAGACTACATGGCGGGTGGACAAACTGAATGGAGGAATGAGGCTGGCCATCAAATCGTACAGATGGACGGCGAGGATCGTTTTGCAGGAGGAATCAGGAGATACGGGATCAGGATGGACACAAGCCGTTGGATATCGGGCGAGAAGATCCAACGGCTATCGGGAGTCGAAGGTACACAAGAGATAACGGGCGGGAAAAAGGTTTGGGCAGTAAATGGTATCCCCCGCACCACCATTGGGGCCCAGGTGGTAATCGTACCATGGCGTGCGATACCTATCATCGGGCAACGCGTGGCAGATGGGATAGGGCAGAAGTTGCTTTACCCGTGAGCTAACATGCGGTCAGTTTGCGAGAGCGGGAGGAGCGAAGGACATCCGATCATGTCAGAGATGATAGGACGGTGGAATATTGGCACGGTCGGATGCAGCCGGGGACCGTTGGATCAGGGTGCGACAAACCAATCACTGAGATTGCAGCAGTGGGTTTATGAAGGCGGGTTATATGTGGTTTTAGCTTTAGCACTTGGGGCTTAAGGATGAAGGTTTATTCGGGGAAAGGAGGAAAATAGAGATCGCGGGAGTATGAGAATATAGGCGGAGTGAAGGAAAAATGGAGGCAGCAGGGTGAAAGGGAGTAAGCGAGGTGAAGGAGAAAAAGGACGATAACTGGTGCAGACCTCTTCTGAGCAAGAAACCAAGGCCCGAGCTCACTTCCACTCTTTAAAAATCAGCAACATGTAGCAGAGCTAACACTGGCTCCTTCTGGGGATGAGATCCTCCCTGTGAGGTCTCAAGAACTACAGACCAATGCCTTCATACAAAACAAGCTTAAAAACATTGCCAAGTATTCCATTAGGCATGGAGTCTAATTAAGTCTACGCTAAAACCTGTAAAAGAACATGCTTACAATCATAAATCTTCAAAAACTAGCCATATGGTGGACCATCAAAACTGGTTTTTCTCCTCTCGGTCGGCCTATCATTCGATTCATCATAGATTTGCAAAATTGGATTGATTTGATCCTCTACCTCAAAGAGTTTAGGGCATATGACCTTATTAGGTAGAGATGGTTTGTAGTTCACCCCCTCTTTGTATGCTCTCATCCTTGGATGTTCTTCATGGGGGCCTTTGTACACTTGTTGAACAACAATGATCATTGTGTACTTGCCTATGTCATTTGTGGCCTACACAATTAATATGAATGGTGAACCAATGTACTCTTGTGCGAGGGACACAAAGACTTCATCTGCTTCCGTAGCTTTCTTAGAATAGTCCACATCCAAGGAGGTGTCCCAAAACTGTGCATCCTCTTCCTTTGTGATCTGCCAAACTGCCCTTTCAAGCTGTGTGGAGGCCAACTAGGCAGGCATCAGAATATCAAGACTGAGATTATTAGTATCAGCCTTGGGCATCGAGCTATGGCCTGCCTTAGTGCCTAATGGGAAATTATGAGGGCTTGTCTTTGGAACATACGAAGAAGCACAAGATGGTGGGGAGCTTTCTTCTCCCTTTTTGATCACTGGACTGGGGATAACAGCAGGCTGGTCGATTTGTAGATCTGCATAGTCATTAGAGGCTGGGCTAGCTTCGGGCTTAGATTCTTTGAGGATGGTAGGAGTTTTTGCTGGTTGCTCCTGCTGATAAGCTTGTTGTTTTGCAGGTACAACAAACTCGCGAGCAGTGCCTCTGGATAATGATTCTTCATAGGCAGATTTGGTTAAGAAAGGGGCACTATCCTTATCTTCCAAACCATGGACCTCCTCCTCTTCTTCAAAATGCTCTTCCTCCATGACTATACTCTGAAAAAGGGTTCTCACCCTTTTGTCTTCATTAGCATCTTTGCTTCTCTGCAAAATCTGCAACTGCTCCTTTGCTCCTCTATATAGATTTGGCTTCGGAAGAGTAAAGGAACAAGGAGCTCCTTCTTCCTCAGAATACTGCTCAGCCTCTAATTTGGAAACTTCAGAGGCTAATAACTCTATCATCCTGGCTAATTTATCGATCTTAAGATCTGAGGATGATGAGAGATCTCCTCCCTGTCTTCTCCTATCAACATCACCTCCGAGCCTCTTTGCAACGATGATGTTTGATTCTACTTCAAAGGCTACATCTTGCATATCAGCCAAAGAAGCACATCTTCTTTCTCTTAACAACAGGCAGAGCTGAGAATCAAAGGCATTAGCATAAGTGAGCATAGCAGAAGTAGGGGTAGGTTTGACTTCAGCTAGTATTCTGTTGTACATAATGTTGGATATGATGTTGAAATCAGACAGAAGCTCACCATTCTCCCTCTGCAAGTTCCCAAATTCAGTATAATAATAGAGCAGATCTTTCTTATCCCCCCAGTGCTTTAGGAACACATCATCTAAGGCCTCAATGTCTGCTATAGACCTAGGGGCTAATTCTTTGAACCATTTTCTAGCTTCTCCATCTAGGCTTTGGACAAAAACCCTCATCCACACATCATCTTCATTTATATCCAGGTTATCAGCATAGCTATAAAAAGACTCAAGGTGTTCTTCAGCTGATACTCCCTCTGTACTAGTAAACTTAGGCATATATTTCTGATAATCTCTTGCAGGCATGGCATTTAAAGGAACAGGAAAGACCAAGGGTCCATACCTAGCAGCAATGATTCTTTCTATCTTTATGGGTGCTTGATGGCTTGCCATGACTGGGAAAGGTGGAAGGTTATTGGTCGTTTGGATGATAGAAGGCCGAGAAACGAACAACAGAGCAAGAGGGCAATGATGGACTATATGGGGGACTTATTGAACAAGGAGCTCTATGAATCTCTAAAGGTATTTCTTCACTAGCGGAGATACATGGGATTTTTAGGCTTACCTAATCCTAATGCTCCTTTCTGTGAAGTTTTCTTCTGCTTAACAATATTGTCAGGGTCACGCACTGGTTCAGCTAGTGATGTCTAAGGATTTCTTGAAGCATGTCTCACAAACTGAGCCAGGACTATGATGTTTAGTCACCAAAGGTTGGTCTTCCTCCAGTGGAGTCGCCAGATAGATGATTACAACCAGAAATGTGCCCAGACTTTGTCTATCATCAAAATCTGGAACTGTGTCGTCTCCCAGGGAAGCTGAGCTTCAATCTCCTCACCTCGGCAACGATGCCAATTGATGTAATCACCCCACGAAACTCTCCTAGGTTGTATCTCGGAGATGCTCAGGAACATTACAAACTCAACAAAATGTTGGAAATGGATGAATGGAAGGAATGATGCTTGTCCAAGCCAGATAACCACTTCTACTATACTTAACTCCAAACATGGGTGAACACCCCTAGACTACAAGACTTTAGACCACCAATTACTCACAGTTTGAGGATTAAGTGAACATGGAGAATACTGACCACACCGTTAGATGCACAAGGCCATGTGATGGCTAGCTACAACCAGTGAAAAGGTCTACAAATCTATTTCCTAATGCACAAACAGGATGATAGCTCTCTATCACTAAGTAAACAGAAACCTGCATAACACATTCAATGATACATACTAGACTTCAATGCAGAGGTGGGATGACAACCCCTCTAATGCTAAATATCAAGAGCACATGAAAAAATGCATAACAGGCACAACCTATAACAGAGTAGAAATGGAAAGTGAGCAATTAATAGAAAAATAAGCTTGTATTAGCTAAAAATGAAGACCAGACACTGCAAGTATCAAAGTAGTTACAGTCTCTAGAAATTGAACCTTACATCAAAACAACAACCATCAACCCTGATTACATCTATGTTTTGGGCATATATAGAGTTTGATTACAGAGATATGCTGTTGTTGTATGCATGGAGGGATCATAATTGACCACCAACCATCTTAACTCCCTGATGGAGTCTTTGGTGCAGTTTGCTACTTCAGTGCACAAAATTGATCTTCTCGGATGCTATGTTGTACTTCTCGAGCAGGTGGAGTGTAATATGGATGAAATTCCATAACTGATAAATGTGTTGATCTGCTCAAGCCTGGTCCTTCTCGTTCTCGGTCATACTGCTCTTGAATGAAGTTCTTGAGGAGTAATTGTGTTGAGTAATGAACAATGGCCACCTTCATCCTTCGGTTGCATGGTACAGGTCAAGGACACAAAGACTACATGGTGGGTGGACAAACTGAATGGAGGAACGAGGTTGGCCGTTGGATCGTATAGATGGATGGCGAGGATTGTTTTGCACGAGGAATCAGGAGATACGGGATCGGGATGGACACAGGTCATTGGATCTGGGGCGAGCAGATCCAACGGCTATCGGGAGTCGAAGGTACATGAGAGATAACGGGCAGGAAAATAGTTTGGGCGGTAAATGGTATCCCCCACACCACCATCGCGGGTCAGACGGTAATCGTACCATGGCATGTGATACCTATCATCGGGCGATGCATGGCAGATGGGACAGGGTAGAAACCGCTTTCCCCGCGAGCTAACGTGCAGTCAGTTTGTGAGAGCGAGAGGAGTGAAGGATGTCCGATCATGTCAGAGATGATCGGACGGTGGAAGATCGGCGCACATGTTTTTTGGTCGGACGCAGCCAAGGACCGTTGGATCAGGGTGTGGCAAACCAACGGCTGAGATTACAGCGGAAGGTTTATGAAGGCAGGTTATATGTGGTTTTAGCTTTAGCGGTTGGGGCTTAAGGATGACGGTTTGTTCAGGGAAAGAAGGAAAATAGAGATCGTGGGAGCATGAGAATATATGCGGAGTGAAGGAAAAACGGAGGCTGCGGGGTGAAAGGGAGTAAGCGAGGTGAAGGAGAAAAAGGACGATAACCGGTGCAGACCTCTTCTGAGCGAGAAACCAAGGCCCGAGCTCACTTCCACTCTTTGAAAATCAGCAACATGTAGCAAAGCTAACATTCATGTCGTACAATGACGTGGCATTGACATCAGTAGGCTGACTAGGCAGGTATGGTGGTTAGACGAGCCAATCTCGTGTTGGCACATGGAAGGTCATATAGGGCGATTTGGTGAGGTTTCATTTATTGGTAAGTTTTGTGGTTGACCAATTAAGAGGTGCCACATGGCCCAATGGGAGGGCACCTCGTGGCCCTTGGGATTCATGCCAAAAGTTGGTTGGGTCGACCGACAGATCCCGTTGGATTGAAACCCACGACCTCCCCATTACAAACCAACCACCGAATAATTATGCCATCAATGTTTCCTTCTTTATTGTAGTTGGTGGTTATATTTAAATTTGAATGGTTTGGCAATTGGGGAGTGAGGGTGAGTCATGTTGATGCATCTTTCCTTCCCACCAGACAAGAGTGGTGCCACTTAATCGAAGGGATGCTAGCTCGATCTTAGCTTCATCCACTTTTATTTGTTGTATGCAGCAATACGCTTCAACCTGCCTTATCCAATTATCTAGATTTTCTACATTAGATTCTCCACTAAATACAAGTAAATCAAATTTGACATCTAGCTTGAAAAATGGCTTTTTAGATGCGTTCCTTTGATTCCTATTATAATGATGAGAAGAGAAAGAAGAAGAAATTTCACCAGAAGATAGAGAGGGAGGAGGTTATTCTCCTCCACCTTCATGATTTACGGAAGCATGATCGTCTGGTTCCTTCTTCTCGAGCTTGATTGTCTTCTCATATTCTACAGACAACTTGTCAACTTTCTCTACCATGGAGAATAATATATTGCGATAATTTTTCTCTTCCTCTAATCAAACTTCTTCAGGATCAAAGTATTTAAGTTTTCCTTCACCTCTTTGGATCTTGTTCTTGGTTAGAATTCACTCATGCAACTCGCATCAAGAAGACCTTCTCTGAAACAAAACTTGATCCAAATATCTTAACTTCAAGGATGCATTCAGAATTGCATATAAAAGAGCATATTAACCAAGTAACTCAACACATGAAAAAGAAGTGGAAATCATAAAGCAACCATGAGATCAAAGGCACACAAACAATTTGATTATGAAGTTCACCCAATGTGGGCTACGTCTTCGAGCCCTGGTCAAAGTGGGGAGGCCTTGTTTTATTAAGTGGCATCAAATAAATCAGTTATAAGAAAATTTACAAAAATGACCCTTATACCTCCAATTCGGATGAGGGCCTAAAAATGGAGACCACGACCAAAGAAACAGACTACATGGTTGGATTCTTGGCGCAAAAACATATAAAATCAACTATAAACTTATCAAATTATGATACTGAAAGCTTTGGCCCTCTAAGGGAATATTTCCAGCATTTAAATTGATCCCTCTCTCATGGCTCCACTGCCTCTAGGTTGCTCAGGGTTCCACTTCGCTCCTCCGATGGTCTCATTTTGAATGGAAAATGAAAATTTAAATATTGTTTGGTGGGCGGAGCCACCAACATGGGCCATTGGCCTGTTGGTAGAAATGGTGCATTGTAAGGAGGTGGTTCCTTTTTCAAGTCTCGACATAGCATATGGTTCAACCATTGTTTAATTTTGATTGGAATTTCAATGGGGTTGGGCAGGTCCATCAGGTGTGGCTGCTCACCCCATTTAAATGTACAACATATATAATGCGACTTAATGGGGTTAATGTTATTTATGTATTAAGGTTCAGAATTTGAATTAATGTGTTGGCTCCATAGAGGTAGGGCAAGTCCACCAAGGTTGGCCTTCCCACCCAATATACAATATAATATCACCGTTGAGGGGTGGAGGGGGTCGTGGCTCACCACCCCATATTTTTTTTGTTTTGGTTTTTTATAGAACATGTGGTTAAAAATATTCCATCGGATAATAAGGATATTAGACAAATTAATGAGACGACAAATTCGCTTATTCGACCATAGGATTCTGTGTGTTGGGATTCTGCCAAATTGTTGCCTCGTTAGTGATTTCCATTTGACCAAGTATGACCAGAACTTTGCACAACTATAACTTGAGCATAAGTATTCGTATTTGAGTGTGGTTTGTATCGTTGGACTTAGGGAGATGAGCACTATGATCTACTCATAGTTTCACTTCCATATGACAAATTTGATTTTTGAGTTATTTTCAAGGCCACTTCTATTTCTGGATCCACCTCGATCAAAATTACATCCACAAATGAGACATAAGAAGTTCAATAACAAGGGGAAACCAAATAATACTGCTACATCTCAACAAGATCTAGGCTTTGATTTAAGCGATGAAACCAAAATCACAACCATGGGAATAAAAGGTAAATATTTTAATGCAAGTACTAGTTCTTCTAGCAAGCATATTGAGTCTCAAAATCATAAATAAAGAAGTGATACTTTTCATATCAGGGTCATTACAAAACATACCAAAGTTGATACTTTATTTGATAGTGGATCCCAAGTCAACCTTATTTCTGAAGCTATTGTTAAGAAATGACACCTTATACTAAACCATACCCTTTGGGTTGGGTATGTGAAGATTCCAAATTGCAAGTAACAAGAAAGTGTAAACGCAAATTCTCCATCACTGCAAAATTTATAGATGAGGTAGAGCTTGATTTTGTACCACTTGACATATGTGGAATTGTTTTAGGGAGTCCATACTTGTATGACCAAAAATCCATATCCTACTATCATGAGAAAAGATATCATCTTTCTAAAGATGGAGTTGAGTATATTGTTAGAAAACATCATGGGAATATGAACTTATCTCTTGTAAGTGCTCGTCAGATGAAAACACTTGTAAATGCTAGTAAGAATTGTGTGTTGCTGATGATTAAAGCTAAAGTTACTGTTGAATCGGAAGCTTTCAAAGGATTTGATTCTAAACTCAAGCATGATTTGGTTGAAGTTGTTAATACTTATGAAAATATGTTTCAGGAACCTAAAGGGTTGCCTCCTAAAAGACGAATCCAACATGAGATTTATTTGCAACATGATGCACCTCTTCCAAACATTGGCATGTATAGAATGTCAGTTTTGGAGAATGTTGAGATCAATAAGAAAATTCAAGAGTTGTTTGACAAAGGGTTCATTAGGCCTAGCACATCTCATATTGGGTCTCCAATTGTCTTGGTTCCAAAGAAAGATGATACATGGCACATGTGTTTGGATTTTAGAGCTTTGCACAAAATCAAGGTAAAGAGTCGCTATCCTTTTCCTCGCATTGATGATTTTCCAGATTAGTTAAAAGATGTTTATTTTCACTAAGTGAGATTTGAGAAGAATTTATCATCAGATAAGGATTGCAAAAGATAATATTTGGAAAATTGCTTTCAAGACAAAACAAGGTTTGTTTGAATGGTCAGTTATGTCGTTTGGGCTTTGTAATGCACTTGCAACATTCATGAGAGTTATGAATGATGTGTTGAGGCTTTTCCTTAATGATTTTGTCTTAGTCTACTTAGTTGATATTCTAATTTTCAGTAAGACTCGTGAAGCTCATGTCAAGCATGTGAAGCAAGTTTTGAAATGTCTTGAAAAGAGAGAAATTGTATTTGAAGATGTCTAAGTGTGAATTTGGGAAAAAAAAATTGGTTTATTTGTGCCATATTGTAGGAGTGGGTGAATTGAAGATTGATCCCTCAAAAGTTGAAGTCATTGTGAATTGGCCTAAAACCAACAATGTAACAGAAGTTAGGAGATTTTTGGGAAAAACCCAATAATGGAGAAAATTTATAGCTAACTTCTTAATCATTGCAACACCATAACATGGTTTGACAAGTGTGAAATAGGTTTTTTAGTGGGGAGGAAAGCAACATAAATATTTCTACACATTGAAAGAGAAAATAGTACAACACCAGTTCTAACACTTCCAGACCTTAAGCAACCATTTGAGATTCAAACTGATGCAAGTGATTATGCCATGGGGGTATTTTTGATGCAATATTGCAAGCCTATTTGTTATCATTATGAAACATTTACCAATGTATTAATTAACTATCCAAATCATGATAAAGAGTTGTATGCTTTGGTACAAAGCATGAAGAAATGGAAGCATTATTTGATGGATAAAGAAATGATTATTCATAGTGACCATAAACCTTTGCAATATTTACAATAAAAAACCAAGTTATATTAAGCCATACATTTCATGTGGACGCAATTCATACAAAAATTTCATTTGGTAGTTAGGTACAAGTTGTTGATATATTGTCAAGGCCTATTTTTAATGCATCTTTCATTCTTAATCATAACTCAAATATGCATGAAATTTATATTGAACAATATGTCCAAGATGACGATTTTAAATATGTTTATGCAACTTTGATTCAATGAAATCATGTTGAAGAGTTGGATTACCGTGTTCATAACAAATTCATTGTATCATCTTAGCAAGTTATGTGTTGCACAGGGTGAAAGAATCAATGTCATAAGGGGAGCCCACACTTCTCTTATTGCTGGTCACTTTGGTGTAGGAAAAATAGTTGCACAAATTCAAAGGTATTATTATTGGCCTCACATAAATAAAAGTGTTTCAAGATATGTAAAGGGATGTTCCATGTGTGCTACTAGAAAGCCCAGCAATAGGAAATTAGGTTTGTGCATTCCACTTCATATTGCTTCTCGTCCTTGGGAAAGTATTTCTATGGATTTTGTAGGGGGGCTACCAATGTCTAAGAAATGTCGTGATTATCTATGTGTTGTTGTGGATCATTTCAACCAAATGTCTGTCTTGATTCCATGCAAGAAACATGTTACAACTGACCAGACCAAAGATATGTTTCTCCAAAATGTATGGGTTCAATCAGATATGGTCCTTTCAAAATCTTGGAGAAGATTGGTAATAATGTTTTCTGATTAGATTTTCCACCTTATATGAAAATTTATTTTGTTGTGAATGTGGAAAAAATGAGATTGTATGAGACTCCAATGATTGATGCTCATGAATAGAATGTTCAAATTCCATCTATTGAAGATTTTTCTACTGAATATTTAGTTGAGTCGTAGGAAATTCAATTCTTGACAGGAGAATCAGGACTCCACACATATGCAATGTGGAGTATTTTTGAGTGGGGCTAAAAGGTACCAATCCAAATAAAACAAGGTGGATTTAGATCGGAAAAGTGATGGAGTTGTACCCTCACTTACTTGTTGAGTAAAAACATACTTTTGGTGGTCCAAAAGCTTTCAGTAGGGAGGTGTTGTATTGTTCGACAACCCCCCCATTTATTGATTTAATAGTTAATATTCTATTGATAAATGGGGACCCTTTATAAAAATTCCTCCCAAAACTTAGCACTTGGGCACTTTCTTTTTGAATCCTTATGAATAAATTTCTAAATAATATAAGGTATCAAGCCAAATTCCTTTACGACTAGCAAGTCTCGCTTTATCACATATCGCCAGATCATGTGTGTCAAAAGGTAAATTAACGATCAAGATTTGTGAATTGCGATAAGAAAGGATCATCGTAATAAACTTATGGTATCATTAAAACTTTCCATTTAAAAATAAGGCTTATAGTATTTCTTGTAGAACAAAGTACCTATCACAATCACATATCGGCATTCACAAAGAGTACAACAAACAAACATTTGGAATATGCAAATTATGATATTGTGACATAACAAGCCGAACACTCATCGCATCGTAGCGCTTACAAAAAGGGCAATCTTGTGAACTGAGAAAATTTGCGAAATGCGATATGACCCGAACCCGAAGAGAGTATGCGATAAATGTTATAAACTTTGGTTAAGTCCAGCGCATAGTAAAACATACCTTTATGCAATAAATATTCATTCAAGAAAAATCCACTTTAAACGATAAAAGGTACTTCGCTCACATCGCATCTCACAAAATTCTAAAAAACTCTGAAATAACACATAATTGAAAATATGATATTGCGATAATCTTTATTGCAGTCACATAATCAGAATTTCGCACTTTAAACTCATCAAATTAAAGTTTTTTCATTACAAGTTTGTGATGTGATGACTTAAATGGTTATTAAAGGCCATGATAAAATATCTTAGTGCATATTTAATGAGTTTTAATGGCATTTATGTTGAAAACGACTTGATGTGATTTGATATCTTTCATCTGCATTTTTGAATAAAAGCTTATTCCTTGTCACCTTTTGGAATTAACTGTATCATTGAATTTTCACTGTCATTGTCACTCTATGTTTATCTGATAGTATCCATTGCTCCATTTTAGGGAACCTCCTAAGAAAACAATGTTTGAAAATATGGCGAAGAAGGGAAAAGCTACTACATCTGAGTAATCAGATATGATACCACTTTTCTTTAATACCACCTGTGTTATATACCTAGGGGGGATAATATGGGGTACAAAGGGAGGTACCCAAGGTAATAATGTAATAATGGGATGGGCCATAGTAATAAATAAGGTGGTTAACCCATATCATGTAAGGGACCACAAGTAGTTAGTAATAATGTAATGGGCCCATGGTATTAGTTCAATGGTATGAGGGAACCATGGTAATGACCCATGGTATTGTATGTATGAGGCCTATATAGAGGCTAGAGACTCCACATGGAGGATGTCAAGGATTATTGTATGAATAGGCATATGGCTTGTGGAGTGTTCTCCTTCCTTAAGGAGTGAATGTATGGTGTTGCCCTACCTTAAGGGTTTTGATATCAATAAAGTGAATCATTTCTATATTCAGATCTTGTTATTCTTGTGTTTATTTCTATTTCTCATATATTTTCTGCATCAGATCTATAACAACCTGCAAAAAAGACGAAGGAACCACATCATGGGAAGCTATGTATAACCTACTGGAAGGAGAGAAACCGAGGCCAATGGTAATAAAGGCAACAGTTGATGCCCAAGAATCATCTAATGCTTCTTAATTTGAAGCAACATGTTCATTTTTACACAGAATAGCAGCAAGACCTAAGTTTTTCCATACATAGATATGGTAAAATAGGTGATTGATGATGTAGATGTCTCAAACAGAACTTTCAGGAATCAAACACATGAGGTCATGGGGTCTTTCACACCAGACAATCTGCACCAAATGTACCAGCTACCAGAGCCTCAAATGCTCTATAAAAAAGATTTTCTTGAGCATTTCGCCAAAGAGAATGAGGAACCGTTGGACATTACACAGACCTGGAGGTCAGGCAGAGGCAAATTCAAATGGGACAAATTCGGTATGTACTCGATTGCATCCCTCTCTGCCCCACATAATTTCACAACTACGATGATGTGTAGATTATTTGGTAAAGCTAATAGTACCAAATTTTCTATAGAATGGCTTCCATTAATTGATGTGGTAGTTAACGCAACAATTATGAATTGGAGTCAAATTTTATCAGACAATTTAGCAATGGCTATTAGGGAATATAGACAAAAGAAAAGCGTTTCCTCAAGAAATTTTCCTCCTTTTTATATGAGTGCTTATTTTATGGATGCCATTTGTTTTTATTCTCAATTTCCAAACATGGGTTGGAAGTGGACTATACAGAACCCTCTCCCCATCCATGTATACCATAAAATCTTGTGGGAATCCCAATTCCATCCCCATTTTTACAAAATCTACCAAGGTATTATGCTGCCTATTCATAAAACCATTTTTGATAGAACAACCCCTAAGTTTTTTGAAGAAGCCAAGGTATACAAATTTCAAGTTGCGAGATGGTTTGTGAAGAAACGTTCATTTATATCAGAGTTTTTGGAGCATTGTTGCTCCATATGTCCTCTCGTATTATGTTCCAAACAAGCTATTGTCTAGAGAGATAGCCTACCAAACAACAGGGAAGGGTGGTTTAACCAAAGGCCCCAGGGAATATAAGAAATTCGTTTGGCCAGCCTTCCCATTACAATGTGGCACTTTCGCACTACATGACTATGGGCACGCAATAAAAGAAGTAGAGATTATTATGTTTCTGAAATTGGCCACAGTTCCAGGGAGACAATATGACCCGAATCAAGTTGTTAAATACTTTACCACTATGGTTAAATTCAAACAGTTTACTCATTAGGAGGATGCCTTTGATGACCTCTTTCAAGGAGCTGAAACATTTTCATAGGTCCTACATTCAACATCATTATAGTTAAGCCTAAATGATATTAATGATTTTCATGTGTATAGGAATAAAAGATTGTTGAAGGTCCGATTAGACATATTACAAATTGAACCAATAAGATAACCAACTCCTAGCAAAAGCCTGTAGGGAATTTCAAAGGAAATTTTCGATGAAGAAATGCAAGAGAAGTCGACTCATGAGTCGAAACAGTCAAAACAACAATCTCATAATGGAAAAGGGAGACCTAATAAAGATTCTGAGACATCTTTATTAATTTCTTTGAGACATCTTTGTAGATCACATACTTTAGTTTATTCTCGGGTATATTTATAGTTAGATAATGTTAGATTAAGATATATGCATGGGTTTATTATTTAGATTAGATTATACTTAGTTGAAACATTCTTCGTTATATACTATACCATCCCAACAACATTATCAAATCAATCCTCTTTGGGAAACTGGTCCCATTATCTCCAATCGGAGCCACTATATAAAATGGAAAAGGAGGTGCTTTTAGCATCCGGATCAGGTGGTTATCCCCCATGTTGTCGCAACGATTTTTGAGGCTTCAACATTCTAGCGCTAGAAGGAGAGCCACGGTTGTGAAAGGAAAGAAAATCTAAATTAGAAAGACATTCTAATAGTAAAACTCCCTCACCGACACCTCTGAATTATCGGTTACATTCCAAATCCAAAAATCCTAAACGTGAAGTTGTGAAGAAAGATTTATAATCCACTAGTGTTTCTCCAAGGAAATCTGATCAACCTTCTTCTGCAGAAACTACCGAATTTTTGTCTTTATTTCATAAGTTGCAAGGAATTTCTCTATCTCAAGTAGAATATGAATTATCCCAAGCCATTGTTTCTTCTCAGTTTCCTTCATCTCGAAGATTACTAGATCAAAAAGTGAAAATTTTTGAATTCCTCCATTTGAATTTCCTCTGCCTCCTCCTCGAAGGAAAACTAAGAAATCAAAATCAAAAGCTCACAGTGAGATTCTTTCATCATCACCAAAAACACCCTCATTCATTCCATCATCTTCATCTCAAAACCAATCATCCACCTCATCATCCCAGATCGTGATTTACACAGGTATAGGAGCACAGTCTTCCTCTACCCAATCACCTTCAACCACTGGTACATATTCTTCCCCACAGATACCCATAATGGCTCAAAGACCATGGAAAAATCCAGGAGTTGTTCAAATGACAGGACCATTGCATCCATTACCTACTCATCCATTGAAATGGTCACCAAAATTCAATCTCGATGATGGTCTTGCTATCGAAGAACACAAATAAATTTATGTTGTCCATAAGTCTAAATGGAGTTGTTGAAGAAGATTCAGTTGTATGATTATTTACTTATACTTTACAAGGATCAGTAGGATCCTGGTACTTTTCATTACCATTTGGTTCTATTAATAGTTGTAATGCATTTCAATAACAGTTCCTAACCAAGTTTGGAGATGACCGCTCAACGGATACACTTCTTAACTATCTCTCCAACTTGAAGGAAGAATCTAAAGAGATGATTAAGGACTTCAATTTCCATTTTAACAAATTATTAAACAAAATTTCAGTGGCATCCCGGCCAAGCACTGAAGTTCAAAATGAATGGTACATTTCTGGTCTTCCCTCAAATGCAGCTATTTTTGTAGACAGAGCCACCAAACCAACTTTGGCAGAAAACATGAAAGAAGCCATAGCTGTGGAAAAACACATTTTAGCTTTAGAAAAGAAGAATGCTTTAGAAGAAAGAAAATCCAAGAAGGTCACTTTCAAAGACAAATCTAAGAATAAAGCACCTAAAGATCATTTTGATCTTGAAGGTCTACAAAAGGTACTCAAAACCATGTCCAATGAAATGGTAGACATTGAAAAGCAGGTAGCTGAGACTTCTTCAAGGAAAGCTTTTATACCTTGCAAAAGAAACCCCTCCTTTGATCCTAAACCTATAAATACAATATCAAATGATGAATCATATGTGGAGGAAGAATAAGTGTCAATAGCTGAAGAACAAACTGATGACGAAGAGACAGTTGAAGTACAAGGAATGTGGGATTTCATTCTTCCTATGTCAGATAACGAAGAATCAGAAGAAGCATTATGTCTCTCTACTAGAAGTAAGAGCACTGTTGATTTTCCACCAAAAAATCAAAAACAAAAATCATCAACTCCTGCTCCCAAAGATAAAGCAATAGGTAATAAATCTTCTCCCAAATCCACTTAGACAATTCCTCATCAATCCAATTATTCACCTTTAGTTAAAACCTTGCTAATATCTGATGAGATGGAATACAACATTGTCGAAAACATGAAGAATACTAGAGCTAATATCACATTCCATGAGCTTAGAAAGTTGAAACATCAACAAAAGTTATTGCTCAAAGAATTAAAAGCAGTCCCCACTTCTCCTCTTCCCGTTGCAATAATTTTTTAGGCTGCTCAAGAAATGGGTAGGCCTCCCAGTACTTCATCAAATAAAATGAGTTGAACTGATGTTTCTTTAATAGGCGGTAGATCTAAATCCCATACACCTCCTTTAATTTTTACTTTTTAATTCTTCAATAAGAATTTTCCTAATTGTTTAGTAAACTCTGGAGCCTCATCCAGGAATTTACCAAAAACTGTTTGTGCAAAATTGAATGTCGAACCCTACAAATATGTTGTTCGCATTGTTTAGTTAGATCAATCTCAAGTTGAAGTCATAGGAGAAATGAATCAGGTTACCATTAGACTCTCATCAAACCCAAAACTATGTCAAGTGATTGATGTTCTTGTGGCCGACATCCTTGAATCCTACAGTTTGATCATTAGTAGAGATTGGTCTGAAAAGATTCATGGCTATTTCGCGACATACTGGTCCCATATGTGGCTTCCTTATAATGGTAAGCCAAATGAAATAAGGGTCAATCGTGAGAAACATTTAAAGTATATCGTCACAGAATTGGAAGGATAAAATGAACCCATCGCATACAGTAGTAATACTATTGGAAATTATTCAGTCGAATCATTTTTAGGAAATTTTAATGCCAATGCTTCACCCTTTTTGGAAAATTTTGTTACATCACAAATCGAAAATTTTTCTCAAACGGATTCTTCTAAATGTATCAATCATGTAGATAAACCAGTGGTCAATATTTTATTTTGGAAATTATTTTTTGATGGATCTAAATCTAATGATGGAGCTAGAGTAGGTTGCATATTGGTTAGCCCCAAAGGAGAAAAAACTATCTTGGCATGTAGAATTGAATTTGAATGCACAAATAACACAGTTGAATTCGAAGCATTAGTTCAAGGGTTGTATAAATCCATTGGCCTTGATATTAAATACCTTCAATTATTTGGAGATTCAGAAATTGTAATCAAACAAGTGAGGAATACTATTCATTGTCTTTCTGGACATTTGAAACATTATCAATCACTAGTCTAGGACCTCACCTCATATTTCACAGCATTCAACATTTTCCCAATTCCAAGACTTCAAAATGAAAGTGTCGATGTTTTGGCTAATGTTGCATCCAAGCTCATACCACCAGGAGATTATAGTCCTGATTGATTTTCTATAAAATTAATTTTTAGGCCTTCTATTCCTGATAACATCACCAATTGGTGAGTTTTTAATAATGATCCAAATATCATAAATTTTCTAACATATGAAGGCTCTTATAGTAGCCAGATAATAGATGAAGTTCAGGATGATAGCCAGCTTAAGCAAGAAATAAGTTTAAATCCCATACCTAAATATGTGGTAAAGCTGGAAGATCTGTATGATCTTAAGGACGGATTCAAGAAACCTACTAACTCAAAGCTTCAAAGTTCAACCTTGAGGTTTGAGTTAGTTAATCTTGGAACTGACCTTAAGCCTCAAAATATTAAACTGGGTCTTGGTCTTACAGCTGATGAGAGATTAGCCTTTATTCATTTATTGGAGAGATATAAAAATGTTTTTTCTTGGAATTATGAAGATCTTAAGACATATGATACTTCCATCATTCAACATGCTATTCCTATGATATCCGATGAAAATCCTATACAACAGAAGTTGAGAAAGATTCACCCAAACTTAGAAAACCAAATCAAGTATGAATTAAATAAACTTCTCAAACCCAAAATAATTTTTCCTATTAGACATTTAACGTGGGTTTCTAGCCTAGTGCCGGTCAAGAAAAAGAATGGTGATATTCGAATTTGTATAGACTTTTGCAATCTCAACAAATCTTGTTAGAAGGACAACTTTCCATTGCCTCCTATGGAACAAATATTGCAATCAGTTACGGATTCAGAGTTAATGTCTTTTCTAGATGGATATTCAAGTTATAATCAGATTCTTGTACATCCAGATGATCAACTAAAGACCACGTTTAGAACCAAATGGGGAACATACGCTTATCAAAGGATGCCATTTGGATTAATCAATTCTGGTGCAACATTTCAGAGAGCCATGGATATGGCTTTCAAAGGTTTGGTGAATACAAAAGTGGTAATTTATTTAGATGACATAATTGTGTATTCAAAAAAGCGTAGTAATGATTTAAAGAACTTAAAACAAATCTTTGAATGTTGTGAGAGATATGGAATTTCCCTAAATCCAAAGAAATATTTCTTTGCTTTAAGTGAAGATAAGCTTATTGAATTTATTGTATCTAAAGATGGCATTCACATAGATCATGATAGGATAAGAGAAATTTCTAAAATCTCTTTACCTCACAACAAAAAATCCATGCAATATTTCCTAGTTCACATAAATTTTGTCAAAAGATTTGTCCCTCACTTTTCACAAATTGTTTTACCACTCCAATCTCTAATCAAGTGATCTGAATATGAAACTACTTGAAATTTGTTTGCAAGGTATTCAATTCAGAAATAAACATATTTAAAAGCTTCCCATGTCTTGCAGAAATGAAACACATGAACTTTTCAGCTGATTACAACCCATTTAAGCATAGCAGAATTATTTACTTTTACTGTTTAACACATAAAAACGAATTTTTTCTGCAAAATAAACCAACCACATATGCACAAGAAGTTGATAAAGCAGTTCACCCCCTCCAAGGCTACGTCTGCTGGGTCCAAAGCCTCCAAATGGGCTTGTCCTTGTTTTTATTAAATGCTCAAATTGAAAATACAGCTGAATAGAAGCATCTACAGGAGAAATAGATGGTAGAAATTGATTCAGAACACATGAATCCTTCAGGATTGACTATTGGATCACCTCCAATGGATACCTGCAACCCTGTACAGTCTTCCCAATACTGGCCCCTAGTGGCTCCTAGAACTTTCACGGCTCCAAAATGTATGCAAATGACCTCTGATGGCTGTAAGACCTGCACCAATGGCTTCAGAAGGTCGAAATTATCCAAAATCCAAAAAAAAATTCGTCCAAAACCGACTTTCTGGGCCAAAGTTATGGCCATTTACTCCAGACTGCCAGTTTCCCTTAAAAAACTCAAGTTATCTTTAGTTGGCGCCAGTTAGGCCCGCCAAATATGGCGGGTCCGCCAAATATGGTGCGCTTCGCCAAACTGCCTCCAACAGAACCGCGGGTTTAACTGTGAGTTTAATGCTGCATGTGACCGGATTTGGTGGGTGGTTAGGTTGCCTCGGTTTTCGTGCCAAGCCTTTAATAAACCGGTGGTTAGACTAACGGTTGGTCTAACTGTTTATCCCCAACTTCTCGGCATGTGACCACGTGGTTTGGAAACCCACGCAATTAACGCTGGCGGTGATGGGCTTAAGCCCCGGGTTATGGGCGCAGATTCTATGGATGGGGGCTGGCCCCCTTTTTTTCCCGCTCAATCCAAATTTAAACCATATTAAACAATCTTTCCGCCCATTGACCAACAAGTGATTGCGTAGCACAATGGTAAAGCGCTTCATTAGTATTTGACAGGTCATGGGTTCGATCCCCCACTTGACCAAAACGTTTTGAACATCCGCCCAACCACCTTGCTGACGTCATCTGGGGGCCACGTGGCGCCCTCCGGGCCTGCCACGTGGCAGCCTCTGATTGGTGGCTGAAAAGGGAATATTCCAAGGAATATTCTTCGGAATATTCTTTTTTTAATTTTTTTTTTTTAAATTCCAATTTTCTAATGTACTGGACAAAATATTCTTTTGATCATATCTTCTTCATACGGCGACCGTTTTCCGAACCGTTTGCGGCGCCGGAATCGTGAGGACGAGCACTTTCCGGTCGTTCAGCTTCGAACCAGTTCTGAGCACTTTGAATTTTGAGCATTTTTACAACACCTAGGACTTGAGCACCTGATCACGCCTCCCCATTGGGAAGCTTTTGGACCCCAAAAGCCTTCAACTACCTGTTAAAGAGGTGAGGGTACAGCTCCCTCACTCTGTCCACCTCCATCCATTTTGCCTTGTTCGGTTTGCTGCCTTTCAAACCAACCCGAACATAATCTACACTGCCCCTCCTTGAAGTACGTGTCCTTCTGTCAAGGATTGTATCTTCTTTCAGCTCATCTAAGAATTCTGGCGAGAAATCTTCTATAGATGGCAGCTGAACAGCGCTTTCATGATCAGCAATCAAAGGAGGTTCATACAAACGTAAGTTCTCCACATTGACAACAGAATACATTTGCATGTAGGAAGGCAAATCTAATTGAAAAGCATTATTTCCAACCTTCTTGAGGATTTTGAATGGACCATAACGAATAGGCTTCAACTTTTTACCTTCTCCTTGCATCCTTTCCTTACTAATGTACAGCCATACCTCATCCCTTTCTTGAAACTTGTGATCGACTCTATGCTTGTCGTGTCTTTCCTTGTACTTGCTTTGACTCTTCTCAAGCTGTTCTTGAATTTGCTGATGTATTTGCTGAATTCTTTCAATGAATGAACGAGCTTTGTCAATGTCACTATGTCCCTCAATGGCGACATCTTTCTCAAGAATGAAATCAAGAGGTGATTTTGGCAAGTAACCAAAACAAGCTTCAAACGGTGAGGTGTTTGTGGAAGAGTGCTTGGCACGGTTGTAAGCATGCTGTATGTAGTGCAAATGTTCATCCCAAAGCTTGGGATGCTTGCTGCAATAACCTCTCAAGAGGTGCACAATGGTTCTGTTCACAACTTCAGTTTGTCCATCTGTTTGTGGATGGAAAGCAGTGCTTTTCTTCAACTTGGTGTCCATCATCTCCCACAGGTTGGACCAAAAATTCCCCACAAATCTGGAATCCCTGTCACTAATAATGGAAGTAGGCAAACCAAAGTGAATCCATACATGATGAAAAAATAATTCAGCAGTTATAGTTTTCTTACAAGGCATAAGAATACACATTTTGCTGAAACGATCAACTACTACATATAAATAATCATGCTGCTTTCTAGATGTTGGCAAACCTCCTACAAAATCCATAGAGATGCTCTCCCATGGTCTAGAAGGTACCGGAAAAGGAGTATACAAACCAAGCTTCCTATTGCTAGGCTTGCTTGTAGCACATAATGAACAACCTCTTATGAACCTTGAAACAGAATCTACCATGCGAGGCCAATAGCAATACCTCTGTAGATGTGCAACTGTTTTGCTCACACCAAAGTGGCCAACAATAAGAGAAGAATGAGCTTCTCTCATGACATTTATCCTCTCCCCCTGTGGTATACACAACTTGCCCAAATGAAACAGCAAATTGTTATGCATGTGATAATCATTTTCCTCTACATGATTCCCTTTACTCAAGTTAGCATACACATCTTTAAAGTCATCATCATATGCATATTGTTCTATGTAGCTATCATGTACAATGGAATCATTCTTAAGTAAAGTAACAGCACCAATAATAGGCCTTGAAAGCATATCAGCAACCTTATTCAAAGTACCTTTCTTGTACCTTATTACCAAATGGAACTGTTGCAAGAAGCCCATCCATCTGAAGTGTCGTGATTGTTGTAACTTGCTTTGTGATTGCAAGTACTGTAAGGGCTGATGGTCGGTATGTATAACAGTTTCTTTGCCCATCAAATAGTGTTTCCACTTTTTGACGCTTTGTACCAACGCATACAACTCCTTATCATATGTAGGATAATTTACAACAGCACCATTAAAAGTTTCAGAATGAAAAGCAATAGGCTTACCATGTTGTAGAAGAACTGCACCCATAGCATAATCACTAGCATCAGTTTGTATCTCAAATGGCTGTCTTCCATATGTCACTTTCTTCAATTCTTACTTGATGATATCCACTACGCAAGTCTAACTTAGTGAAATATCGAGCATCTTTCAGCTGGTCTAGCAAATCATCTATCCTTGGGAGTGGGTAACGATTCTTTACCGTTATCTTGTTCAAGGCCCTGAAATCAACACACATACGCCAAGTGCCATCTTTCTTTGGAATCAATACAATCGGTGACCCACATGGCGAAGTACTTGGCCTTATGAAACCTTTGTCCAACAAGTCCTTGATTTGCTTCTTTATTTCAGCATTCTCCATAATAGACATGCGGTACATGCCTATGTTTGGAAGAGGACAATCTGGATGCAAATGGATTTCATGCTGAATCTCCCTCTTAGGAGGCAAACCTGTTGGCTCCTGAAACATCTCATGATATGCATCAACTACATCATACAGATCTGATTTAAGTTTTGGATCACAATTGTCAAATGACTCATGATTCACATCAGCCTTGGGCTTAATCATAAGAAGAACAAAATTCTTACTTGAATTGACCAGCCTTTTTACCTGTCCTGCATTCACCATCGCTATATTTGTCTTCTTGCGATGAGCTCTAACAATGAACTCCTTGCCATCTTTGAACAGATGATACTTGTTTTCATGGCGATGAAAGATAGCTTTCCTGTCAAACAAGTAAGGACTTCCCAAAACAATTCCTACTATATCAAAAGGTACCACATCAAGTTCAACTATATCAATAAAATGTGCAGTAATTGCAAAGCACAATGTGCACTTTCTTGAAACTTGTAAATTTGCATCCTTGCAAATCCATCCAAGTGGATATGGCTTCGGATGTGGAACGGTCTCAAGTTTAAGCTGTTTGACCAAGTCCTCTGATATAAGATTTGCTTGTGACCCACTATCAAAAAGTGTGTCAATCTTAGTATGTTTTGAAATCACCCTCACATGAAACAGTTCAATTCTTTCTTCCTCATTAGGAGCTTGTACATGGCAGTTTGAGGTACTAGTGCTGGCTTGGGTTTCAATTTCTTTTCCCTTCAAGTTTTTCAAACCCATGGCTGAAATTTTGGTTTCATCACCTGAATCTTCCCCTAAATCTTGTGGTGTAGATGTAGTAGCAGCAATTTTCTGTTTCCCTTTGGATTTGTTAAATTGAGGTCTTTTTTCAGGATGTAATTTCCAACAGTTTTTCTCCTCATGGCCTGGTTTAGAACAGTGTTTACATATCACTTTCTCACTCTCCTGTTTGACAGATGCATTCTTTTTCCCTTTTCCCTTGGAGGTTTTCTCTTTGCTTTTCCCCTTGGGGGGCTTGTTTCTACCCTCTTCAAATGTGTTTTTTCCCCTTGCCTCTAAATGGGTAGCTTGGACACAAACCTCGTCCAGGCTAGTAGGGTTAAACATCAAGATGGTGTGTCTAAGGTAGCTATGCAAGCCACCAATGTATTTCAGCAGGGTTTCTTGGGTCTGCAAATCTACCCCTAACAAGAGAGCTCTTCTCCTGAATTCTTGGGTGTAGTCTTGGACACTCTGACCCTTAAGTTGTCTGAAATTTTGCCAGTTCATAATGGCTTTCTGCATGTGAGCAAGAAGATAAAATTGTTTTTTAATGGCTAACAGAAATTCAGGCCATGTTAAGGTAACCTTACCAAATTTCTTGATCTCCTCTTTAGTCTTGGCTTCCCACCAGACTAAGGCTGCTCCATCCATTCTCAAAGAAGCCAATTGAATCTTTGTGGCATCATCATGCATATTTTGGATCCTCAAGTAAACTTCCAACTGCCTAATCCAGTTGTCAAGCTTTTCTGCATTCACTTCACCGTTAAACATAGGTAATTCGAATTTTACATCAATCTTTAAAAAAGGACTTTTTCCAGAGGATCTATGCTTATGAACAGAAGAAGACGAAGATGAAGAGGAAGAAGGTGAAGATGGGGGTGGTGGATCACCATTTCCTCCATGTCCTTTCTTGGAATGATCATCATCCTTCTTACCTCCTGAAGAGCCTTCTCCTTCAGGTGGATGTTTGGACCCTTCTCCAGCCAATTTCTCATTTCTTTCTTGGTACAATATCCTCACCATTTCAGTGAGATCTAAGAAAGCCTTTCTGAAGATTCTTTCCTCTTCTCTTGGATCTGTCTCTAAAGGAATTTCTCCTCCATGCTCAGACATCCTTGAAGCTTCTGCTGAGACTCTTGAGGGTGAAATTTAAGGTGTAGGTGATGGCTCTCTGGCCTTCCTTGACTGAGGATTCTCTCTTTCTCTAGTCAACTATCCTTCCCCTCTTTTAAGTTTCAACCTGGTAAGCATCAATACTTGCAAGACAATTAGAAGATCTTTGCACAAAAACCCTGGGCTCTGATACCAACTTGATCTGAATATGAAACTACTTGAAATTTGTTTGCAAGGTATTCAATTCAGAAATAAACATATTTAAAAGCTTCCCATGTCTTGCAGAAATGAAACACATGAACTTTTCAGCTGATTACAACCCATTTAAGCATAGCAGAATTATTTACTTTTACTGTTTAACACATAAAAACGAATTTTTTCTGCAAAATAAACCAACCACATAAGCACAAGAAGTTGATAAAGCAGTTCACGCCCTCCAGGGCTACGTCTGCTGGGTCCAAAGCCTCCAAATGGGCTTGTCCTTGTTTTTATTAAATGCTCAAATTTAAAATACAGCTGAATAGAAGCATCTACAGGAGAAATAGATGGTAGAAATGGATTCAGAACACATGAATCCTTCAGGATTGACTATTGGATCACCTCCAATGGATACCTGCAACCCTGTACAGTCTTCCCAATACTGGCCCCTAGTGGCTCCTAGAACTTTCACGGCTCCAAAATGTATGCAAATGACCTCTGATGGCTGTAAGACCTGCACCAATGGCTTCAGAAGGTCGAAATTATCCAAAATCCAAAAAAAAATTCGTCCAAAACCGACTTTCTGGGCCAAAGTTATGGCCATTTACTCCAGACTGCCAGTTTCCCTTAAAAAACTCAAGTTATCTTTAGTTGGCGCCAGTTAGGCCCGCCAAATATGGCGGGTCCGCCAAATATGGTGCGCTCCGCCAAACTGCCTCCAACAGAACCGCGGGTTTAACTGTGAGTTTAATGCTGCATGTGACCGGATTTGGTGGGTGGTTAGGTTGCCTCGGTTTTCGTGCCAAGCCTTTAATAAACCGGTGGTTAGACTAACGGTTGGTCTAACTGTTTATCCCCAACTTCTCGGCATGTGACCACGTGGTTTGGAAACCCACGCAATTAATGCTGGCGGTGATGGGCTTAAGCCCTAGGTTATGGGCGCAGATTCTATGGATGGGGGCTGGCCCTTAGGGGCTGGCCCCCTTTTTTTCCCGCTCAATCCAAATTTAAACCATATTAAAAAATCTTTCCGCCCATTGACCAACAAGTGATTGCGTAGCACAATGGTAAAGCGCTTCATTAGTATTTGACAGGTCATGGGTTCGATCCCCCACTTGACCAAAATGTTTTGAACATCCGCCCAACCACCTTGCTGACGTCATCTGGGGGCCACGTGGCGCCCTCCGGGCCTGCCACGTGGCAGCCTCTGATTGGTGGCTGAAAAGGGAATATTCCAAGGAATATTCCTCGGAATATTCTTTTTTTAATTTTTTTTTTTTAAATTCCAATTTTCTAATGTACTGGACAAAATATTCTTTTGATCATATCTTCTTCATACGGCGACCGTTTTCCGAACCGTTTGCGGCGCCGGAATCGTGAGGACGAGCACTTTCCGGTCGTTCAGTTTCGAACCAGTTCTGAGCACTTTTAATTTTGAGCATTTTTACAACACCTAGGACTTGAGCACCTGATCATCAAGAAAAATCATGTTTTTAAATGGGGACATATTGAGCATGAAGCTTTCAATCCTATTAAACAAGCCATTATAAATGCTCCCTCTTTAGCAACTCCGAATTTTTCTAATCATTTTGTTTTATATCTTTTTTCTTCCGAGACATCATATGCAGATGTTCTGACATAGGTCAATGATGAGAAAGCCGAAGCACCAATTTCTTTCTTTAGCTCCAACTTGTAGGGTGTTGAATTGAATAATCCAAATGTTGAAAATAAACCTTTCACTGTTTTTAAATCAATAAACCATTTCAGACATTTCTTTCTTAAAAATCACACTAAATTAATAGTTCCCTTCTCTCCAGTGAGAAATTTACTAATGCAAATAGAATTAACTGAGAAAAGAGAAAATTGGGTAACAACACTACAAGAATATGACATTGAGATTAGACCAGCTAAAATTGTTATAGGTCAAGGTTTTTACGGAATGTTAGCTAGAGAATCCAACTTACCAACACCAGAAGATTTAGATGATGATATACAAATATGTGAGGTAAGCCTCAACAAGACTGAATATAAATATGATGATATCATATTTTATTTGAAAAATGGATATGCCCCTATGTAGCTCAGTTATAAAAGAAAAAGGGCTTTGAGATTAAAAGCTAAGCACTATGAAATCATCAATGATATTTTTTTTAGGAAGAAATATGATTATGTTCTACTGAGGTGCCTTGAAACGTCTGAGGAAAAAAAGGTTTTGCAAGACCTCCATGATGGACCAGCTAGTGGACATTTTGGAGGAGACACAACCGTGCATAAAATCCTGCATGCTGGCTATTATTGGCCAACCTTATACAAAGATCCACACGAATATGTAAGGAAATGTAAAATTTGTCAAACAGCTGCTGGAAGACAGAGGAAACCCACATTACCATTACAGTCAGTCAACATTGAACAACCATTTGAGCAATGGGGACTAGACATAATAGGTGAGATCGTTCCTCACTCTTCAAAGTAGCATAGATATATCCTTACAACAACTTATTACTTCACTAAGTGGGTGGAAGAAATTCCACTTAACGTAGCCAATTCTAAAAACATCATTGAATTTATTGAGCAATTTATTATTACCATATTTGGCCTGACAACTACTCTCATGTTTGACAATGCATCATATTTCACACGCAATGCTATGACAGAATTTTCTCTTAAAAGAGGTTTCAAACTTAAATATTTTGCTAACTATTATCCTCAAGGAAATGGTTTAGTCAAATCTACAAATACAAATCTCATAAGGATCATCAAACGAACTATTGATCAAAGTCAGAAAAATTGGCATAAATCTTGAACATTTTCTCTATGGGAAGATCAAATAACACAGAAGGCCTCAATAGGCACTTCTCCTTTTAATTTGGTTTATGGGAAAGAGGTTGTTCTTCCTAAAGATGTAGCTATTCCCTCTCTAGCCCTACTTCAATTTATTGAATAAACTCATTTCTCTTCTATGCAATTTTAAGGCATCACAAATCCTAAAACTTGAAGAAGAAAGAGATAAAGCCAAGATCATACATACACATCATCAACAAATAGTCAAATATTCATTTGATGCAAATTATTTAAGTCCTAAATCCTTTCAACTCGGAGACCTTGTATTGATGTGGGATAAAGAAAACGAGGAAAAAGGTAAACATACAAAATCCCAAAGAATGTGGTTTAGCCCATTTTAGATTGTGGAACAAATCAGCCCATCAACATTTCTATTGCAAGATTTATCAGGCAAGAGAGATTCTTTGCCTATCAATGGGAAGATTCTGAAGGAATGTTTTTCATAGAAGACTACCTCTTCTATCCCTTGTACACTATTGCCTTTACTTTTCCTAGGAAAATAAAAGTTAAATAGTATTTACTTTTGGCATTTCAATAACAATCTCTTTTATATTTTGATTTTTCTCTTGTATAAGTAGAGATTGTCAAGAATATAATTATGACATTTGAGACATAAGCTAAGTTCTATTTCTCTACAAGTTGCTTGGTTTCCACCAAAATCATTTATCCTTTGTGAAACCCCAACTTTATAAAGAGACCTTGGTTCTATTATCAGTCAAGAAATGTATCTTTAACAAAGCAAAGGCTCTCTACAGATAAGCACTTTTAACTCTGTAATTGTCATCCAAAAACTCTTATGGAGTCAATGATTCTCCCCATCCAATAAATTGTTCTCTTTTTAGAGTGTAATTCTAAAATATACTAAAACTTAAAAGATAAGAGGTCTCATTATGAGCCGAATTACCATGTTCACAGGGAAATAATATACTGACATTACCAATACTGCATATCAAAATAGGGTAATGGCTTGAGATTATTTTAAATAAAAGACAAGGGGTCTCATCACGAGATAACTTTTTCAGTTGAATTACAACCATTAAATGGCATTGTCACTTTTTGGCCACCAAACCAAGACAATGACTTTTAAGTAGAAAAAAAAAAAGCAAATTTCTAGAAGAAAAATAAATTGTTTAAAAAAGAAAGAGAAGAGAATAAGTATACGAGTCTGAATTTATCTCTAAAAATTGCACTCTTATCTCGATGAGATATTGAACCATTGATGGTTAGAAGGTAACCCTATTGAGGCTATGGACACCTACTGGCAGCAGAGGCTCTACCTATGACAAATGAGTAAATCTAAAAGCTAATCTACAAGAGCCCCCTGCTTTATCTTTAAACCAAGCAAAGACTGATATAAGCAAAGGAAGTTTCATTTTGAATAGGATATCAAATGGATGGTAATTAGGTGCGTTTCATTTTCTTATTCATAGAAATGCTACTTATCTTAAATTTCATGTAATTCCTATTTTATGAGCTATCTTTATTTTGGAAGTTTTAGAAGTTTCAAAAAACTAGCAGAGATAATTGGTTCTTTCAGTGAATCGCCAATAGTTGTACTGTTCAAAAACCCCCCCATTTATTGATTTAATAGTTAATATTCTATTGATAAATGGGGACCCTTTCTAAAAAATCCTCCCAAAACATAGCACTTAAGCGCTTTCTTTTTGAATCCTTAGGAATAAATTTCTAAATAATATAATGTATTAAGCCAAATCCCTTTATAACTAACAATTCTCACTTTATCGCATATCGCCAAATCATGTGTGTCAAAAGGTCAATTAATAACTGAGATTTATGAATTGCAATAAGAAGGGATCACCGTAATAAACTTATGGTATCATTAAAACTTTCCATTTAAAACTAAGGCTTAAAGTATTTCTTGTAGAACAAAGTACCTATCGCAATCACGTATCCGCATTCACAAAGAGTACAACAAACAAACCTTTGGAATATGTGAATTGCGATATTGCGACATAACAAGCTAAACACTCATCGTATCATAGCGCTTACACAAAGGGCAATCTTGTGAACTAAGAAAATTTGTGATATGACCCGGACCTGACGGAAGTATGCGATTAATGTTATAAAATTTGGTTAAGTCTTGTGCATTGTAAAAGATCCCTTTATGCAATAAATATTCATTCAAGCAAAATCCGCTTTAAACAATAAAAGGTAATTCACTCACATCGCATCTCACAAAATTCTAAACAACTCCGAAATAATGCATAATTGAAAATGTGATATTGCAATTTGTGATATTGCGATAATCTTTATCGCAATCACATAATCGACATTTCGCACTTTATACTCGTCAACATAAAGTTTTTTCTCTTGATTGTCTTATGTATGAAAATTTGAGTTATAGTTTTGCATTATTGTACTTTTGTATGATGTTTTAGCTCTAATTTTGTTTTGAATACATGAACAATTACTACATGCGATATAGTTTTCTCAATTGTTTTGTCTAACTATTTATCCAAAATAGTTATGATTAAACAATTTCATTTCTTTTGGTAGTTGAATGATTTTTATTACCAATTGCTTTGAGACATCTTTGTAGATCACATACTTTAGTTTATTCGTGAGTATATTTATAGTCAGATAATGTTAGATTAATATATATGCATGTGTTTGCTATTTAGATTAGATTATAATTAGTTGAATCATTCTCTTTTATATCTTATATCATCCTAGCAACATTATCAAATCAATCCTCTTTGGGAAACAGGTCTCATCATCCCCAGATGGAGCCACTATACCAAGCAGAAAAGGAGTTGCTTTTAAAGTCCAGACCGAGTGGTTATCCCCCATGTTTTTGCAACGAATTTCAAGGCTTCAACAGGAGAAAAGATCTAGGGGATAAAAAAATATGCTCAAAAATCAAAATGCTAAAAATCGCCTGAAAATTGTACCAAATCGTAGATCTGATTGCTTTGATTCCAATGATGCTTGAATGACCTAAATCCGACAACTTATGTGAAAATCATCACATTTTTAAGTTTTTGGAAAATAACTAAAAAGTCAACTTACATAGTTAACTGGGGTGTTGACTAGGCATGTTCTACAGTGACATGGCACTGATATCAGTTGGCTAACTTGGTAGGTACGGTGGTTAAATGGGCCAATCTCATGTTCGCACATGGCAGGTCATATAGGGTAATTTGGCGAAATTTCATTGGTTGGTGAGTTTTGTGGTTGATGATTTGGGAGGTCCCACATGGTCCAATGGGAGGACACCTCGTGGCCCTTGGGATTCATGCCAAAAGTTGGTTGGGTCGACCAACAGACCCCGCTGGATTGAAACCCACAACCTCACTATTACAAACCAACCACAGAATAATTATGCCATCAATGTTTCTTGTTTAATATAGTTGGTGGTTATATTTAAATTTGAATGGTTTGGCGGTTGGGGGAAGAGGGTGGGGCACATGGCTCTAGCCTCGAGTCACGTTGCGACCACATGTATGAGAGCCAGGTGAAGAGGATAGTCTGTGAGGCACCTGGCCCATGCTTAGCCCAAGGTTATATCACTACACATGTGATCGTCGGAAGAGCATCAAAGGGTCGATGTGTGGTGCCCAGCCCGTGGTTTTCGCAATTTCCATATGACTAAAGGAAGGGAGCCAAAAGGCGCGTGGCCTTTGGCCCGCACCCCTGCCCACGCCCCTGGCCATATTATTGCCATATGATCGAAGCTGAGGGTGGAGTTTAGGTGCAGGTGCCCAATTAACGGTCCGACATTTGGCACCATTTGTGGCAGAATCAGCATTGTCCCTACGCGAAATTGTTGCTTGGAAGATATGCCAAAGGAGGAAAATGTTGTTAGTTTGGTGAATTTACAGGGCAGATAGTAGAGAAATGGAGAAGGAGGCCTAAATTGGCAAATTTTCAGCCTTTTTGAGCCCAAGAAGAACCTACAAAGGGGTTTTTTGGTGTTTTGGACACAATGGCGGCATTATTTTCATGATTTGAGAATTGTATGTTGATGTAATTCACATTTTGAGCATATAATATAAAGGGCCAACATTGGAAAGTGTTCCCGGAGACATAGCCTAGGAGGGGTGGACTTCATCATCAAATTGTTGTTTGTGTGCTACTGCATATTATCTATTTTTCTCTGGTTATATCTACAAAACGTAACTAAAATTATTAAGTTTATGTGTTTTTGCAAATTTGATCCATTTCCCACAAGACATAAACTAGCTTGTAAACGTTTTCAAGAAACCTTCAATTTTAAATTTCAAATCATGGGAGGCCTTGCCAATGGGTTGTACATTATATAAGGGAACATGGCGAAAAACACAATTCCCCCCTTCCTCATTCTTAACAAAACTATATGTTTTTTACATTGACCTTGTCATATTTGAGGTTGAAAAACTTTATGAACTTAAACTTAGTCATTGTTGCTAATGCATGGTATGGTGATTTAAGAGCCAACATACATATTGAATGGAAGAATGAAATTTCCAACTATGGAATGCAAGTTTTATGGCCAATTATTCACTAATTTATAAGCTATATTTGATCTATTTTATGGTGATATAGGAGCCAACCCATATTTTAGATGGAGGAATGGAAAATTGGAATTTTTTTTTTCTTTTTAATGGTGATATAAGATTCAGTGCACGTATTGGAGGAAAAATGGAAAAATGAATTTTCCAATTGATGTAGGAGCCAACTCACATATTGGATGGAAACATAGAAAAAAGAAAATTATCTAATTGATGTAGGAGGCAACTCAGATATTGGATGGAAAAATAGAGAAATGAATTGTCCAATTGATGTAGGAGCCAACTCACATATTAGATGGAAAAGAGACTATTCAATTGTGGATTGTGCAAAGCCTTTACATTTTTTGGAACAATTTTGATTCCCCACAAGTGACTCATACCCTTAACCACTCTCCTCGAGTCTTGAATTTCAGACCTAATAAAAACTAAACCCCACAAAAATCAACCTTATAAATATCTTAAATACCAATGCAACCATATAAATTATAAGGTTTGTAAATACTAATATGCATCAATTCATGATAATCATCAAAACACTTACCCCAAGACACATCTTGCATTGCTCAAATTAAAAAAAAAATCATAAAATTTCCTGCAACTTTTGTCAAAAAAATCATAAAATTTCCTGCAACCTTTGTCAAGAAGGTGGGAAGTCGTAATCAATTCGTGATTCAATACAGGGAATTCACCAAGGAAGGCAAACCAAATACAAAATTGCGAGAGATTGTAGAGGTCCCTCATACTAGACCTCAGCCACCGGATCTGAATGGGCAAAGTTTCTGCATTAACGAAGTTGTTGATGCATATGATCGAGATGGGTAGTGGAAGGGAGTTGTGAAATCCATCCGCCCTCGCAGTAAAAATATGTTGTTTACTTCCAGAATACCAATGAGCAGCGGGAGTATAATCTCAAACATCTTCGCGTTCATCAGGTTTGGACAGATGGCAATTGGGTTAGGGCTTCAAACACAGAGGTATGGAATTTCAACAAATGTTCAGTTTTTGAATAGTTTTCATTTCAACTGGGTTTTTTGGATTTTGATGGCTCTGTATTAGATTTAGAAACTTGTAAGGATATATAGATATATAATTCTATATATATAATTGATTGTTTGGGTAGTTTTATGGTATGTCTAATTTGTAGATATATAATTCTACAGCCTGCCTGTCCGTGTGTCTATCTAAAGCTATTCCCATTTTGTTCCCACTGTTGAGTGTAGTGATCCCAAGGGTGATTTTGTGGTTCTCCATGTTGTTCCAAGAAAGCCGTATCGTAGCAGGGGTGTTATCAGTAGTGAATGAAAACTATTGGATTGATGGATTTCCTACTCATCCTCACATGCACAAATTCAATAGTAGCGAGGTGAGCGTAGCTTTGTGTACAGGGGTGTGCCTTGAATTGAGGGTAGCGAAACATCGTATCAATCCCCCTTGGTGGCCTCTACCCCTAGTATTTCACCCTTTTGCCTGCTTGATACTGCTGTTCTTGATCTCACTGCATACTATCATCATTCGGCTTCATGCTTTCATTTGGCCTTATGCCCTCATTTGGAAGTTCTTGCATTTTTCCACCTGTCTAGTGAGCCTGACTTGAATTTTATTTCTGCTAACCCACGGTCCCCCTATTTTCAATCTTGGACCAAAATCTATGTTCTCTGTATGATACCCCTGTAATAAGGGGAAAGGGAACTTTAAAATAGATACAGCTACTAGCTTATCACTCTGTACTTGAGGCACTGTATCTTAAAAATAATTTTGATTGGAAACATGAAATTCTCCTCACAAATATTTGGGATGTGTTCCAAATAAGCAATGAAGAGCATGCAAAGGATCTAAAATGTGTAACTTCAATCCAATAACTCAGAGTTGTTTAGAACTTCTTTCTGGTTAAGCTAAATTTCTTTTATGGTCAAGCTAGATTTGAACTTCAGAAGAAGAAAATGACTTCTCTTTACATTTTATGCGATTAATTCGTAGCAATATAGAGTTAACTATAACTTCTCTTCACAATCTATGTGATTAATTCACAACAATATGATTATCACTGAAAGATTAATGGTTAATAATAAATATAGTTAACTGATCTATTTTATTGTTATATTATCAATTTTTAATATAGGTAATGGGTCTTAATTTTGATTTTTTTTATCATTATTGTTATACCTTTCATTATTATTATTATTATTTAACATTTTTTATAATAGTAATCAAAATAGGAAAAATTGTCTTCAATAGTAATTGTAATTGCATTGATAGGCGCTCTACTACAGCTTAGCATAGAGGAGTTGCAACTTAGTATAAGGGAGTTGTGTAAGAGCAGTGGATGAAATTTTGTCAACAGTTTTAAATAAAAATAAAAAATTAAATGAAATATTGGCTTCATATCTTTTAATTGTGTCAGGCCCTACAAACCAATAAGAATTTGCAAACATTTATATGTCAGTTTAATTAAATAAAAAAAAAAGTAATATAGAACCTATTATGGAGAGATATTGTAGTGTTTGTAATAAATATATTAAAATTTATTTTATTATAAATTAAGATTGAATTAAAATAATGATTCTGTAACCATATTTAAATTTAATTAACAAGTACATAAAAATTTTAAAAATTAAAATATAACAATACTTTTAACCATAGATATTCACACCCATTTTATCATATATATTATAATCTTGTAAATAAGTTTTACTACAATACCATGGTTCGACAATACCACTTAAACATGAGACAAGTCAAAAACTCAAAAACAAAAGACCAGAGGAGAATGAACACTGAAACACGAGACAATAACAAAAACCCATGACTGTGTCACCTTTCATCCTTGCCCTGTGGACAGGGGCATTCTACAAAAAGAGAGGCATGGATGGCCTTCCTATTCATCAATGGGCTCTTGAGTAATTCGACACGAGCCCATATCAAGTGGTTCCTCTAACTGTGTCACATTCTGAGCATCAGTGCCCAGATCTACCATCATCGGCTCCCGCGCGCTGCTTCTTTGCTCATTTGTTTCCCCCTGAGGCATGTTCTCAGTAGCCAGCTGAAAGGATGAAGAGGGGTCCTGGATAGCCCTTGAATTTTCTGCTTGTGTCCTTAAATCAACAGCTAAACCTTCCTCCTGAAACACCACAGTAAAATAGGCTGTGATCCTGGGCCTATTGAGAGCACTATCAAAGGTGAAAATGGCAGAGCCTGTGGCAGGAATCGGACCGGGTCGAGAGTCAGAGGCTCGAGACCTTCCTCTTCTGCTGCGAGAATAAATCCCTCTTCTTGGAGGATGGTTCAAGTCGCTGGAGGATGAATCCGTTGGGGCTCTTCTCGAATGCCCTCTGCGACTGCCTACTCTAGGTCTCAATCGAGGCATCCTGCAAATGATAGTGGCCCAAATCCAGAGATTTTGCTATGGGGCGATAGCTTGGATGCGGCGATGCCTCCCAATTGAGCCTCCTCTGCCTAGAATGAACGTGTTCTTTGGGTTTGCTGAATCCCTACACTTATATATTAACCAAAACCAAACACAGATATTAGTTTCCAAGAGAAAAGAGCGGGAGGGCCGACTTGCAATACCTGAGCAATATTCAGGGAGGGGAGTGACCAGCCTCGCAGAGAGGACCAAGATAATTAGCACCTGGGTCCAATTCCTTGCCTTCTCTCTGAGTTTCTTATCATGCGCAGAGGAGTGCCGACAGAGCAGCAGCGCCAACGAATTTACCATCTCCCTCGTCCTTCCTCCGGTTTAAGGTTACAGGCCTTGTCTTGGGAGTTGCCTCCCATTACTGCTCCCTTGTTGGCTTGAGCCCTCCACTGCACGCTGATGCGTGTGAAACTTAATTCCCTCATTGTGAGCCTGGCGTTCCAGTCGAACCAGTGATATAACGTACCTTGAGTGACGGTCATGCAGGTGTGCCATGCGCTTTGTAGTATTTCCCTTCCACATATCCTATGCAGGTCGGGCAAGTGGTGATCCGCCCTGCCCATCCATTGTCTTATCATGTTAACTCCCAACGCTAACACCTGCATCTGGGGTAAAAAGTGTATTAATTAAAACATTGATTGAATAAAATTACATAAAAATAGAAAAAAAAAAGATGAACACTGTGGATTATCCGAATTCTATCTCTCAAAAAACCACTCCACAGAAACCTGCAATCCAAAATTGTTGCCCTGTACGGAGGGGATATATGGAAAGAGATACGAAATCTCGAAAGAACCAGGGTAAAAATACAGAGAAAGGAATCATCATTTTCCTCTCTCTGTATAACAAGTCCTGATGATGAGTCTTGCTCTAGACTCGAAACGTCGACAGAAAAAAGATGAACACTGTGGATTATCCGAATTCTATCTCTCAAAAACCACTCCACAGAAACCTGCAATCCAAAATTGTTGCCCTGTACGGAGGGGATATATGGAAAGAGATACGAAATCTCGAAAGAACCAGGGTAAAAATACAGAGAAAGGAATCATCATTTTCCTCTTCTCTGTATAACAAGTCCTGATGATGAGTCTTGCTCTAGACTCGAAACGTCGACAGAAAAAAGATGAACACTGTGGATTATCCGAATTCTATCTCTCAAAAACCACTCCACAGAAACCTGCAATCCAAAATTGTTGCCCTGTACGGAGGGGATATATGGAAAGAGATACGAAATCTCGAAAGAACCAGGGTAAAAATACAGAGAAAGGAATCATCATTTTCCTCTTCTCTGTATAACAAGTCCTGATGATGAGTCTTGCTCTAGACTCGAAACGTCGACAGAAAAAAGATGAACACTGTGGATTATCCGAATTCTATCTCTCAAAAACCACTCCACAGAAACCTGCAATCCAAAATTGTTGCCCTGTACGGAGGGGATATATGGAAAGAGATACGAAATCTCGAAAGAACCAGGGTAAAAATACAGAGAAAGGAATCATCATTTTCCTCTTCTCTGTATAACAAGTCCTGATGATGAGTCTTGCTCTAGACTCGAAACGTCGACAGAAAAAAGATGAACACTGTGGATTATCCGAATTCTATCTCTCAAAAACCACTCCACAGAAACCTGCAATCCAAAATTGTTGCCCTGTACGGAGGGGATATATGGAAAGAGATACGAAATCTCGAAAGAACCAGGGTAAAAATACAGAGAAAGGAATCATCATTTTCCTCTTCTCTGTATAACAAGTCCTGATGATGAGTCTTGCTCTAGACTCGAAACGTCGACAGAAAAAAGATGAACACTGTGGATTATCCGAATTCTATCTCTCAAAAACCACTCCACAGAAACCTGCAATCCAAAATAATAAAATTTAATTAAAATTATTAATAATTAATAATTAAATTAGCCTAGATACATCATAACTCTAGTTGTGTCAATTTCTGAGAGGGATCAAATCTCTTGAGGTAAAAAATTTGAAGAAAGGTTTTTTAGTGTAAAACTTGAGGAAACGTTTGCACCTCTAGAGGTTTGATCCCTCTCGACAGATAAATCCAGATTTAATGGATTTAAGTTGACAACTATTCAAAATAAGACATATATAAACATAAAATATAAAATGTAAGCTAATGTCAAATAATTTCACTTGACAAATATCGACCTTGGTATCTTAATTTATAAAAGAAAATTTAACAAAATAAATTATGAATTGGATAAGTATAAACTACAAAACGATGGTCTAAATGGTAAAAAATTAACATATTAAATATAAAGTACAAAGCTATAGCAACTAGATGCTTTAATGTTAAGGTTATTTTTTCCTTCCACCCATTTATATTAAGGGAGGTCATCTAGCTTAGAGTTTTTTAGTGAGTAATATTTAATTTAATAAAAATTTAAAAATTCATAATTTATTAATATTTTTAAAATCAACTAAGATTAATAAAAATAACTAATTTTAAAATTTCACCATAAAAATTAAAATAACAAATTTATTATAGAAATTATATATGTGGTTCATTAAAATATTTAATATAAAATATAATTATATATATATATATATATATATATATATATATATATATATATATATATATATATATATATATATATATATATATATTAACGATTTAATAAATGCAAATATCTATATAATAGAGAGACATTAAACACTTTAACAATAATTATTGAGTTGAGATGCTCATTATACAAGCCAATGTGAAGGCAATGTGTAGGTATGTTCATCCCTCTTAAAATAAAAATAAACTAGCAATTGCACCACATGTTGCAAAAGAAACGTAGTAAGGCAGTAGCGTAGGAAACTGTAGCATTAAGGATATGATTGACGTGTAAACAAGCTCACTGTATTGAAAATAAAAAAGAATAGAATTTCTACACTATAGGATCATACACAGATGGGTGAACAATTATGAGCAATAACATTAACAATAACGGCTTCGTCGCCGACTTATTTGGGCTTACTCCATAGATCAATGAACATCAATCATACCTATGAATTTTTGGGTATAAATAGTATATGCACTTGCATATGCAAGGTTAACATGAATATCATTATGCAAATGCAACTAGCTCTGTCATAACTTTGCAAATCAAGAATGGAAGTATATTTTCCATCCTAATAAAGGACCTTTGAAGCCTCTTTTGTTGTTTAAAGACCACGCAGACTATGATGCTATGCAGACTTATGGACAAATGTAACAATTAGTTTCGGAAGAGTAAGACCTCTCAATTGTGGTCTAGTTATACCCAAAGCCATTTAATTGATACCCCTTAAATTGCACACAATGATGAAGGGAAGACTTGAACATGCCAAAGCCTATGTTGTGGCATTTAATAATTCACATTAGATTGAACTTAATCCATATTACATTTCTATTGAGAAAGGAGGCAAAACAAACATAAAAATTAGGAATTTACAAGAGCTCCCTACAATGCACAACTGTAATTTGAATTAAAAATAACAAGGTAGACAGTGCATAATTTAAAGCAACAAAATGTACATTTACTTTATTCGCACTTTATAAAAATAAATGTTCACAATGTGAAATGCGTGTGCCTCGTCTATGGGATGAGTTAGTTCGATTGCCACCATAATCACAACCTATTTCCCCCATAATTAGAGAATATTATCAGATTTCAATCCCAAAAATAACACACAACATCTATAAATTAAAATGTTCAAAACTGCGCAAGCTATATGATTGAAAGGGGAAGTCAGTACCATCAATCCGGATGATAAAAACCACTAGTTCTACAAAGCTATACTACTACTCTAGGTTCCACAACCCTACCGACGATCACCTTTCTAGGTGGTAGGAAATTCCTCTTCATATGACTCAATATCCTCGTACTGCCATATATTCAAACTACCTTGCCTGGATTTTTGTTGGTGCTCTTCTAAATTATCAAGGGTAGATTGTCTTTCCTTGGTGTCAAACTTTTTCTTCCTTTCCGATTGCGCCAGACATTCTTGTAAGAAGAAAAAAAATGCAATCAATAATTGTTCAAGAAACACTCAAGGAAGCAGACAAATAGAATGTCATAAAATCATCTTGCCAAAGTTTGGAAACTCAACTCTGGATGACTCAACGTAACTCAGAAAAATACTAAAAACATATTATATTTCTCAAATCGAATATAATTTCTGTAAAGCACATAAAACAATTTTCCAATTACAACACATGGGTAACAACATTGAATACTTTCTTTCAATAAAATATCTAAAAAGTTTTATGAGAGTTCAATCAAAGGAAATTTCCTTTGAAAATATGGATTTCAAGATTGCCTCTAGGACGTAGAAGCAATTGTATTGTAAAAGAGGAAAGGGGTCAGAAATCACGGTATGATAGGGCTTGTGTAGTGGAAAAGGATCCTAACTCTGACTTAGAATAAAAATCAACAACATGTGGGAGCAACACTTATGAATGCCAAAATGGAAATCAACCATGAATTTTGTGAAAATTTGACAAAGTGGCTAGGGATTTTGATAACAAAAGTTGTAAGGCACAATAAATCCAATAGCCATGAGAATGTGTTCAAACATTTCCATCCCTTCCCTGTGAGAGAGAAATTAGATAATTGGCAAAAAAATTAAAAAGCCATAACAGAGGAAGAAGGTGTAGATCATAGTGAGAGGCCCTCATGGATATTTCCTAAAGAACCCTGAGACACAACGACACTCTCAAATATGTTTAGAGCTACCATTGACCCACAATTTCTAGTCATAGAACTTCTTGCAGGCATTGTAGGAGATCTATTTTGGAATAATGAATCACTCAAAGGAATTGGAATTTGCAAGAGAGATCTAAGAATTTTTCTGCTTCAAAGAGTCTATCAAGTGGAAACTGATATCCATGGAAGAAGATGCAACCCAGAGGTCCATAACAATGTAGAACCTCTTCTGGAAGGAGGGGGTAAAGTGACTGAAGGTTTTTAGTAGCAATGAGCCAGTCAAGAAGGGAGTTCCCCAATTATCTCCAAATAAACACCATAAATGAGAAGGTTTTGTAAATTATGTTCCAACGCAATTTTGAAAATATTATATTCATCATAAGGTTGCATATTCATATTACAAATCAAAATGAAAATGGAAAAATTACACGTAGATATGCGAATCATATGTTTATGCATTTCAGTTCACAAGGCTACTACAACTATTAATAGTGTTTTGTAATCTGAAAAATTTCGAAAATGAACTGACATGCCAAACAGAGCTTCTAGATTATGAAAAGCTATCCAAAATGTACTCGAGTTATTGAAGTTAAGGTAGTGGGGTAATCTTTCAATATTTTCTTTATGTGCCAACTTTGAATTTGTATAAACTTAATGATAAAATAATTGTTTGTGTAGAAATTGCAGGAACATTGTCAGACACAAGAAGTGGAGATTATCGTTGGATAACCTAGCCTTGAAAATTCCCCTGCACAAGAACCTCAAAATATGTATTACTAATCTTCTTCATCATCTTGTTCATGGTGTAGGAAAAAATAAAATGATGTATTTATCTTATTCAGAATTATCCAACTTGGTTTATGATGTTTTTGATTAATTATTTTTTACTAATTTCTTATGCCAAAGCTTTGGCATTCTGACTACTATATGGAACCAACGATACAAGAATTAGTAGCAAAAGAGAGTGTGGAACTTGATTTTTTCTTTCGGGTTAAAGATCTTGTCATAGGTAGAAGAGGTTATGGATCATTGAAGTTTTTGGGGGAAACAAATTTGGAATTGTTACTACTATATGGAACCAAAGATATAAGAATTAGTAGTGAAAGAGAGTGTAGACCTTTATAATATTCCTCTACCATCAAAATATGTTGACATGTTTACCTTAGGATATTTTACAAGACATAATGTTTCTCTGGAAGAACTTTACCCTGAAGGGTCTGGATATGTGTCAATATCCAGAAATAGATATGGTGAAGCCACCATAACTTATATCCTTGCTACAAAAATTGAAGCTCTTATGCCAAATCTCTTATGAAAAGCTATCCAAAGTGTACCCGAGTCATTGAAGTTAAGGGAGTGGGTGAATCTTTCATGGTTTTGTTTGCATGCCTCCATTGAATTTGTATCAATTTAATGATAAAATAATTGTTTGTGTAGAAATTGTAGGAACACTATTGGACACAGGAAATGGAGATTATCGATGGAAAACCTATCCTTGAAAATTCCTCTGCATAGGAACCTCAAAGTATGTATTACTAATCCGCTTGATCATCTTTTTCATGGTATAGGGAAAAATAAAAATATGTATTTATATTATTCAGAATTCTCCCCCTTGGTTTCTGATGTTTTTGACTATTTGTTTTTTACTAAGATCTTATGTCAAAGCTTTGGAATTAACACTAAAAGAGAGTGTGAAACCTGATTATTGTTGTCAGATTAAAGATTTTGTGGTAGGTAGAAGAGGTTATGGATAAGTGATTTTTTTTTGGGAAACAACTTTAGTATTCTAACTACTATATGGAACCAATCATATAAGAGTTAGAAGTGAAAGAGAGTGAAAACCTTTATAACAATCCTCTACCATCAAAATCCATTGATAAGTTTACCTCAGAATATTTTACAAGACATAATGTTTCTCTGGAAGAATTTTACCCTAAAGGGTTTGGATATGTGTCAATATCCAAAAATAGAAATGGTGAAGCTACTATAACTTATTGCATGCTACAAAAATTAAAGCTCTTATGCCAAAGCTTTGGCATTCTGACTACTATATGGAACCATCGATGGAAGAATTAACTGTGAAAGAGAGTGTGGAACTTGATTATTGTTTTCAGGTTAAATATTTTGCCGTAGGTAGAAGCGGTTACATATTAGAGAAGTTTTCAAATTCTCCTTGGGAACTCCTGCTCAGTTGCTGATCATGGACACATCCAATGAGTACCTGCAATATGCTCATGGGTTATAATAAAGATAAACACATTGAATGGTTGCACAAATCAAGATTTAGTTGACAGTTTAAAAAGTGGGGTCTAACGATGGAAGAACTTTAATCATCTAACATTGGATCCGACGGTGCAAAGGAGTGCAGAGTGGCAACTAGGGAAGTTATTCCTAGAGGGAATGCCTTACAACGTAATTAAAAATATCATAAGAGTTAACTAAACTATAACATTATTTAGAATAATAATAATAATAGATAAAAATATTAATATATAAGTTAAACATATATACATTTAAAAAAAACATGTAACAAGATTGTTAACTATGGAGGTTCACTTGGAATAATGATTACAATAGTATAAAAGTAAGATTAGTTTGTTGGTTGTTGAGTTTTGTTAAGACATTTTCTTAACAAGAAATTTCTTGGTTTAGAAATTATTGGATCTCATAATGCACTATTTACATGGCATGTTTCTGGGTTTTGAAATTGAATATACAATTAGATACACGAGTAATTTGTGCACCGTGTCTTGTCCTCTAATTTCTTATTTGGTATTAGAGCAGGTTCGGCCCTGACTCTCTTATGAGAGGAGCTGTGATCATGGAATTTTGAAAAATAATACTCCTTTTTACATAGATTAGATTATTGTTTGTGTGTGTCACAGTGTGAGTATTTTGTGTGAACCGTGATTCATTTGATTGCTCATGCATTGAGGATTGTTAAGGGTATGGTGCACAGATGCAAAAGAGGAGGTGCAAATCAAAGTTCTGCTTGTGGTATTGCGTGGGTTGAGAGCCTACATCTGCTAAAGACATCATCACACCGAGTGTTGCAGATTGCAACTTCATTGTTAGGTGTAGTGAACACAAGTCATAGCTATACTTATTGATAAATTCAGATCGATGTAGTGCTTGTTTCTCTTCAAAGACATCATTCATAAAAAGTATCTATGTTTGGGAGTGACAGTGGAGAACTTTGTTTCCCATATGGTTCCAAAAGAAAGTAAGAAGACGAGAGTAGTGCCATGTGTAATGGAGAATGAGAATGTTGCGAATGTTAGCATAGTCATTTCATTTCCTACTAGTTCAATTTCTAGGTTTAAGGAGGGAGTTACTGTAAGAGAGGTCTCAAAGAAGTTCACATTTGTTACTTGATGGTTTACCTATGAATATTTCTTGTGACAGAGCAGTGATGATGCAGTCAATGCTCACAAAGAAGCTTGTCCATAGGATGGTTCTTTGCTTGGATACTTTATTTTGGCAGTTACAATGAGCTATGTAATTTAGCATAATAAAGTATGCCAACATTGTTGATGATGCAAGTTCATCATTTTTTATAATAATAAAATTTACACTAAAATAAAATTAATAAAAAAAAACATATTTTCCATGATAATAAGATTTACAATAAAAATAAAAACTAATTTTTGATACAATAATAATTATAATGGAAATACAACATGAATCAACCTGAAATTTTGAGAAATTTATTTTCTTTTAATGACTTAATATGAAAATTAAAATGAATTTATTCTATTAAAATGGACACACACACACACACACATATATTTGAAAAGTACAAATTTTCATGACTTTCATATGTAATTTTTTCTAAAGATTTATTTACCTATATTTTCCCTATTTAATCTTTAAATATTGACCATTTTAAAATTTACACTTCAAGATTGTTATCTCATTTTTCAAACCATGAATTTGATAGGTGACTTAAATTTCCCCAACACACACACACATATGAACTTATTGTAATGAAAACATTTTAACTTGGTCAAATAAAATAATAAAAATAAAAAATAACCTTATAAAAATAAAATATAAATGACCCATGGTATTCATGTGGAATATAACTTATCTAAAGGAGGAAATTAAATAAGCCTAGATCCATACTAAATCTAGATCTACCAAGCTCCAAGAGGGAACAAATCTCTTGAGATGCAAACCTATTTTAGAGTGAAAAGAACTTTGATCCCTCTCTCTGTAGGAGTTAAGATGAATCTAAGTTGGTTACTTTTCAAAATACATTATAAATTATGGTAAACCAAGCTACTTGAAAACTTTTCAAGGAATTAATAAAACTTTTGAAATTATGTAAATAGTGATTATACATAATTGTACCAAACTATTTGTTAGTTTGACATTAAGAATGAACATGGTTAATAATTTTAAAATAATATAAAACATATACATCAATAACATTATATTTAAACGTTGGATAAAAATAAATATAAAATGTGAATTTAAAAACAAAATGGTCATTAAAATAAACTTATTTGATGAATAAAATTTATAACCTAATCAAAATAACTTTAAAAGGAAAAAAAATATGGAAAAACCATCATAAATCCATTAAACAATATACTATCATAAATCAATTCACAAATATATATAGTTTCTCTCCATTTTCATTTATCTTCTCCGGAGGCTTATTATAAAAATCTATATAAATTCTCTTTATTTCTCCTTAGGTGTCTAATAAAGCACTACCAAGATCAATAAAATGAATAGTCTTAATCAATATTGTCCATCAACTTGCTTAAGCAAAGCGAATTTTGTTCAAAGCTTTTTTTCCCACATTAACTAACTTTTATTTTCATCTAGAAAAAATCTATTTATCTTTAATTTTTCAAAGATCCTTCCCAACGCTGAACATTTTTAAAAATTCAAATTTAAATGTTCTAACACTAGTTTTTACAAAGGGTTAACTTTTTATTATCCTTTTTTTTCCACGTTGAACAGTTTAAAAAGAAAACAGACAAAACGTATTTGACGAATCAAATTTATAACCTAATCGAAATAACCCTAATTAAGCAAAAAATGTGGAAAAAACCATCATAAATCCATTCACAAATATACATAGTTTCTCTTCATTTCTATTTTACAGAGGTGTATTATAAAAATCTATGTAACTTCTCTTTATTTCTTTATTTCTCCTTATATGTATAATAAAATAGTACCAGGCTCAATAAAGTGAACAATGTTAAGGAATATTTTCCATCAACTTGCTTATGCAAAGTGACTTTTTGGAGGGGACGATGGCTAGGGTTTGGAGGCGAGGGTTTCGGGCGGAACCGCGTTCAGGTCACGGGTAGGAAGACTGCAGTCAGGTTCCGTGCACAGGTGCAGGCGCTGGAAAGCTTATCCCGGTTGACTGGCAGCTGGAGGTTGGCGTCGTTTGGCTTAAGCGCTTAGTTAGGAGATAATATCATCGCTGAAGCTGCAGAACTTCCTTTTTTCCGTTTTCAAGAGATTAGGGTAAGGGCGCTTGACATCTTGACTGTTTGCTGTCGCTTTTCTCGGAACGGCTCCCCTAACCATGGTTAACCCTAACGAATTGGTGGATCTGGACCCGGAATTGGAAGATATTCTCTCAATGTGGGGAAAGGAACCCACAGTCCAAAACGTGGAGCAGTATTTTGGAGCATACGAGTTGTCGAGGCTGGAGTCTTTTTCACAGGAGGTAAAACCATCCCTTCAGCATCAAAGCAAGGATTCAGGCAGAGAAGCCACTAGACTTCGAAACCAGGCTTCTTACAAGCAGGTGGACAGGGAGACTGCGGCGGATGGGTCGACAGTAGGCGCTCTTTTTTCTGATATCAAGGGTAAATCAGTGTCAAGCCGGAATTTTCCTTCAAAGGGCTTTGAAGACATTGCAAATTTGGGGCTCTCTTCAGGTTTCGGCATAACAAGGGTTTCTGGAGGGTTTCCTCCGCTTTCTAGGGTTTCTCTGCCAAGAGAATCCCCTTTTCCAAAAGAAAGCTTAGCAGGAGGTTTTGTAGGTCAATCTGACAGCCTAGTGGGAGAGCGGGGAGGTCTCGATGGTGCGTCAGCTGGTCATCATTTTTCAGGGAACCCCGCTCCCGTTTTCTCTGCTCATGTTCAGACACAGCCGGAGGTAGAATTCCCTGCGGATACGACTCAGGAGGAACCAGAATGGATCGATGGTCTCGGGGAAACTAGGGCCTCTGCGGAAGAGTTAAGGAAAAAAGGGGAGAAAAGAAAACCCCAAAGGCCGATTGGATCTCAGGAGCTAGAAGGGAACTTAGTCCTAGGTATGGAGGTCTCTATAGAAGAAACCCTAGAAGTAGCAGAATGCACCCTAGTCGGAAGGGCGAGAGGTAAGAAACTTTCGTCGGAATTTCTTCAAGCTTGGGGAGAACAACGTTTCGTCTCTGACAGACCTCTTCGGTTCGAGGCTCAATGCTTAGCTAAAGGGTGGTTCATGTTCCGGTTCAAGGATAAGGAGGCGGCAGAGTGGGTGCTTGAACGAAACTAGATTATAGGGAACATACCGGTTCTGCTGAAAAAATGGAGTCCCCTTTTTTATGCTATCAAAGAGAAAACTGATGTGTTTCCGGTATGGGTGAGGGCCCCGGGTCTCCCCTCGTTTCTATGGACAGAAGATGTGTTTAAAACCATCGGAAACAGATTGGGATCCTTCTTGGAAGCACATATGTCATTTCTGGAGACAAAGAATAGAGCGATGGCCCGCATTCTGTTGAGCCTAAATCCGAGCAGAGGTCTTGCCCAAAAAATCAATTTGCAATACAAATATTATGTGTTCGAACATATCTTGGATTACAAGCACTTGCCCTTTAGGTGCCACCGCTGTCATGAGTATGGGTACCTTGCTAAGGATTGCCCACTATTCAGGAGGAGGAGACATTTTCGGAGGACATCAGTATTCAGAGAACCAGTTTTCAATAACTCTCAAGCTCCTCAGGAGAAAGAAGGTATGGCGAAGCAGACAACAGAAGAAATGGAGATTGAGGGGACTCTGAAAGAGCCAGCGCCTGAAGACCCCCATATCCAAGAGGCGACACAGATCCCTGAAACGCATCCGGCGGAAGCAGAGGAGGAGAATGCTAAGGTCGCATCCGCGGAACAAAATCCTCTCAACGATCCTGAAAAGGGTATGTGCTCAGGTCGCCCTCTTTCTTCTCTTCAAATTCCTGAGCATGATTCAATTTCTATGCATATTTCGCCTTCAATCAAACCCTCTCATAACATAGGCACAAACGAGATCATGGAACCTGCAAAGAACTCTCCTGATATAGACTCTATTTCGGCTGCCATGCCGTCTCTTGATTTGAATTGTGAAGATATGTGGCCCCCTCTTGCTCCCCCGGTTCCTCACACCCCGTGCCCCTATAACCTTAGATCTATGGGAGGAAAGTCTGGGTTTCCCGATGTAGTTGGAGGCTTAGGACAGTCGACCTCTCAGGTTTCTGCCAAAAACAAGAGAGGTAGAAAATCGGACCTTTCTAAGGCAAAATTAAAAGCCAAGTTGGACGTAGCGGATGGAAAACAACACTCTATCCCTAGGGTTCTTAGAGCAGTGCAGACCCCTGATTTTGTTATCAAATGATTATGTCCTCCTGGAACTGTAGAGGTTTGGCTAGTAAACCTAAAAAATTGGCCCTGAGAGATTGGATCCTCAATTCAAAAGCTGACATTCTTTTTCTTCAAGAAACTTTGGGGAAAGCAACCGAGGTAGAATCAATGCTAAAGGCTCTCCTGCCAGGATGGAAATTTTCCGCAATAGATTCATCAGGCCATTCGGGGGGTCTTGCAATTGGGTTTAAAGAAGGTCGAATTAAGGTCATCAATCAATGGGGGACGAAGCAAGTTATGTGCATGGAGGTTATTTCTCCTGATTTTTCCCATCCCCTTTCAATTGTAAACATTTATGGCCCTTGTCAAGGAAGGGAGATATTCTGGGTCGATTTGATGGAAAAATCTTTGATGAAGTCTTCTCTGTTGATTGTGGGGGGTGATCTAAACTTCTCTGTAGGAAGAGCAGAGGCATGGGGTCCATCAGCCAGGGAAGACCCTCTGTCGGATTTCTTCCTCAATCTACTCTTGGATAACAACCTCATAGATCCCTCCCCGATCAAACTCAAGCCAACCTGGAGGAACAGAAGAGCAGGGGAGGATCAGATCGCCAAAAGATTAGATCGTTTTCTTCTATCTGAGGACCTAATCTCAAAAGCTCCTATTCTCAGGCAGTGGGTTGAGGAGGTAGGCAACTCAGATCACTTCCCTATTTTTTTGGATCTCTCTTTCCCTCCCCCAAAGCCTCCTGCCCCCTTTAAATTCAATTCTTCATGGCTTCAAGATCCATCTTTCAATAAACTTTTTAAGGAAACGTGGATCCATCCGGACAGAAATGCAAGAGAGGACAAAAGCTTCCTGTTCATGGAGAATCTCAAAAGATTGAAGAAAGCGACAATATCCTGGGCAAAGGACAGGAAGTTGAAACAGAATGAAGAGCTGTTTAGAATCAGGGAGGAGTTGAAGAATTTGGAGAGCATTGAGGAAGATGGATATATCTCGCAGGCTTCAAAGGACAGAATCCTTCATCTGGAGAAGCTTCAAAACCAAATCCTCTTGGACAAGGAAGAAGAATGGAGGCTTAAGAGTAGGGCAATATGGTTAAAATCAGGAGATGAAAATACTAGTTTTTTTCACAACTATGCAAAAGGAAGAAAATCTGTAAATACCATTTGGAGCCTTAAAGATGAAGAAGGAAGGGAGGCTAGTTCTTTTTTAGATCTCTCTGGTTTAGGACAGAGACATTTCCAGAAAATTTTCTCAGATCTGGGAGAGGCCACCATAGCAGAAGTCATTAGAACAGCTCAATGCTTCCCAAGATTCGTTGAGGAGGAAGAAGCAGAAGAGCTATCAATCCCTGTTTCCAAGGAGGAGGTTGAAGCAGCTATGAAACATATGGACAAAGACAAAAGTCCAAGACCTGATGGCTGGACTATTGAACTCTTCCTCTCCTTCTTTGACCTAATAGGCTCTGAAATCACTGATGTAGTAGAAGAATCTAGACAGAAAGGAGAAGTCTACAGGCCTTTTAATTCAACATTTATTGCTCTCATACCAAAGAAGGATGACCCAGAGAACTTTGAAGACTTCAGGCCGATCTCCTTGTGTAATTGTATTTATAAAATCATTGCTAAGGTGATAGCTATCAGAATTGTTCCTATCCTGTCAAGAAACATCTCAATGGAACAATTTGGTTTTTTGGATGGAAGACAAATTCATGAAGCCATTGGAGTAGCCCAGGAGGTAATTCACAGTGTCAGACAAAAGAAAAAGAAGGGTGCGGTTCTTAAAATAGATCTCTCCAAAGCATATGACCGAATCAACTGGCTCTATCTCCGGATGTTGCTAACTCATTTGGGCTTCAACTATTCTTTCATCAGCTGGATAATGGGCTGTATCACAAATGTCAGTTTTGTTGTTCTGATCAATGGAGCAGCCTCCCCTTTTTCAAAAGCCAAAGAGGCCTTAGGAAAGGCTGTCCTTTATCTCCTCTCCTGTTTCTTCTAGTGGCAGAAGGGCTAAGCAGATTGATTCACAAAGCTAGAAGAGAGGAGAAGGTAAAAGGTATAGAGGTAGCAATTAATCTTTTCATCACTCATCTGCTTTTTGTTGATGACATTTTGATTTTCACTAATGGATCATATAATGAACTTAAGGAGTTAAAATGCATTTTCGATCTATTTCTGAAAGCTACTGGAATGCAGATAAACTCTAGGAAATCTCAAGTTTGTGTGGCAGATTTTGACAGAAGAGAAAGATCCATGATGGCTAATCTTTTTCCCTTCCACCATCAACCACTGGACTCCCCCTTCAAATATCTGGGGTTTTGGCTAAAGCCGGCAGCTTATAAGAAAGAGGATTGGAACTGGCTCATAGCAAAGCTAGAAGCCATAATTTCTCATTGGAGTTTCAAGTGGCTCTCCAGAGCTGGCAGATTGACCCTCATCAAATCTGTATTGTTAGCCATTCCAGTATACTGGGCAGCTTTAACCTGGGTCCCCAAAGGAGTGATGGAGAAAATCAGAAGGATTTGCTGCAGATTTCTATGGGCAGGATCAAAAGAATCTTCCGTTCTTCCCTGGGTGGCATGGGATAAGTTGGCTAGACCAAAAGAATGGGGAGGATGGGGAATAAAAAGGCTCCCTGAGTTCAGTCTTTCCCTGGCAGCTAAATCAGGCTGGAGATTAATCTCGATGGAGAATCTTTGGACAAGGGTGGTTAAAAGGAAGTATATAGATCCAGTTCCTTTGGAAGATTGGATTCGGAGCCAGGAAAAGAAAAAGAAGAATATCTCAGTCATTTGGAAGGCCATGGTGGAGGCTTTCTCTGTGATTGAACAAGGTTTGGCATGGAAAGTGGGAGATGGAAGACATATTAGAATTGGCAGGGACCCCTGGGTAGGTTGTAATGAAGCTTTTGCCTTGTCACCTGGCTTTCTCAGACATCTTGATAGTAAAGGAATTTTTACTCTAAATCAGGTGGAGAAAGTAGGCCACTCTACCATATGGGGTCAGGCTTGGAAAAATGATGAAGAATTAGGAATAAACATCAGATGGAAGAACGAATGGGTTTCTTTCATCCAAGAACTGCATCGTTCAAATGTCAGGCTTAAAAACGAACCTGATCTGCTGATTTGGGCGCAGGGGAAAACAGGTGAATGCTCCCCAAAAGATGGATATACCTTCTTAATGAAAAAGAAAGGTTGGGGAATACCAAATTGGTGGTCGAAAAACATATGGAAGTTAAAATGCCCAGCTAAGGCCAGGATTTTCCTATGGTGCATGCTAAAAAGAAAAGTCCCAACGTGGGACATTTTACAAGCCAGATACTTAGTTGGGCCAGGGAGGTGCCCCTTATGCAAATTAGAAGAGGAATCAATAAGCCATCTCTTTACATCTTGTGCAGTCTCTCTAAAAATATGGGAGGAGTTAACCCGCTTGCTCAACGTAAAGGTACAGTGGGGATTAGATCCTTTGGAAGAAGCTTGGAGGAAATGGTGGCAGAACTATCCGGAGGGAAACATGAGAAATCTGCCTCTTATATTCTTTTGGGGTGTATGGTTAGCGAGAAACAAAAGTTTGTTTCAAGACAAGGACACTCCCACATCCGCCACAACCATTAATTGTGCTGCCATTTACTCTGCCATCCCGATCCCTGAAGCTAAAAATACTCAAAATCATCAAACGCATATTACTATCCTGGAGGGCATTCCTTGGGCCTATTTTGACGGAGCATCCCAGAATAACAAGGCTGGAGCAGGACTGAGCATTCACTTGAATCATGATCACTCTTTAAAAGCATCTGTAGGGCTAGGACCTGGTACAAATAATTATGCTGAGCTGTCTACCTTGCGCCTTCTCCTTTGCTGGTTACTTCAAAGAAACATCTTCACGATTCAAATCTTCGGAGACTCTCTGAATGTCATAAAATGGGTTAATGGGAATGCATCATGTCAAAACCAGATTCTGAAGACACTTTTGGAAGAAATCATGTTTTTAAAGTCATCTTATAACAATTTTACCATCTGCCACATTTACAGGGACAAAAACGAGGAAGCAGACCAGCTTTCTAAGGCTGGTTTACAGCAAGATATGGGCAGTTGGTCAATAATAGAAATCAGTCAGGGGCAGTCATCCACTTCACAACATCCCCCTTTTGCTCCTCCACAAGTGAACGCGGCTCGTCTTTTCTTTTTGTCTGCAGTTTCATGGGCACAATGATTTTCTGTTACAACTTTCTCTATATATTTCTAAATTTTCTCTTGAGCACTTCAAACAGAAAACTCAAAAACTTTTTGTACATTTTCAGCTGTCTCAAAGGTTTATTTACAGTCTTGTAAGGGGTTGTTTTCCTTCTCTGAAGGAGACCCCAGAGTATGCATAGTATAATTTGTACTTAAGCCTCCTGAAGGGAGGAAGTCTAGACAGTTTTATTTTCAGCAGTATCAGGACATATCTTATCATCCACAATCAGTCAAAAAAGCACTGAGATTTTTGTTTGTCTTACTTACAAGAAGATCAAAACAGCAATCATGTGAGCCATCAGGTCTGCTCAAAGTTCTAATAGAATGTAACTTTTTATATGCTTAATAAAAAGTTTCGCTTTTTTCTTCGGAAAAAAAAAAAAAGCAAAGTGACTTTTATTCGAACCTTTCTTTCCTACATTAACAAATGCAAAACCCAATGAACAAACAATATATAATTGAAGTTTTCAAATTTTCCTGGGTGCTCCTGTGTAGGATTCTATTGTTGATGCTGGTCATGGACATGATCAAGGAGTGCCTACAATATTTTTATGGGTTATAATAAAGATCAACAACTTAAAGGGTTGTAAAAATAAAGATTTAGCTGACAATTTAAAGAAATGAAATCTAATGGTGGAAGAACTTTTAATCGTCTAACATTGTATCTAACGATGCAAAACAGTGCAGAGTGGCAACTAGGTGAGTTCTTTCGAGAGGGAATGCTTTATGATGTAAACATTCTCTAAAAGCAGTGACGTGGAAGTATATTCGTCACTCTTAAAAAAAAAAAATATATTCTCTAAATAGAAAAACAATTTTGGTTATAATAAAAAATATATATATATCTTATCCATATTTAATTAGTTGCCCATATGACCTAATATTATCTCATGTAAAGTAAGATATGTGAGTAAGATATTTAAACCTTATACTTTTCAAAGATATTTTAACACGTAATATCAACTTCATATATATCTATATATAGGAAAAAAATGTTAAAAGAAAATATTTTGATGTTATATAGAATAAAATATCCAGTGTGAGTTATGAGTAAATTATTTTAATATGAATTAATATTAACATATATTTAAAATATATTAATAATAAAAAAACCAGATTAATGTGCATTGATAAAATGGCTCAATACACATGTTATGTAATCTCTACAACATTCAAAAATACAATAATTTTAAACAATTAAAAATTACACATTCTTTTTGCACTCTAAAATAAGTTGGCACCTAAAGTAATTTGATCCCTCTCTGCTCATGTTATATAAGTGCTTAAGATGGATCTGTGCTAGTAGTAAATAATATATATCAAAATGTCCATCACAATTTATAAGCAAAATTCAAAAATTATAAATAAATAAATCAAGAAGTAAACACTATAATTTATAAATGAATTAATAATTAAAGGTTATGAGATTTTTTTAATGAAGTTCGTGAATTACATTCACGTAATCTTATTAATAGATGAAATTACAATCTTGCTAGAAATTGTATCTGAAAAGTCATTTCGTCTATTAGTTAAACTATGTTGAAATTTGAATTAAGCTTAAGATAATAACTAGCAATTGCACCACATGTTGCAAAGGAAATGTCGTAATGTAGTAGCATATGAAAGAGTAGCATAGAAGATAGAAGTAAAATTTTTATGCAAATTTGTTTCTTTACTTGCATTTGTGTGACAAAAACTTTTAAATTTAAACTTTGCAAAATTGAGCTACAACAATTAATAAGGACGGTAGTTTGAGGAATCTCATCAATATCTGTTTTTTCAAAAATATTCTCATTGATAATGTGTGCTTCTTCAGAATGTCTCTAGTATGTACCTGCCAACTGAAAAAACCAATATTGGTGTGTGTTATGTTATGGTAAAGGGTCACATTGTTGCCATGTTGCCACCAATAGGTAAATTGAAGGGAAAATGGAAGTGAATCATGAAACGTTCACATTAAAAGCATTATAATATTTAATTACATAAAAACATTTTATTATATCTTTACATTACTTAATTTCATTACATAATAAAAAAAGAATAAAACATGAAAAGACAAAAATTGCACACACCATCTTCATCCTCTACATCCACATCGTGGCTTTCATTGTGACAATTGCATTTCACCTTTGTTGTTTCTACTCAAATTATTCTATAAACCAGTAATTCCTTTTTGTAAGATGAATCCAACAACCTTGTAGGTTTAGTATAATGGATCTTGGCATAGAGGAGACAATCTTTCTACAAGACTTCATAAAACAAATTTTATACACGTGAATTTGAGGGAGAGGTAGAAATATTGATTACAATTCACTTGGATTAAGTTCTACAAATTCCTCCTAGGCTTTATTCTTGTTTGAAAAAATGAAAATGATCTAATGTTTAACATGTTGGTATGTTTAACTTTCCAGAAAACATTCAACAGATTAGCAAGATATTGATTTCAAGTTGCCTGAGATTAATGCTCAAAGGTAACTCCATGAATATTATGATCAAATCCTCTCAATGGTTTGGGAGGTCCACATTGGTTTCTTATAAATTTTTTACTCATAGCATGATGTATGGCACTCAAAATTACCCCCAAAGGATCTAACAAGATCACTTGAAAGAAGGCAGTGAATAGCAAAAGTCCATCCACCTACTTCTGTGTGTGACAAATAGAGGACAAGCTCTACCAACATGGGCATAATTGGATTATCCATCAAGGCTTCAACACCCTCAACAAACTACATCCACCAACAGGAAAAAGTGGAAGAAACATGTATCCTTTTCAGTTTTTTAGGTCCACCTCTCGTCATGCAAGCAAAAAAAAATGCAAGGTGTATAGAACATGTTAAAAAAATGAAATTGAGCACTTAATTTCAACTCTGACATGTGAATTAATTGGCACTAAAGTGAAGACCAACGCTGGACAATAAAGGGAGAGAGCTTCCAACGCTTAGGAAAACATGATTTGGGCATGCGACCAAGTATTAGAAATGATGGTTTTAGGAAATTGTCCTAGGGCAATGGTTATCATGCTAATAACTCACCCTCCAACCAGATTACTCGACTTTGGGAGCTCCACATTGGTTTCCTATAATTGTTTTTGCTCATAGCATGATGTATGGCATTCAAAATTACCCCCAAACGCTCTAACAAGGCAACATGAAATAAGACAATGAATAACAAAAGTTCGTCCGCCTACTTTTGTGTGCGACAAATAGAGGACAAGCTCTACTACTATGGGCATAAGTGGATTAGCCATCAAGGCTTCAACACCCTCATCAGACTACATCCACCAATATAAAAAACTGGAAGAAAGTCTGCGAGTAATAGTCGTCATTAAGCATAAATAATATATCAATAATCAAGTTAAAAAGATTTTTTTTGTTCTGCATTAGTTTATCATTTTGAGGGTGTTTGAAAAATTCTCTTTTAGAGCCTAGATAGCTTATAGTTTTAAAGATTTTTCAAAATTCATGCTTGTATTATTTTATGTAATTCATAGAAAGAAAATTAAAGCATGGAACATGATGCAAATGTTCATTATAATATACCCATTTCATCATATATCAAATTCCTTCATCTGCTTGTGTCTTTGATACTTCGGCCTCTGTTACAATTGACATCCGAGGTATTAACTTTTTAAAAGGTGCCAGTTGGATGATATTAGGTTGGCTCAACCCAAAGACAACATAAACCAACATAGGTATTTTGCATCCAATATATGGTAGATATATTCTGACTATTGAACAAGTACTATTGTGTATGGTTATTAAGGTGAAAAGAAGTCACAAATTCTTAAATTTGTGGCAATCATAAATTCCAAAGAAAGGGGCACCTCTCGACAAGGTGAAATGGCTCTCTGTTTTATGATTAACAACAAAAAGTAACAAAACTATTCTATGAGACGTAAATTATTTTAAGAACAACCAAACATAGAGATATGTATGTTAGACAAAATTTACCTTAGATGTAAGCTCATCTAAATTTGGATATGCATCAATTTCCAATTTCGTGGTGCCCACATCTAGGAAACTGCAGATAACCTCTAAAGCCATGTAAGGGCTTGAAACTCAAAGGGTGACTTTGAATTGCAACATGAGAAGTATATGAGAGTTTGGAATAAAAAATAAAATATGCAATGATAAAGCAACAAGTATCGCTAACGTCACTTCTCAAAAAATTAAAGAAAAAAAAACAAAGTTGTCCAGTCCCAATATCCACATAATGTTCACGATGCTTAAAAGCATGGGATAACTAAAGGGAATTGACAAAATCCAGTGTGTACTACGTTGCGCATACTTGATGAAAAGAATAAAAGATGAAGAGAAAAAAATTCACCCACTGTCTTCATCCCCGGCACCTACATCATGGATTTCATTGTGACAATAAGATGTACAAGATTCAAGGTGCCAAAAGGGTATGGTTGTGATGTTACCATGTGAAGAAAAAGTGGTTCAATTTCTTATCTTTCATATTAAAACAAAGTTATCTATTCCTAGTATCCATGTAATGTCCATGACACTTAAAAGCATGGGATAGCTGAAGGGAATTGACAACATCTAGTGGGCACTATGTTGCACATACTTGCTGAAAAGAATAAAATATTAAGAGACAAAAAAATGCACACACCATCTTCATCCTCTGCATCCCTATCATGGTTTTCGTTGTGACAATAAAGTGTACAGGTTTCAATGTTCCAAAATAAGGGTATGGTTGTGATGTTACCCTATATGGCAGTAGAGGCTCTACCTATGACAAATGAGTACATCCAAAGCTAATCTGCAAGAGCCCCCTGCTTTACCTTTAAACCAAGTAAAGACTTATATAGGCAAAGGAATTTTCATTTTGAAGAGGATATCAAATGGATGGTAATTAGGTGAATTTTGTTTTCTTATTCAGAGAAATGTTACTTATCTTAAATTTCATGTAATTCCTATTTTATGATCTATATTTATTTTGGAAGTTTTAGAAGTTTAAAAAAACTATCAGAGATAACTGGTTCTTCCATTGAATTGCCAATTGTTGTATTGTTCAACAACACCCCCCCCCCACCTCCCCCCACCATTTATTGATTTAATAGTTAATATTCTATTGATAAATGGGGACCCTTTATAAAAAAATCCTCCCAAAACTTAGCACTTAAGCGCTTTCTTTTTGAATCCTTAGGAATAAATTTCTAAATAATATAAGGTATCAAGCCAAATCCCTTTATGACTAGCAATTCTCGCTTTATCGTATATCGCCAGATCATGTGCATCAAAAGGTAAATTAACAACTCGAATTTGTGAATTGTGATAAGAGGGGATCACCGTAATAAACTTATGGTGTCATTAAAACTTTCCATTTAAAATTAAGGCTTAAAGTATTTCTTGTAGAACAAAGTAGCTATCGCAATCGCATATCGACATTCACAAAGAGTACAACAAACAAACCTTTGGAATATGTGAATTACGATATTGCGACATAACAAGACGAACACTCATCACATCGTAGCACTTACACAAAAGGAAGTCTTGTGAACTACAAAAATTTGCGAAATGCAATATGACCCGAACCTGACGGAAGTATGCGATAAATGTTATAAAATTTGGTTAAGTCTGGTTCATAGTAAAACATCCCTTTATGCAATAAATATTCATTCAAGCAAAATCCGCTTTAAACGATAAAAGGTACTTAGCTCACATCACATCTCGCAAAATTATATACAACTTTGAAATAACACATAATCGAAAATGCGATACTACGATAATCTTTATCGCAATCGCATAATCGACATTTCGCACTTTTAACTCATCAACTTAAAGTTTTTCCATTACACGTTTGCGATGCTATGACTTAAATGGTTATTAAAAGCCATGATCAAAGATCTTAGTGCATATTTAATGAGTTTTAATGGAATTTCTCTTTAAAATCACTCGACGTGATTTGATATCTTTCATCTGCATTTTCGAATTAAAGCTTCTTCCTTGTCACCTTTCGGAATTAATTATATCATTAAATTTTCACTATCATTTTCGCTTTATTTTATTTGATAATCTCCATTGCTCCATTTCAGGGAACCTCCAATGAAAACAATGTTGGAAAAGATGGTGAAGAAGGGAAAATCTACCGCATCTGAGAAATCAGATATGATACCACTTTTCTCCGATACCACCTGCAACAAAGACGGAGAAACCACATCATGGGAAGCTATGTATAACATACTCAAAGAAGAGAAACCAAGGCCACTAGTAACAAAGGCAATAGATGATGCCCAAGAATCATCTGATGCTTCTTACTTTGAAGTAGCATGTTCATTTTTACATAAAATAGCAACAAGACCTAAGATTTTTCCATACACATATATGCTAAAATGGGTGATTGATGATGTAGATGTCTTAGATAGAACTTTCAAGAATCGAGCACATGAGGTCATGGGGTCTTTCACACCAAACAATCTGCGCCAAATGTACCAGCTATTAGAGCGTCAAAAGCTCTATAACAACTATTTCCTTGAGCATTTCACCAAAGAGAATGATGAGACGTTGGACATTACACAGACCTGGAGGTCAAGCGGAGGCAAATTCAAATGGGACAAATCCAGTATGTACCCGATTGCATCCCTCTCTGCCCCATATAATTTCACAGCTATGATGATGTGTAGATTATATAGTAAAGATGATAGTACCAAATTTTCTATAGAATGGCTTCCATTAATTGATGCAGTGATTAACGCAACAATAATGAACTGGAGTCAGATTTTATCAGACAATTTAGCAATGGTTATTAGGGAATATAAACAAAATAGAAGTGTTTCCTCAAGAATTTTTCCTCCTTTTTATATGAGTTCTTATTTTATAGACGCCATTTGTTTTTGTTTTCAATTTCCAAACATGGGTTAGAAGTGGATTGTACAGAACCCTCTCCCCATCCATGTATACCATAAAATCTTGTGGGAGTCCCAATTCCATCCCCATTTTTACAAAAGCTTCCAAGGTATTATGCTCCCTATTCATAAAACAAATTTTTCATAGAACGGCCCTTAGGTTTTCTGAAGAATCCAAGCTAAACATCTTGCCAGTTGCGAGATGGTTTAGTGAAGAAACGTTCACTTATATCATAGTTTTTGGGAGCATTGTTTCTCCACGTGTCCTCTCGTATTATGTTCCAAAAAAGCTATTGGCCAGAGAGATAGCCTACCAGACAACAAGGGAGGATGGTTTAACCAAAGGCCTGAAGGAAAAAAAGAAAGCCATTTGACCAGCCTTCCCATTACAATGTGGCACTTTCACACTACATGGCTATGGGCACGTAGTAAAAGAAGCATATATTATTATGTCTCTGAAATTGGCCACAGTTCGAGGGAGACAGTATGACCCGAATCAAGTTGTTAAGGACTTTACCACTATGGTTAAAGTCAAACAGTTTACTCATGAAGAGGATTCCTTTGATGACCTCTTTCAAGAAGCTGAAACATTTGCACAAGTCCTACATTCAACATCATTATAGTTAATTCCAGATGATATTAATGCTTTTCATGTTTATAGGAACAAATGATTATTGAAGGTCCCATTAGGCCTATTAAAAATTGAACCAATAAGAGAACTGACTCCTAGCGTAAGCCTGGATGGAAGTTCAAAGGAAAATTCTGATGAAGAAACGTAAGAGAAGTCGACTCATGAGTTAGAACAGTCAAAACAACAATCTCAGAAAGGAAAAGGGATCCCTAATAAAGATTCTGAGAAAGATATAGGAGGAAATACTGAGGAAACGACCGAACAGGCCTCAAACAAGAAGCAGACAGAGGTGGTTTCCACTTCAGCTCAATCAAGGAAGGTTCCAGTCATTGACCTTGACAAGGAATGGGAGAAAATCAATAAGAAGCTCCAAAAAGGTAGAAATCTTGAGGAAACATCTGAATTGAAAACCCCCAAACAGACTCAGCATAAAGAAAATCCAGAGACAACAGAGCAAGGGGTTACAGACACTCAATATATTGAGGTTATTCCTAGTTTTCCTACTTCCGAAATTTTCTTGAAAATTGAAGAGATACCTCCATTAGATATATTCTAAAATCCTACTCATAAGGCTATAGTCAAAAGATAATGAAAGAAGAGGAATTTAGACACCACTTCTGTTGCAAATCTACACAATGAATCCATGGATGTTGTGTGGAAGGATACTCTTGTTGACCCATCCAAAAATATTACAAAGTTGTCATAGTTTGCAGGAGCTTATGCCACAACAACCATTGATAAAGAAATGGAAGTCTGACCACTACTAAAAGAAGAAGAACAAAAAATTCTTCTGCTTGAACGACAATTAGAACAAGAAAAAACTAATCAACAAGCAGAACAATAGGTATCTTAGCTTCAGAGGGAATTTGGCCAAATGAGGTTACAAAACCATTCCATCTTATCAAAAAATGACTCGCAGATTCGTCAAATGCAAGCTATGGTGGATAGATTTAAATATAATCCTCAAACTGACGAGTTCATCAAAGAATTAATCAAGCTAAATTCCCTATTAATACAGTAAGAAGAAATGTTCTACCATAAAATATCACAGATTAATCCTTACTGTGAGACAAGTGATAAATTGACAAACCAAATGATTGATATGAGGTTTGAATATGAAGAAATCCATAAAACTATTTATGAATTTCTTACCTTGTAGGAGTCTGATGAGGGAAGAAAAGTTGACCTACCAAAAATAGAAGAATCCCACAAAGGAATTATGTTTTCATACAGGGATACACGATTAAGACAGGCAGAAAGGGCGACAGTGACAGCAGCAGGTGCAACAAGCAATATAATACAAGCCATTAACAAAAACCTCCACAGTGCCAACCTTGTTAAAGAGTGCATACCAGGGTTTCTCCCAAATATCAAACAATTGGAACAATAGTGGAAACAGAGAACGCAGACCAAGGAAGAATCAATTAAATAGATGAAAAAACTGGATTGGGCGACACAGCTAGTGGATGACTTTGCGGTGTTTAACTACCTCTACACAAAAGATGGTGCCAGCCTTGTCAGATGCCATATTTGCTGGACAGTTAAAATCCACAATTAGTTAGCCGCCTTAGCTCAAACCAATGATCAACATTTGCAATCTCAAAGATTGACAAGTTAGTCAACTAAGTTAGTTCAAGTTTAAAAGAGCTTGTCATTAGTTTAATTCTATTTTTAGATTTATTTTTGTCCACTCTGAAGAAGGTTGTTTGACACCTACTTAGCTATTTTTGTAATAATCTATTTTTGAGGCATGTATTTTAATATTTAAGCCCCTCTCATGCATTTTGAGAAGGGTCCAAAATTTTATCAAAGACACTTTTCAAGACATTACACTTTTGTATTTTTGGGAAGGTTTTGATGAAATTAATGGAACATGATCTATTTTTCTGTGAATATCAAGCATGCTCTACTGAAATTACACTTCTGTACTCTTATAGTGTATTTGATTGAATGAAATTGGATCAATACTGCTGAGCCCATGAGCATAGCCTTTCTTATATGGTACTTCTATCGTATGATTGTGTTTTATTTATGCATTAGAAACACTCTTTCTCTTTATTGTCTTATGTATGAAAATATGAGTTATAGTTTTGCATTATTGCACTTTTATATGATGTTTTAGCTCTGATTCTGTTTTGAATACATGAACAATTACTACATGGGATATAGTTTTCTCAATTGTTTTGTCAAACTATTTATCCAAAAAAAAATATCATTAAACGATTTCATTTCTTTTGGAAGTTCAATGATCTTTATTACCAATTTATTTGAGACATCTTTGTAGATCGCATACTTTAGTTTATTCTCGGGTATATTTATAGTCAGATAATGTTAGATTAAGATATATGCATGGGTTTATTATTTACATTATATTATACTTAGTTGAAACATTCTCCGTTATATCCTATACCATCCCAAAAACATTATCAAATCAATCCTCTTTGGTAAACTGGTCCCATTATCTCCAATCGGATCCACTATATCAAAAGGAAAAGGAGGTGCTTTTAACATCCGGATCAGGTGGTTATCCCCCATGTTGTTGCAACGATTTTTGAGGCTTCAACATTCTAGCACTGGAAGGAGGGCCACAGTTGTGAACGGAAAGAAAATCTAAATCAGAAAGCCATTCTAATAGTAAAACTCCCTCACCATCACCTCCGAATTATCAGTTACATTCCAAATACCCAAATCCTAAACGTGAAGTTGTGAAGAAAGATTTATAATCCACTAGTGTTTCTCCAAAGAAATCCGATTAACCTTCTTCTGCAGAAACTCCCGAATTTTTGTCTTTAATTCATAAGTTACAAGGAATTTATCTATCTCAAGCAGAATATGAATTATCCCAAGCCATTGTTTCTTCTCATTTTCCTTCATCTCAAAGATTACTAGATCACAGAGTGAAATATTTGGAATTCCTCCATTTGAATTTCCTCTGCCTCCTCCTCGAAAGAAAAATAAGAAATCAGAATCAAAAGCTCATAGTGAGATTCTTTCATCATCACCAAAAACACCCTCATTCATTCCATCATCTTCATCTCAAAACCAATCATACACCTCATCATCCTAGATCGTGATTTACACAGGTACATGAGCACAGTCTTCCTCTACCCAATCACCTTCAACCACTGGTACATCTTCTTCCGCACAGATACCCATAATGGCTCAAAGACCATGGACAAATCCAGGAGTTGTTCAAATGACAGGACCATTGCATCCATTACTTGCTCATCCATTAAAATGGTTGCCAAAATTCAATCTCGATGATGGTCTTGCTATCAAAGAACACATAAATAACTTTATGTTGTCCATAAATCTAAATGGATTTGTTGAAGAAGATGCAGTTGTATTATTATTTCCTTATACTTTACAAGGATCAGTAGGATCCTGGTACTTTTCATTACCATTTGGTTCTATTAATAATTGTAATGCATTTCAGGAACAATTCCTAACCAAGTTTGGAGATGACCGCTCAACGGCTGCACTTCTTAACTATCTCTCCAACTTGAAGGAAGAATATAAAGAGTTGATTAAGGACTTCAATTCCCATTTTAACAAATTATTAAACAAAATTTCAGTGGCATCCTGGCCAAGCACTAAAGTTCAAAATGAATGGTACATTTTTGGTCTTCCCTCAAATGCATCTATTTTTGTAGACAGAGCCACCAAACCAACTTTGGCAAAAAACATGAAAGAAGCCATAGCTGTGGAAAAACACATTTTAGCTTTAGAAAAGAAGAATGCTTTAGAAGAAAGAAAATCCAAGAAGGTCACTTTCAAAGACAAATCTAAGAAGAAAGCACCTAAAGATCATTTCGATCTTAAAGGTCTGCAAAAGGGACTCAAAACCATGTCCAATGAAATGGTAGACATTAAAAAGCAGGTAGCTGAGACTTCTTCAAGGAAAGATTTTATACCTTACAAAAGAAACCCCTCCTCTGATCCTAAAACTCCAAATACAATATCAAATGATGAATCATATGTGGAGGAAGAATAAGTGTCAATAGCTGAAGAACAAACTGATGACGAAGAGACAGTTGAAGTACAAGGAATGTGGGATTTCATTCTTCCTATGTCAGATAACGAAGAATCAGAAGAAGCATTATCTCTCTCTACTAGAAACAAGAGCATTGTTTTCCACAAACAAGTCAAAAATAGAAATCATCAACTCCTGCTCCCAAAGATAAAGCAATAGGTAATAAATCTTCTCCCAAATCCACTCAGACAATTCCTCCTCAATCCAATTATTCACCTTTAGCTAACACCTTGCTAATATCTGATGAGATGGAATACAACATTGTCAAAAACATGAAGAATAGTACAAAAACTATCACGTTCCATGAGCTTAGAATGTTGAAACATCAACAAAATTTATTTCTCAAAGAATTAAAAGTAGTCCCCACTTCTCCTCTTCCCGTTGCAATAACTTCTCAGGCTGCTCAGGAAATGGGTAGGCCTCCCAATACTTCATTAAATAAAATTAGTTGAACTGATGTTAGGTGGTAGATCTAAATCCCATAAACCTCCTTTTATTTTGACTTTTTAATTCTTAAATAAGAATTTTCACAATTGTTTAGTAAACTCTAGAGCCTCATCCAACAATTTACCAAAAACTGTTTGTGCAAAATTGAATGTTGAACCCTAGAAATCTGTTGTTCGCATTGTTCAGTTAGGTCGATCTCAAGTCGAAGTCATAGGAGAAATCAATCAGGTTACCATTAGACTCTCATCAAACCTGAAAGTATGTCAAGTGATTGATGTTCTTGTGGCCGACATCCCTAAATTCTACAGTTTGATCATTAGTAGAGATTGGTCTGAAAAGATTCATGGCTATTTCACAACAGACTGGTCCCATATGTGGCTTCCTTATAATGGTAAGCCAAATGAAATAAGGGTCGATCGTGAGAAACATTTAAAGTATATCATCACAGAATTGGAAGGATAAAATGAACCCATCACATACAGTAGTAATAACATTGGAAATTATTCAGTTGAATCATTTTTAGGAAATTTTAATGCCAATGCTTCACCCTTTTTGGAAAATTCTATTACATCACAAATCGAAAAATTTTCTCAAACGGATTCTTCTAAATGTATCAATCATGTAGATAAACCTGTAGTCAATATTTTATTTTGGAAATTATTTTTTGATCGATCTAAATCTAATGATGGAGCTGGAGTGGTTGCATATTGGTTAGCCCCGAAGGAGAAAAAACTATGTTGGCATGCAGACTTGAATTTGAATGCACAAATAACACTGTTGAATACGAAGCATTAGTTCAAGGGTTGTATAAAGCCATTGGCCTTGATATTAAATACCTTCAAGTATTTGGAGATTCAGAAATTGTAATCAAACAGGTGAGGAATAATATTCATTGTCTTTTTGGACATTTGAAACATTATCAATCACTAGTCTAGGACCTCACCTCACATTTCACAGCATTCAACATTTTCCCAATTCCAAGACTTCAAAATGCAAGTGCCAATGTTTTGGCTAACGTTGCATCCAAGCTCATACCACCAGGAGATTATAGTCCTGATTGATTTTCTATAAAATTAATTTTTAGGCCTTCTATTCCTGATAACATCACCAATTGGCGAGTTTTTAATAATGATCCAAATATCATAAATTTTCTAACATCTGAAGGCTCTTATGATAACGAGATAATATATGAAGTTCAGGACAATAGCCAGCTTGTTAGGGTCCCACCCTAACCCCCTTATTGTTGTATTAATAAAACCCACGGTAGTGGCCCGTGGTATTGCATGTATGAGTCATATATAAAGGATAGAGACTCCCTGCGAGGAGTATCGTGTCTTATTTTGTAATCGAGCTCTGCTCTATTGGAGGTTGCCCCCTCGAAGAGGCATGTGAACATTGCTCTTTGAATAATAAAATCATTGCTATTCTGTGTTTTGGGTATCTTTTCTTCGCATATTCTATGTTCTGGGTATCTTTTCTTCGCATATTTTGTGTTTGGGTATTACTTTGCAGGTTAAGAGCATAACAAGTGGTATCAGAGCACTTTCCAGGGCTCGGTGGGATCTCCAATTTTTAGCAAAAAAAAAAATTGGCTAGAGACGTGTTCCGGCGTCTTTAAACCACGGGATCTGTCGTTAAGCGCATAAACCTGCGGATTTGGGGAGGCATGCACGCAGGAAATACAAGAGGTGGTCACGTCTGTTGGACTCCCTTGTAACCCTTGTGGGTACCCCTTCGAGTAGTAGCGCATTAGACAGAACCACGCACGGACTGTCTTCCACGTACCCTCTGGGTATATAGGAAGCCCCCTAGGCTCCCTTGAAACCTCGCCATAGATAAACCTTCGGCCGTCTTGTGGCTACAGTACACCGAGAACAGCACTCGGAGAGATTACTCGCCCGTACGATAGGGTAGTCGGGTTGTACGGCTAAGGGTACGATCGATCCTCCTTAGTTAGAGCCCTGAAACATTGGGCCGAGTACTACTGTCAGACCCTTATGTATATTGCGATCTGTAGCACCTGACACTCCTCAAGACCATAGTTCCCTTTCTATCGGGGGATCACACATCATCTATTCCAGATTGGCGGGTGCAAAGAAGTGCAGCAGCAACAGACATCAGTCTGACAGCTCTATCAGATCAGCAGCAGCAGTTTTTCCACCATTCAGATCTCTCAGATCCACCAGATCGGAAGGGTTCCTGTACCTGGATATACGTTTCGCAGGACTTTTGGCAGCATTGACATTTTGAGGATTTGGTGACTGCAGTATTGATCAGGAAGGAGTAAAACTCCATTAGGAGTTTTCCAAAAAAAAAAAAGAGTCTGAGATCTTCCGGGGCGCTTATTGGTGATCTAGCCCATCAGAATCAGGATGACGAGCTGAGCAAGGTGGTACCATTCAATTTCTTAGAAAAAAAATTTTAGGCGGTCCCAATTTTTCATCAGGTTGGTGTATGGTAGAAACTCGCACTCAAGCGATGGCCAATGAAAGGATGGACAAAATTGAAGACCATGTGAACTCCATCCAAACTGCGGTGAACGAAATCCAACATGAGATTAAAGGAATAAGTCTCCAGATACAGAATGCACTCTCGAAGGGCAAGGAGCCAGCCCACGAGGAGGCATATAATGGCCATGAATACCATGAGGGTGAGTCTAGCCACTCTCCTCACGTCTGGCACACCCATCCACCACCCAGTCAGTGACCTCCCAAGTTGGATATGCATAAATTTGACGGTTCTCACACGTCCGCATGGCTAGCACAAATGGAGCAGTATTTCAAATTGAATCATATACTAGATGAGGGGACTAAGCTTATGGTGGGCACCATGTACTTGGACAATGAACGATGGCAATGGGGGAATGGCATCAGCGTTGCAATGGACATTTTCATAATTGGGCCCAATTTGCCAAAGCTCTTCGAAATCGCTTTGAACAGGAAGACTCTTTTTTGGGGCGTCTCACTAAGCTCCAACAGACGGGTACAGTGGATGAATATATTACCGCTTTTGAAGCCTTAGCCTTTCGCACTAAGGGTCTCACAGATGAGTTCTACATGGAATGCTTTATCAGCGGTCTTAAAGAAGCCATCAAAGCTCAGGTTCTACTCCACCACCCTCCCACGTGGACAGAGGCTTGCCAGGTAGCTCGTAAGGTGGAACGTGCATTAACAGCCCAATCCAGCCGCCCCAACTTCCCCGCTAAAGGTCGTCCCCCACAGGCTCCCAACACGACTCAGACACTTAAGATTCAAAAGGTGTCACCTGCGGAAATGGCCGAAAGAAGGAAGCAAGGACTATGTTACTATTGTGATGAAAAATATTCTCCGGGTCATAAATGCAAGGAGCCCAAGTTTTTTCAAATAGATGCCACTGACTACAACTCCACCGAGGAAGATCCACCACTTGAGGAACCGGAGGCGATCGAAGAAGATAACCAAAAGGAGATTGTATCTGACGAACCAATTATTTCACTAAATGCATTGGCAGGAATTTCTTCCCCTCAAACTCTCAAAATCAGGGGTTTTCTTAAACATCACCCAGTAGTAGTCTTGATTGATAGTGGAAGTACCCATAATTTCATCCATCAAAAGATCGCTGAAGCAGCGCATTGTTTTGTCCGGGCAGTTTCTAACTTCCAAGTCCAAATTGCAGATGGGGGCACAATGAAATGTGAAGGCCGCTGTGAAAATGTCAAACTTCAAATGGGGGATTATCAGTTGAAAACCCCACATGTTTGCAATACACATGGGGGGTTGCACATTGTCCTAGGCGCAGAATGGCTCCGCACTCTTGGGCCAATCACAATGGATTTCCAAGAGTTATATATGAGTTTTAAGCAGAACAACTCCACACATACCCTCCGTGGACTACAGGCGGGAGCCCCCTCTATCATCAGCTCGCATAGGATGGAAAAATTATTAAAAAAGGGCCATCATGGAGTGGTAGCTCAATTTAATGCCATCCAGGTAGTCGAAACCATGTCTCTGCCAATTCATCCTGAGATGCAACAGATTTTAAATAAACATTGGACGGTCTTTGACAAGCCCCATGAGCTTCCACCCTCGCGAGGGGAACATGATCATAGCATCACATTGGTTCCAGGGGCCCAACCCCCAAATGTGCAGCCATACAGATATCCGTTCACCCAAAAGAATGAAATAGAAAAAATCATCAAGGAATTGTTGGAAGCAGGTGTCATTCGTCCCAGCATTAGTCCTTATTCATCCCCAGTGATCATGGTCCTCAAGAAAGATGGGGAGTGGCGGATGTGTCCCGACTTCAGGGCCCTCAATAAGTTGACAGTCAAAGATAAATTTCCCATCCTGGTGGTTGACGATTTGCTGGACGAACTCAATGGGGCTCAATTCTTCACTAAGTTGGATCTTCGCTCAAGCTACCACCAAATTCGCATGAAGGAAGTCGACATTCCCAAGACGGCTTTCAGAACTCATGAAGGCCATTATGAGTTCCTGGTCATGCCATTTGGTCTCTGTAATGCCCCCTCAACTTTTCAGAGCCTTATGAATCACCTCCTCAAACCATATCTCAGAAAATTTGTCCTTGTCTTCTTCGATGACATCCTCATCTATAGTGGCACTTGGGCGGCACATCTTCAGCATGTAGATCTACTCTTGCAACTGCTCCGCAAGCATAAATTATTTGTCAAGATGTCTAAGTGTTCGTTTGGCATGGAAGAAGTTGAGTATTTGGGCCACATTGTGGGGCGTGAAGGTGTCAAGGTGGACCCCAAAAAGATCCAGGCAATGCAAGAATGGCCTCAACCTAAGACCTTGAAGAGCTTGAGAGGATTTTTGGGTCTCACAGGCTATTATCGTAAATTTGTCCGCAACTATGGCCGCATAGCGAAGCCCCTCACTCAACTCCTAAGGAAAATTCCTTCTTCTGGAACGAGGAAGCACAACAGTCATTTACCGCTCTCAAAAACGCCATGTGTTCCACTCCCGTCTTAGCACTACCTGACTTCACCAAATCCTTTGTCATTGAATGTGATGCTTTGGGTACAGGTATTGGAGCGATCTTAATGCAGGAAGGGCGACCATTGGCCTTCACCAGCCAACAACTCAGTGGGAGGAATCTGGGCCAATCTACCTACGAGAAGGAAATGATGGCCATCTTACATGCAGTTGAGACCTGGCGACCTTACTTATTGGGGCGACGTTTCCAAATCCGCACAGATCATCACAGTCTTAAATATTTTTTGTAGCAACGCCTATCCTGCCCACAACAAAATAAATGGTTAGCCAAAATGCTGGGATATGATTATGAGATCATTTACAAGAAAGGGAAAGACAACAGTGTAGCAGATGCATTGTCGCGCCAATTTGAGGAGGAAAGTACTATGCTCGCAATTTCCCTCCCCATTCCAGACTGGATTGAAGAGGCTCGCAAGGAATGGTTTTCACACCCCGGGCTCTCCCAACTCATTTCTCAATTGCAGGTAGATCCTAATTCCAGCAAGGGCTACTCGTGGCAGAATGATATTCTTCGCTACAAGGACAGAGTCGTAATATCACCAACATCCACCCTCAAAAGTCGCATTTTGGCAGAATTGCACTCATCTCCCATTGCAGGACATTCGGGCTTTCAGAAGACGTATGCTCACACCAGAAGATCATTTTTTTGGACCGGCATGAAAAAGGACATCCTTACTTTCGTAGCAGAATGTGATGTCTGTCAACGCCACAAAGGGGAAACCGTCAACACACCAGGCACATTACAACCATTGCCCATTCCGGCATCAATTTGGACGGAGGTTTCCATGGATTTCATTACAGGGCTTCCAAAGTCTGGGAACAAGTCAGTCATCATGGTGGTTGTGGACCGACTATCAAAGTATGCTCATTTCTGCGCCCTACCCCAACCGTTTACACCAACTTTGGTTGCTCAATCTTTCATGGATCAGATCTTCAAATTGCATGGCATGGCCACTTCTATTGTGTCCGACCGCGACCCGATCTTCACCAGTAATTTTTGGCAGGAACTCTTCAGAATACAAGGCACTCAACTCAAACTCAGTACTTCATATCATCCGCAAACAGATGGTCAAACCGAATCCGTCAACAAATGTCTAGAAACCTACCTTAGGTGTTTCACTTCAGAAAAGCAACACCTTTGGGTACAGTGGTTACCTCTGGCTGAATGGTGGTATAACACCAACTATCATGCCACCACCAAAATGACTCCCTATGAAGCAGTCTATGGTCAACTTCCGCCTTCCCCTACTTCTTATCTCACGGGGTGCTCCAAAGTACAAGCCGTGGATCAACTCCTACAACACCGCGCAACCATGCTCGCCCATCTTCGCGAGAATCTTCATCAAGCTCAGAACCGCATGAAGCAACAGGCCGGCCAACATCACTCAGAGCGCCAATTTCAAGAAGGGGATCAAGTCTTTTTGAGGCTGCAACCATATAAGCAAACATCACTCAAAGACAAGGGTTGTCAAAAGCTCTCTCCAAAATTCTACGGACCATACCATGTACTTCAGCGCATTGGAGAAGTGGCTTACAAGTTGGCTTTGCCACCTACAGCAAAAATCCACCCAGTTTTCCATGTATCATGCCTCAAGAAAGTGATTGGGAACAATTGCCGAGTTCAAACCAGTCTACCTGAATTGGACGACGAAGGGTCAATCTAGCTTCAACCTGAACAGGTTCTAGACACAAGGGACAAGCACCTGCGCGGCCGCATGATTAAGGAAGTCCTCGTCAAATGGAAAGACACCTCTCCGGAAGATGCAACTTGGGAACCAGCCACTATTCTTCAGCAGTTTTCGCAGCTTCAGCCTTGAGGACAAGGCTAGTCTTAAGGGGGAGGGCATGTTAGGGTCCCACCCTAACCCCCTTATTTATGTCATGGGATCACGTCATAGTCAAGAGTCAATAAAGCCCATATTAATATTTGTAAGTGGTTAACCCGCAATTAATGACGGGACCACAGTTAGTTGCAAATGGGCAGTAGTATTAGATAGATGGTATTAATAAAACCCACGGTAGTGGCCGTGGTATTGCATGTATGAGTCATATATAAAGGATAGAGACTCCCTGCGAGGAGTATCGTGTCTTATTTTGTAATCGAGCTCTGCTCTATTGGAGGTTGCCCCCTCGAAGAGGCATGTGAACATTGCTCTTTGAATAATAAAATCATTGCTATTTTGTGTTCTGGGTATCTTTTCTTCACATATTCTGTGTTCTGGGTATCTTTTCTTCGCATATTCTGTGTTTGGGTATTACTTTGCAGGTTAAGAGCATAACACAGCTTAAGCAAGAAATATGTTTAAATCCCATACCTAAATATGTGGTAAAGCTGGAAGATCTGTATGATCTTAAGGACGGATTCAAGAAACCTACTAACTCAAAGCTTCAAAGTTCAACCTTGAGGTTTGAGTTAGTTAATCTTGGAACTAACCTTAAGCCTCAAAATATTAAACTGGGTCTTGGTCTTACACCTGATGAGAGATTAGCCTTTATTCATTTATTGGAGAGATATAAAAATGTTTTTTCTTGGAATTATGAAGATCTTAAGACATATGATACTTCCATCATTCAACATACTATTGATATGATATCCAATGAAAAGCCTACAACAGAAGTTGAGAAAGATTCACCCAAACTTAGAAAACCAAATTCAAGTCCGAATTAAATAAACTTCTCAAACCCAAAATAATTTTTCCTATCAAACATTTAAGGTGGGTTTCTAACCTAGTTCCAGTCAGGAAAAAGAATGGTGATATTCGAATTTGTATAGACTTTTGCAATCTCAACAAAGCTTGTTACAAGGACAACTTTCCATTGCCTCCTATGAACAAATATTGTAATCAGTTGCGGGCTCAGAGTTAATGTCTTTTCTAGATGGATATTCAAGTTATAATCAGATTCTCGTACATCCAGATGATTGACTAAAGACCACATTTAGAACCAAATGGGGAACATATGGTTATCAAAAGATGCCATTTGGATTAATCAATTCTGGTGCAACATTTCAGAGAGCCATGGATATAGCTTTCAAAGGTTTGGTGAATACAAAAGTGGTAATTTATTTAGATGACATAACTGTGTATTCAAGAAAGCATAGTAATCATTTAAAGGACTTAAAACAAATCTTTGAACGTTGTGAGAGATATGGAATTTCCCTAAATACAAAGAATGTTTCTTTGCTTTAAGTGAAGATAAGCTTATTGGATTTATTGTATCTAAAGATGGCATTCACATAGATCCTGATAGGATAAGAGAAATTTCTAAAATCTCTTTACCTCACAACAAAAAATCCATGCAATATTTCCTAGTTCACATAAATTTTGTCAAAAGATTTGTCCCTCACTTTTCACGAATTGTTTTACCTCTCCAATCTATAATCAAGAAAAATCATGTTTTTAAATGCGGACATATTGAGCATGAAGCTTTCAATCTTATTAAACAAGCCATTATAAATGCTCCCTCTTTAGCAACTCCGAATTTTTCTAATCAGTTTGTTTTATATCTTTTTTCTTGTTAGACATCATATGCAAATGTTCTGACATAGGTCAATGATGAGAGAGCCGAAGCACCAATTTCTTTCTTTAGCTCCAATTTGTAGGGTGTTGAATTGAATAATTCAGATGTTGAAAAGAAAGCTTTCACTGTTTCAAAATCAATAACCCATTTCAGACATTTCTTTCTTAAAAATCACACTAAATTAATAGTTCCCTTCTCTCCAGTGAGAAATTTACTAATGCAAAGAGAATTAAGTGAGAAAAGAGAAAATTGGGTAACAACACTGCAAGAATATGACATTGAGATTAGACCAGCTAAAATTGTTATAGGCTAAGGTTTTTACAGAATGTTAGCTGGAGCATCCAACTTACCAACACTAGAAGATTTAGATGATGATATACAAATATGTGAGGTAAGCCTCAACAATATTGGATCTAAATATGATGATGTCATATTTTATTTGAAAAATGGATATGCCCCTATGTAGCTCAGTTATAAAAGAAAAAAGGGCTTTTAGATTAAAAGCTAAGCAATATGAAATCATCAATGATATTTTGTTTAGGAAGAAATATGATTATGTTCTACTGAGGTACCTTGAAAAGTTTGAGGAAAAAAAAGGTTTTGCAAGACCTCCATGATGGACCAGCTAGTGGACATTTTGGAGGAGACACAACCGTGCATAAAATCCTGCATGTTGGCTATTATTGGCCAACCTTATTCAAAGATCCACATGAATATGTAAGGAAATGTAAAATTTGTCAAACAACTGCTGGAAGACAGAGGAAACCCACATTACCATTACAATCGGTCAACATTGAACAACCATTTGAGCAATGGGGACTAGACATAATAGGTGAGATTGTTCCTCACTCTTCAAAGTAGCATAGATATATCCTTACAACAACTTATTACTTCACTAAGTGGGTGGAAGAAATTCCACTTAATGTAGCCAATTCTAAAAGCATCATTGAATTTATTGATCAATTTATTATTACCATATTTGGCCTGACAACTACTCTCATGTTTGACAATGCATCATATTTCACAAGCAATGCTATGATAGAATTTTCTCTTAAAAGAGGTTTCAAACTTAGATATTCTACTAACTATTATCCTCAAGGAAATGGTTTAGTAAAATCTACAAATACAAATCTCATAAGGATCAGCAAACGAACTATTGATCAAAGTCAGAAAAATTGGCATAAATCTTAACATTTTCTCTATGGGTAGATCAAATAACACAGAAGGCCTCAATAGGCACTTCTCCTTT